>JAVYIG010000201.1:600000-767273 GCA_035222895.1 Strongylocentrotus droebachiensis
ACTGCATCAGTAATTTATTCAGAACAATGTGATAATTATCCATTGTGCATGACATCTACCATTTCACAACATCTTATCCCGCAACACCACATTGACAACTAATGACATTACACGGCAAAAGCATATGACATGAGTGATACATAATGAGTAATATATGTTGTGAATCAACTACTGATACTCTCAAACTGTATAGAGAGGTCAAGTTTTGATATTTGATAATCTGCATTTTGTACAAACAATAAAACATTAGTCTTTACTAATGAAGATACTTGTAAGCCATGTACAGTACAGGTAAGCAAATCAATTTTTTTTAACTTGATTCCTCTTTTGCACTTTCTAATCAAATCTTGAAATGTAACACATACTTTTTATAAAATGAAATGAAATGAAATTAAATGACATTAAACAAAAAATTAAACACAAAGATCCAGGCCTCCATTGCTTGTGCCACGCTTCATGTTTATTGTGACGTTGTGTCAGGGTGGCATTTCGTTTGATCCATTGCACGCGCACAGTGATGTCACTTAGCTTTATCTCACAGTAAACTTTCTACATGGTTAGTGACGTCAGTACGTGCACTACATATTGTACAATGTCATGCCAAAGATATCTGTAGCAGTATACGAAAAGAAGCCTGCAGCACTCTTCTCTAAAATCTACAATTTAGACTTACAACTGTAGATGTTAAAGTTAGCTAGTTCTACTGTAGACCGAATTTTCCGTCTCTTTCGTTCGTTAGCCTCTTATTGGGGTAGGGTCGGCCGGCTCTCTCTTTAGAGACGGAAACCGTCTATACACATTCCCTTAATAACGCCACGGCCATTTCAGGTCGTAGCGTTTTGCCCCCAAAATCCCCCAAAATATCATTTTACCTCGTGCATGTTATATTGTAAATTAGGCCTAGGCTATAATAAATCAGTTCCACTTACCAACTTGACTGAAATAATCAGTTTAATAGTCCCTTTTTAGGAATTTATGGGTCAAAATCGAAATCCATTTTGAAAATCTTTTTCAACATGGATTTCGATTTTGACCCATAAATTCCTAAAAAGGGACTATTAAACTGATTATTTCAGTCAAGTTGGTAAGTTGAACTGATTTATTATAGCCTAGATCTAGGCCTAATTTACAATATAACATGCACGAGGTAAAATGATATTTTGGGGGATTTTGGGGGCAAAACGCTACGACCTGAAATGGCCGTGGCGTTATCAAGGGAATGTGTATAGACGGTTTCCGTCTCTAAAGAGAGAGCCGGCCGACCCTACCCCAGTAAGAGGCTAACGAACGAAAGAGACGGAAAATTCGGTCTAGTTCTACTGCTACCAACAGTAGGGGCGCTGGTCCGAGAATAAGGATCGTCTTCGTCTTCGTAAACGCGGACTGATGCGTTCGCAAACTTAAGCCTTAAGCCTATAAGGATCGTCCACATTTTCGCAGACGTCTAAAAAAACGTCTGAGAAAATGCAGACAAAACTTATTTTTGAGGACGCATTTTTTCTGTGTTTACAACAAGGATACCGTCCTTTAATGATGACGATCCTCATTCTCGGACCAGCGCCCCTACTGAACAAGGCAATATAGATCTAGACTCAACCCTAGACGTGCTAGATCTAGGCATATACTGTACACTAGCGCATTGCAGTTGCCATTACATTAGGCATTACATTTACATAGGCTACATGTACATGCACAGCCTCACACGACACTGCACAGGCAGACAGACAGACAGGCAGAGAACCATCCCCTCTTAACTTCACGGCGATTTTCTGCATGTAAATTACATCAAAACTATGGGAGAGTACTATGTTGTAGGGGTAAATAATATATTACTTAAATACATACCTTTTCAGGTGTAAAAGAAACTCCTCTTAGATGAAATCGAGGAATTTTCCTCAGTAAATTAGCGGACAGCATCGCCATTTCGTCAGTTTCAAAGATGCCAATTTGCTACCAAATATATGGTTCAAAGAAATTATATCTTAATAAAATATTAATCTAACGTGAATACATTAAACAAAATTATTTAAACATAAAATATATTTTTATTAAAGATTTAAACATCAAATAAAAAGTATAATTATATAAATCTTGCTCTAAATTGAATAACTAGTGATCGAATCGACTTATCAGATGTTGACGTAGTCTTTATATTAGATGTTTAGAGGCTTTTATGACGGTTGACCTTAATATGATCATACAAAAATCCTGTACTGCATCTATCTTTAAATCGATCATAAAATCCTTAAAAATATTGCAGGTGTAATTTTAGTGCTAAAAATAACGTTGAGGAGGACTTGATTATTATTTTCTCTTTTTTGTGAAGACCTGTCAGTATATTTTTTCGTCACGATGGATCAAAGTGTGTTATGACTAGGAGGTGGAATGCCGAGATGCCGGATTTCTAGTAAGAAAAACAGGTAAGTTGTTGTCGATAGCTCATAACTGCTGAGGCCGAAAATGCAGCAGACACCTTTCTAATTCTATTCTTGTCTTCTGCCTCCACATGCGCGCCTTTGCACGGTCTGGGCTCCGGCCCCGCTCTGGCGCTGCGATACCTGACAAAGTGACAGGCCTTGGGGCAATAAAACTCGGGGCAAAAAAGCTGGAACTGTTAATATGCGGCTGCCCCAGCGTCATTTTTGTCTTCCAATTCCAAACTGGATCTGACTTTGTTGTTAAAGGTGGTGGTGATACGGAGTACTGTTGGTGGTGCATGGTCATCACGGTGATCTGGAAGATGGGGGGGGGGGGGGGGGGATGCATGGTGATGCTGTTGATGATACTGATAGTGGTGATGGGGGCTGCTTGATTTTGATGGTTACCAATAATGCTATGATACATTGAAACCTGTTTTAGTCTAGTGACCACCTGGACATTACATCTAGAATTTAGAAAGACCACAGTTTCCATTGCAATTTGTTTCTTATTGAAGAAAGGTATTGAACCTGTACATAAAAAACACCAGCTTATAAACACCATTCCTTTTGACTTTTAGGTTGGAATAAAGAAAAGGAAGTTTTAAGATATTGTTTGCATAAAGGATTTATTGTTTGAGAAAAGAAGTTTCAGATTCCAGATAGATAATTTGAATGAGAGAAATATGATAAAGGAGAGATGCTGAGAGCTAATTGCCAAATCAAGTTTGTTAGTAAATCATCATAGGATTAAAAAGATAAATTTCAATAAGTCTTAAACCTGTGGATGCACCTTTTTATTGCAAAGTGTTCTACAGTGTATGTCAAATATTTTAATTTGAAATGAACTCTAGAGCAGTTTCTTTAAAGTTGGACAATGATACATATCTGAAATATAAAATGCATTGCCAATCCTCCACTAAACTAAAGTAATTAATGGATGATTCATTTTTTATTTAAAGGGATAGTTGAGTTCTGTTTTCAGACCGCGAATGCCTTCAAAGTGCATGGTTATTCTTATCTATGACATTTATAGTGCCCTTTTAGAACCTAAAATTGCTATGAAGATAATTTTAGACCCCAAAATGTGTGAAATTTAGCCAAGTACGATACCAATTCAGCTCCACTTTAAAAAAAAACAAGATGACCGTTAATTAATTATTCAATTAAAAATAACATTACATGAGCCGGCTAATTGTGGGTAATTTAAGCAACACGAAAATGCCAACAAAAAAGCCAACATCGGCATTGGCTGAAATACGACGTAAAATGCGTTATTTCGTTTTTCCCAACGGTTTTTTCAAATTTTTCAAAATACCTAATATTTGTGGTGGTACACAAGTATTAGAAATCGTTATATTTCAGCCGTCTCTGAACCGAATTTGATCAAACAAAGATGATTTTGTCATTTAAATATTATGTTCTTTCAAATTTGACACTCAGTTTTTCATTATCTCACAAAAAAATTATTTTGTGTAGCGCCCTCTGCAACAGAACTCAACTATCCTTTAAGTAAACTAATTTTCAGGTTTTTCTGCCTTATTCAACCCACAATCCTTTGATCTTCATTATACATTGTGTTGTAGGTTGTACAGTGTAGACTTTATAGTATTTTTTTTTCTTTCAATAGCATTGATTCATAAACTGAAGACTTTCATTTAGATCACATTCATATCAAATATCAAACAAAATCAGATACATGTATACAGCAAACTAAATTATTCATATTCTTACCACATTTTTGTTATTCTTTAAACATGTGAAAATTGATTTGTCCCGATATCTGTTTCTCGAAAGGGTGACATACGCTTACATCTAAAAGTATCCAACAAAGGCTATACATGTAACTCAACCAGTCCACCTTTCATTCTTCAGTTATTATGAAAAATAAAAGAACAAGAAATTACAAGGGGTGTGGATAATTCTGTTGTTAACTGTTTGTAAATCAGGTCTGGGGTATTTCCCTCCCCCCTTTTTTTGTCCTGGAATATTATTACTGTTTCCTTAAAATAGAATTCTTACAATTTTGTTCAATGTTTGATAATGTCCATACTACTAATCATATATATATATATTTTGTTTAAATATAATTTATTGTGCTTCCATTCAACAAATTCATTGACATTTGAAAACAAAAATACATTTCAGATGATACAAATCAATCTCATACATTTTGAATAATATGACAAAGAATAACAGAATGGAAACAATGTAACATTAAACACCACAACCTCCCTCTCCCCCTTAAACCCCCTCCCCTATAAAAATAAAAAAATAAACAATTTCAGAGTACTGCCTATGAACTTCATGAAGACTATTAATGTATATCAAAAAATGTATAATTACATGTAGCTCCTCAAACCAACATTCGTTTCTCACCATGCATTTCCTTGCAGTTTATTGCGCATGAATGGCTTTAGAATTTTTCTCTTGCTATTCATGTATTCTCTATCCTTTGTTGCATTTCATGCAACAGTAGCGCTTCCTCCTTGAAGTCTGTAGTCTCAGCAATTGCAAATCAAAATTGAACCGTCTACTGCTCAAGGCCACAAGAAATGAGGGTATTATTATATTTTAGATGGAGTATTTGAAGCTGGAAGAGAGTTGCAAGTAATTTGTAAGGATTTTACAATGTGTACATTGTAGCACATATATGGACCACATATATGGACCAACTTCTAATGAAAGATAATGAATCGTATAGGTAGGCCCTTTTTTAAGCACATAGGGATATGTTATCATTATGAGATTTTTTTTGTGATTGTTATCAATATCAATATTGATATCATGGCCTCATCTTCATGATTGGAAAAGAAAGGAGGAGAAAATTGATGTCTGAAAAACAGACTACCTTGCTTAGTTTATATAGGATGTGACGGATTGCATGGTGTAAGCGAGCCGTACAACGCATGGTGAAAACCATCCTGACCCAATTCTTGTTTTGATTCATCAATACCAAGATGCAACAAAGACAGAAAGAATGGCAATATATATTACTTTGATTACTTGAGCTAGCTAGAAGAGGAAGTGGTTGTTTCATCGCATCGTCCAAGGGTAATTGTGAGAGAATTATTTGGGTCTTTCATTATCTTATCTCTGCTACAAGTTGTAATTTAAAGTCTGAAGAGATACTAGGATATATGGGGAAAAATCAGTGGGGGTGGAACAAATTGCATGTATTAGAAAAAAAGAGAGATAGATTAATCATACATTTTTAAGATTTATGAGGTGCTCAATCATTAACTAGGTGAAAACAAACAGGGCTTCTGCAGACAGCATAGCATACTTTCAATTTAATGCCCTGCTTTGTTGAAGAGAAGTGAGTTAGTTTATTGCATTTATCAGAGCATGAAGCAAAATGATGATGAGCAATGTCTTTTAGACAGAAATGTTTATCAAGATATTTAGCAAATATCTATTTATTATGGCTCTTTGTCATATATAATTATGTTTTTGCAGTATTAGACTAAAGACATTTTTACAAACAAAATTAGAGTACACCGGATGATGAGTAGTTTATCTTTTGTGTTCTCCTTTTTTGGTGAAAAAGAAAATACACATACTATATTTTCTATAGATGCCAATATAAGATATCTTAGGCTTAGTATTCTGTTGCCATTATTTTGTGTTGTCAATCTTGTATTTATCATGTATTTATTAAATGCTACAATACATGCATTTAAAATATGTTTTAAATGCTAGTTAATAAATGAATATGGTATGGGCCTGTACAGAGTATTTGTACATTGATCAATAAAATTTGTATCACTGTAAGTAATCAAAAATTATTGCCAGTACTTTTAGTATACCAAATTAAAAACACAAATATCAATAGACATAGGTTGGTGTGTTTTGTTGAATATGAAATCATAAACTATTAAAGGATAAAATACAAAGTTGAATTAGGAATACAGTCATCAAAGAAGAATGTTGCTTCAATAAGAAAAGATACTAAAAACCCAATATTTTGAAGAAGTAGATTGTGTGTTTTAATTCTAAGAACTTGGAGAAAAAACACTTAAATATCCTATCATTTGTTTAATCAACAGATATGCAGTATTGCTACAGTTATGGTTTAATGGTTAGCCGACTCCAGACTCCTCATAACAGGTAAGCCTATCTATAATTTTCTTAAATTTTGGTCCCTTCACTTTGTAATTATCATCAATTTAGTGATGAAGGAGGGGCTAAAATGACAAAACGTTTTCTATATTTAATCAGGTGACAGATCAATTATTCATTGTATCACAATTATTGTACCCCACCAAGGTGTAATAACTCCTTTACGCCACTAACCACTCTTTTAAAACTTTACCCTTCTTCAAGTAACCCTCCTGTTTTCTTTAATCAAGTCCAGAAACTTTCACTATGATACGTAACATTATTGAATTATCACTTCATAATTGTCTAGTCCTAAGAAATTTGGGAGGGGTTTTTCTGTGAAATTATCATCTGTGAGGAAGAGGTTAAAAGTGTGTCATCTTGGCATTTATTGTATCTCAAGGAAAGGGGGAAAGTCGTCATGAGGTGGAGGGCTAGGCAGCTGTGCCAAGGTTTCTTGCTGAAGAGAAGATGTTTAAGGGGTCAGGGAGTTGGTGCGGATTGTTACTTGCAATCAGGGCCGGGGCTGGTTGAGATGAAGGGGCAAAGCGTGTGGGTCAGGGAGTCTTAGCTGAATCATAACCAGTCATTAATCATCACAGTAGCTGACAAGAGATCCATTCATGCCAGTTTATATTCATCTGAATGTTTTGTTGGAGAAGGAGAAGATGAATCTGTTCCTTCTTCTTTTATCTAAGGAGTTGGGCAGAGGGTGTAGGCATGGTGGATGGTAGAGGGAGGGAGGGAGGGAGGAAGGGGAAGGAGGGAGGGACAGAGAAAGAGGGAGGCAGGGACAGAGAGAGAGAGAGAGTAAGAGAGAGGGAGAGAGTGAGAGAAAAGAGAGATAGAGAAAGAGGGAGGGAGAGAGAGAGAAAGAGATTGGGGGGGGGGTATTGAATGAATATGAAGTTATAATGCTGAGACCTTAATGTAGTTTATACTTTACCAACGCAGTTGATTTTATCCATTCGCACTTTTTAGAGAGACAAAAATCACATCCAATGCACATGCCTTTTGTTGGTTCTTTTGCTGCATGTTGACAAGTGTGCATGTTTCCTGTTTCACTCTTGTGTATGCTTCATTTCTCCCACTTCAAGCAAATTGATTTGCTACTGACCCAAACAGAAAGAAAATGAAGAACAAAAAATGTTTCACTTTCTCTTCTGACAGTTTTGTTGACTTCTTCCTTACCACTTCAAACCCTATATTTAAAAAGAAAGTACATGAAAATATCAGGGCACAGAAAGAAGTGATTAGAAATTAACAAAATATTGCATCTTTACAAATTTGAATATGTTCTACTTCCTCCCCCCTTAATCTTCTTTAACCACACATTTGACTGAGAAACTTGAGCACTATACAAATTGTTAATTTAAGAATTGACTAATATCTCAAATCTAAAATGGGGGCACTTTCTAATGTCATTACTGGAAGAAATTGCATTCATAAAAGATATCTGAACTTACTTTTACCGTAAAAGTAAGTTTGATCTAATAAACCTACTGTACTAGTACAGCTGAACATATATCAGCTTACCTTTGATATATTAGGGTTCTTTTTATTCAGGCTTTGAGCATATTGTTACAAGTGCGAGCATCGAAATACAAAATACACTTTCACTTTTGTGATAAATCTATCTGAATATCAAGTGCCTTCCAATGATTTTTGTTTACTGGATTGAAATTGAAAATCTTGTATTGCTTTGTTTTTTCTAATATGTTCGCAAAGCCAAAGGTACAGTGACCCAACTTTTGCTCTTTCTTTGATTTGTTTTTGTTTAATATAGGGGCTTAAAGGTACTATGTCCCTTTTGCAGCCAACCTCAAATGCTGTAGAACTTTGCAGGAATTATGAATATGGTCATTTTCACGGTAAAGGGTGTAACTTTGAAATTTGGACATTTTTTTCTCTAGTAATCTCATAAAGCTACAGAATTCAAAGATATTTTGGCATATGAGTAACCTACTTGGGTGCTACCTTGGGTAGCATAAACTTCTTCAATGATTACTTCGTTAAATTTTGGCAGGCACATAAGTACCCTAAATGTGACCCTTTTGATGTACACAAAATACATAGACATTTTTGTAAAGCCCTGCATTTTTTTCAGGAACAGTGAGGATTGTTTTTGTTATGCACAATGTGAAGTTATATGTTCAATGTAAAGTGCCAAAGAATTTAAAACTATGACGGCTCCTCTATTTTTGAGAACAGAGTGTTGTTATTTGTCGTTTCGGAGACTTCATTTTCCGTTAACAATAGTTAACAAACTTCATGGGAAGAGCTCTGGTTTGAAAAGTGCTTTCTACCATTTCATTTGTTCTTGATATAACACTTGATATCTATACTTCCAACTAATAACAAAATTTGTCTGATCATGTTGCTTGTAAGAATTTTTTAATAGCTTGACTGAGTCGAGCTATTTTTCCGTTAGCTGAATTGAAGCCTCCGAAACAAACTATTCAGACAGCTTGTACAAATATGAATATAGCAACTTATCCAATCATTATATCAAAATGTAGCATTAGGACCCCTAAATCACTTGTCAATAAATAGCTGAGATATTCCCCACTGTTAAAGAATAACAGACAATACAAACTTTCCGTTAACACTTGAAGCCTCCGAAACAGCAAAAATATTACTTTTCATTTTTTAAATACCTAGACCGATGTGTTTCATGTTAAATCTGCATGGCAATCATATGTTAGGATGTGCAGGCTCCCTTGAAGTTGAAAGTAAATAGATATCCAGTTAATTTTTTTCAAGACTTACTAATAACCAAAAAAACTTGTTTCGGAGGCTTCAAACTGTAGTTAACACCATATTTTTGGCTATTGTGGTTTTATAGATAGGTGATTGTTTACATTTTCCCTATTTTATGTTTGGTTTTGGTCTAATAAAGTACAGGAATGTGTTAGATGTTATTGGCTTTTTATATTTTTAATGATTTGCAAGTAGTCAGTATTTCAGAAGAAATTTTACACCAGTACTAGGAGTATTCACCTGTTTCAAACCTTGATAATGTAAGAATCGTTCACCAAATAATAAAAAAGTTAATACATATAAATCTTCCAAGCTTTATGAATATTTTAATATATAAAGTATTGAAATGAATCACTAATTCACTATATTTTCCCAAATTATAAGACATCCATAATATTTATCCAATTTGTTTCGGAGGCTTCATTTAGTGTTAACCACATGTATCATGGTCTTTGCCAACCCCTTAGGATCAAATGGCATAGGCCATGCCATCCAAAGACCATTTGTAACAGTAGGAGAGAAATTTGGTGGGCAAAGAACCCTCTAGAAATGTCAGGGAGCAGTGTGTACAACCCCTTTTAAGACAATGCTGGAATAATAATAATAATATTCGGTTCTTGTGTAGCACATATTGAACGTCTCTATGCGCTTCCAAATTTGGAAATTATTACCCCGGCTTTAGCATGGCTTCCATTACGGTGCTTAAGCATTTCAAGGAATTAATTCCTGCCAGGTACCCAATTTACCTCACCTGGGTCGAGTGTGGCAAACGTAGATTAATATCTTGCCAAAGGACATTAGTGCCGGGTCAGGACTCGAACTGCGGACCTTGTCCACGACCATAGTCATAGACCATGAAGATCATGAAGATATTGACAAGGTTACAGCAACATGTGCTAGCAACATCTGATACTAGATAGCATCTCTTCCAGACAGGCATGAACTCTGCAGACAGTTCTCTCTTTCCTTACTGTTATCCACAAGAATATAGAGGTAAGAACTGTATGTTTTGTCCTTTAATTATTTAACTTGTACTTGTTTTGTTAATGGGTTATTGTAATGGAACTGATGTGTGAAAAAAAATTAAAGTTTAGATTTGTCACTAAAAATATAGTGAGGCCTAGTCTTACAATCTGTATTGTACATGTACCTTTATCGTACTCAATGTTTGTGGTTTTAAAGGTTGGGTGACATCTAAATATAGTTGATTCCTGTTGATGTGCAGCCTAGAAATATGCTCCAAATCTCATTCATCTTGTGACATCATCTATAAATCATTAGTGAGCTAACAAGAGACAGTGGTACATGTATGTATAACAAACAACCAGAGCTGATCACCTGTTTACAATAGACCATACAATACCAACATATGAGTTGCTATGTCAGAAGTGGTGTAGCATCACCAGGTAAAGAAAGGTAACGTGGAGGTATTTGTGGGCATGTGCTGAGCTGGAGAAAGTTACATAACAATTTCTCTTGTTAGCTCACTAATGATTAACAGATAGATGAATGAAATCTGGAGCATTTATTTAGGGTGGAGCTTTTAGCAGGTCTGAGAAAATTATTGTAAAATATTTAAAAATCTATGAAAATATTCATATAACAAATTATGAGTTGTATGCAGCCCTGCACATAAACATTAATCAACTTATATTTGGATGTCACCTGACCTTTAACATTCGCCTCAGTATCAAATGTTTAAATTAGACTCCTGATATACATGTGTGTACATATACAGGTCTATGGCTATGCACAGTGGTAAACCAGTAACAATGAATGAAATCCTTGTACATATTACAATTTTGAACAGGTTATTCCTGCAAATCCATGGTCAAAACAGATTAAAACAAGTATGTCATTAATTAGTACTTAAAGATTTGTGTAATGTACACATTAAGCATCCTTATTCCTTAGTGATGGTGCCCATATAGACTACTGAACTAATTCTTAAACAACACAACATGGATAAATAATAAAATATTATGTAATGCACATGCAAATATACAATCAAGATGTACTTCTAAAATCAAACAAAATGATTGTTTTTTAGTGTCCAAGCTCATGTATTAACATTGTTCTGCCCAGTACAACTTGCTAATTTCCTATTTTCTTCTACAATTGCAGGATCAATGTGAGCGATTATGTGGCCATATATTTTGATGCCCCTTCATCTAGCAGCAGGACTACAAATGGGGTGGTTTTCATGGCTCTCGTAAGTATTACCCATGTTAGATCTCGGATTATTAAAAAAACATTTAACAGGATCAACTTTCTATATTTGAGAAATACGAAGACAAAAAGATTTTTCTAAAATGTATATGAGCAGGTGTTGTGGTACTGAACAAAGTTAACAGGGTGAATTAAATAAAATAAAATAAAATAAGGGACTGTGAGATATTTCAAGGAAGTGAAATGGATTCTGAAAGCTGTTTTTCTGTGTTTTAATGAAAGTTTGTATTTGCTATATTGCTACTAGGTAAAAGCTGTGATTGATGACAATGTCAAAGTCAAATTCATGCGCCAAAACAGCAATGGTCTGTATGAATTTACAGAGGACTGTGAAGCCCATCAGCCTAAAAAGATGTAATACAGAAGATGACTCTACCAACCAGGACCCCAGCCGGCAGAGCTTACCTTGTACCTTTATAATTTTTAAGAAGAAGAACTGGACATGTGGCAGATAAATTTCTTTAAAATAAGAAGTAGAACACAATTGTGTTCCAGGACAAAAACCTGTAAATACTTACCATATGCTATTGGTTTCAAATATATGAATGTCTGTGTAAACACATAACAAACAAGTTTGTGGAAGCTACTGTGCAGAAATTTAATTCTTTGCACTAAGAAGAAATGATGACAAAGACGCTATGTGAACAATTATTTTAAGTACTTTACTTTCAGTTCAACATTTTATAAAAACTTCAAAAGTAAGGTTAAATTTCGCTTTGAATATTGCCTTTGTAGTTGACAATATAGTGTGTTAACATGTTTGAAGTCTCCGAAACACTACTTTGAACTGATCCTATCAGGACTGGATCCTATACATGTATATGTTTCCTGAATGTTTCAACTTTGATATGAGAAAGTGATTTCCTTGGAAATTACATACTTGACAATATATTTCCCTGAGTATCAGCACAGATTTGAAATCCTCATGGATTCTATTAAGTGACTTAGCAATGTTTGCGTACTGAACAAAAAGCTCAGTGTATTAAGTAAAGATAATTTATAACATACATGTACCGTACTGTATATTAACAAGTATTTTTACTCTGTAAACAAATGTTTTAGGTGTTATATTAGTAATTTAACATATCATTAACATTTTAAGTTGAATTTTTCTTAATATGATACCTAAGTAATGGACAACATTTTATGTTAACATGATTGAAGCCTCCGAAACAGGCCTGAAGCCTCCGAAACACACACACAAGAAATTTTCAACTTCCTCATTTGAAATGCGATTTCTTTGGAATTTGCATTGGTAATTAGCCCTCACTGAATGGTATTTGTAGAATAACTTTTATTTTGCTCCCCCTCTTGGAAGATAGGTAAATTTGAAAAATTAAATGTCAAAGTCATATTTTATCTTGAATTTGACAAACGCATTGAATTTTTTTAAAGACCAAATAAGTTTGACCAAAAAAGCTTTATAAGCCTTCAAGTACATTAGAATAGCAAATGAAAAATTGCAATTGAATTATGTTTGGAGAACAAATGTTGTCATTTAAGTTGATAGAATTAAAATGTTGTTTTTGTTCAAATTTATCATATTTGTCACAGTTGTTCATTATTTTTCCAGGTTTCTCATGTAGTTTAAGCTCCAGAACCAAAAAAAATCCATAATTTAGACATCAATAGTAATAATTTTAGTAGAAATGATTATGAAAACATACTTTGAAATTTTGACCCTGTTTGAGAAAAGTTACACCCTTTACTGTGAAAATGACCATATGTCATGTATGTCCTATCTGTGAAATTTAAACGTTAGCAGTGTCCTCATATTCAAATTATGCAAGGAAACCCGTTTACTTGCTAGACTTCACTGTCAGACACTATTGAGTGACTGACTGGCTTTTTTTCTTCTTTGGTAATAACATACATGAAAAGAGTTGTAAAGGGTACATGAGCATTTGTCTACATCAATAACCCACTTCTTGTGATGGCCAAGATTAAACTGATTGAATCTTTGCGCAGCATAAAACGTATGACCATTCGGTACAATTGTCTGAAAATCAAGACTATTACTTTTGGGCTCTATAGCCCTAAAGTCGATTTGACAACTAATAGTCGTTATTTCCCACTTCAAGACATTTTCAAGCCCCACCTTTTTTAGCGAAGTTCTAAATTAGTATTATCTCTCAAATGCAGTTGGAATTTAACTTTTTCATTTTTTTGGCCTGCAAATGGGACATAGTCCCTTTAAGGCTTCGGTTGCAATTGGGTTTTAGGTTAGGTTTAGGGTTAGAGTAAGTATCTGATCCAGGGTTAGGAAATTGACCATGGAGCAAGAGTGATCCAAGGTTAGGAATTTTGGTCAGTGTAGGGAATTGACCATGGAGCAAGAGTGATCTTAGGTTAGGAATTTTGGTCAGTGTAGGGAATTGACCATGGAGCAAGAGTGATCCAAGGTTAGGAATTTTGGTCAGTGTAGGGAATTGACCATGGAGCAAGAGTGATCTTAGGTTAGGAATTTTGGTCAGTGTAGGGAATTGACCATGGAGCAAGAGTGATCCAAGGTTAGGAATTTTGGTCATTGTAGGGAATTGACCATGGAGCAAGAGTGATCTTAGGTTAGGAATTTTGGTCAGTGTAGGGAATTGACCATGGAGCAAGAGTGATCCAAGGTTAGGAATTTTGGTCAGTGTAGGGAATTGACCATGGAGCAAGAGTGATCCAAGGTTAGGAATTGTGGTCAGTGTAGGGAATTAACCATGGAGCAAGAGTGATCCAAGGTTAGGAATGTTGGTCAGTGTAGGGAATTGACCATGGAGCAATTGTCACTGGAGCTTGTGTCGTTGAACCCTTACGCGGAGAAAAAAATACAAAAATTGAAGACAGCCTGATCAGTCCTCGGGATTGCATTTTAAAGGAAAATTGCTGCCTACACACTGGTTGTGCAATACTTTACGATAGCCTACACAAATGCTAAATCATGCCTTGAAATGGTATAATTACAAGTGATCAATGAAGTTACTTAATAGAGTAGAGCATCATTAGTGGAATCTGCTGCTAAGATTTTATTGAATTTTTGTCCTGGGCATTCTGGAGGGGGTGATTCAAGAGTGTTAAACTGGGGGACAGCTGTCGTGGAATTGTCTTGCCTGACTATTGATTAAAAACTG
The DNA here is from genome assembly GCA_035222895.1 of Strongylocentrotus droebachiensis. Lineage (NCBI taxonomy): Eukaryota > Metazoa > Echinodermata > Echinoidea > Camarodonta > Strongylocentrotidae > Strongylocentrotus > Strongylocentrotus droebachiensis. Next base: position 614,624 of record JAVYIG010000201.1, read on the forward strand.
AGTCTAATGGACTCATGGTAATTGTCACAGCTAAAGTTGAATGTTTGTGATTGGTCTTTGGTTTGGTATTGATCTGGGTGCCCCACAACATACAGACATGGTGGCCTTCAACTAAAGTTCAACAAAAGTCCAAGAAAGCCTGAATGTTTACAATTTAAAAAGGACAAAAAGAGATTAAAGGGCAAGTCCACTCTAATAATAACTTGCTTTCAATAGAAGCAGAAAAATCAAACAAACCCATCAAAAAAAGTTGGAGCAAAATTGGATAACTAATAAGAAAGTTATGAATTTTTAATTAATAATAATAATAGTGGGTTCTTGTATAGCGCTCATGTCAGTCAGATTTGACCCTCCTGGCGCTCCCGATTATTACCCTTAATGACATGAATAACTTTGAAAATCACAAGACAAATTGGCAACTCAATCATGAGTCTGTGACGTCATTGCCTCACTATCCACTAATTGTTTTCTTTATATTGATCATATAAATTTCAAATTTTCCCCCTAAACATCTTATTTACTCACACCAGCATCCAAGTTGTATTGATAGTAATATGTTGTTGAGTGGATGCACTAATATACAGTAGAGTATTTTTTATGCCTCCGCCACCGAAGGTGGTGCCGGAGGCATCATGTTTTTGGGTTGTCCGTCCGTACGTCCGTACGTCCGTCCCGTTTGACCGTTATCACAATATCTCAAGAACCATTTAAGATTTAAACTTCAAACTTAAGGATAGTATGTATCACCATAGGAAGACGATCTGATTAGATTTTGGAGCGCGTATGTCAAAGGTCAAGGGTCACAGAGGTCAACTTATGAAATTCCATACATTGAGATTGTTATCATGATATCTCAAGAACCACTGGAGATTTAAACTTCAAACTTAGTGATAGTGTGTATCACTATAGGAAAACAATCTGATTAGATTTTGGAGCACGTAGGTCAAAGGTCAAGGGTCACAGAGGTCAACTTATGAAATTCCATACATTGAGATTGTTATCATAATATCTCAAGAACCACTGGAGATTTAAACTTCAAACTTAATGATAGTGTGTATCACCATAGGAAGACAATCTGATTAGATTTTGGAGCACGTAGGTCAAAGGTCAAAGGCCACAGCGCACATTATGAATGCAAAAACAGCTTGTGATCGCGTTATCTCAAGAACCGATTGATGGATTCATGCCAAAATTAGGTCATGTTTGTTACTTGCAGAGCCAATGAACTGAGTAGATTCTTGGTTCATAAGGTCAAAGGTAAAAGGTCATGGGCCATTATGTATGCAAAAATAGCTTGTGAACGCATTATCATTAGAACTGACAGATGGATTACTATTTAACTCAGAACATCTTGCAGAGCCAATGAACTGAGTAGATTTTATGGTCATGAGGTCAAAGATCAAAGGGTCATATATGTATATGAGAAATTGCTTGTAATCACAATATTCTGAGAACCTGTCAATGGATTACCATTGAACGTGAATTCAATTTTTTTTTTCTGTTTTGGTTTGTAAAATTGCTCTATAACGGAGGCATCATTTTCGACTGCGCGCAGTCGAATTCCATCTAGTTTTCAGTTAAATCATGAAAAATGTGAATTTTGATAAACTATTTATATAAAAATCAATAATTATGAATACAATATTCAGAAAATAGTATCAAAGTTCATAAAAGATTTTAGGCAAAGGCATGGGGAAATCAAGTTTTGGGGGATAGAAAGAGAAATTAATGGGATAAAACTATGTAAAACAATTGATAAATAGTGAGGCAATGACGTCACAAACTTAAAACCAAATTGGCAATTTTTGTCTTGTCCTTTCCTGCTCCTACAATTTCTTTGACATTGTTATCACTATCTATCTAGGCCTATCCTCATCCGACCGAAGTCACAAAATAACTCGCTATTTTAACTAGCTGATCTCAATTAGCCAGCTTATTTGCGTCCTCATCAGCCTGCAGTTGCAATTAGCTGGTTATTTGGTCAAGAAAACATCATGAGAAATCTTGGTCTTGTTTTAAAAAAGCCCGCTACTTCCCAAATAGCGGGCTAATTTGCGCCTGCCTTCATCTAGCTTGTGATGAGCGTATCGCTCTGGTGAAGACGCAATTTCGGGTTTCGGGAATATATCCAGAGTCTGAAAATAGTGGGTTATTTTGCAACTTCGGTCCGATGAAAACAGGCCTTATGTCACTTAGCAATGGCTAACTTAGGGTACGTTTATGCTCAATTTTGAAGGCAGAATGAGCGATTTGAAACGCTCATCGCAAAGGCTCATCGTAATCGCAGTTCCACGGTGTACTGTTTATGCTCACTCCTCTGGCTCCTCCAGGCATGATTCTGTCTCTGCAGCTGGATTCGCAAATCTGCACTGCGCATGCTACGTTGACCCCATTTAAAAGCATTTACAAATGATTGTGCGTTTATGCTTCCCCAGAATCGCCGATCCAGTTTGTGAGTTTACGATGGCCGTTTTTCGGTGATTCTACAAAAATGAGAAAGGACGCAACCGTGTTTTGAACTAAACGCGTAACAAATGCCTCATTCTGGCCAGAAAAAGTTGAGCGTAAACGTACCCTTAGAAGCTGGTAAAAAAAAGAGCAGTGGAAATTTGAAAAGGTGGTGAAAGATATTTGGAGGAAAATAAAAAATAAAAAATACATTAAAAATCACTGCAATCAGTGCAGTGTATAAGATTTGTAGTTTGAACTTGTTATGCCAAATTCTGAAAAAATTCCTGAGAACAAACATATAAATTAAACAGAACTCACATTATTCTAAGATCTGTTCTAAGCAGAAGGAACAAAGATGCAAGGCAAACAATGTACATGTACCTGCATCTTTATGATATGCAAACATGCTTGGTATCAAGGTCATCTTTCTCAAGAAAACTTGGCATTGTTCCTTGTTTTATTTGCATGTAGATTTGACTACGTTTGATTAAGAATCAGGGAATAGACATGTTGACTGTACCTCTATATACCTTCACAAATCTGATGACATATGTCTGCATTTGTACTTGGAATATGTTCACCTTGAGAAATATTCCAGGATTAATTTTCAGCTTATCAAAGACAAACAGTGGAAACGTACCTGTTTTGTTCAGTAATTTTCGTAATTTTAATTCAGTAATTGTTGATAATCTTGATCTTTGAGGTTGTAAACATTTTCTTTAATATTTGGGACCAAAATATGGATTGATACTGATTGAATAGATTTTTTTTAAAAAGACATAAAATTCATCAATACTGCGTTTAGGTCTAGGCCCATAGTCTGCAAATAGGAACTATTTCATTACTTGCTTCTTACAAAATCTTTAACCCACAAGGGATACAAAGCGAGAATGAATGATTTTTTTTTCATTCTGCAAGGTGTTTTTTTCAGCAATTTCAATATACGGTAAATAGAAGTCCAAGATGTTTTCAGTTATTTTAGATCACAAAGGATGATGTTCTTAAACAGTGCGCTTGTTGTTTTGGATAGATGGCAATTAGACGTGAAGTAAAAATCATTAAGTATTGATTTTGGTAAAGAGTGTCTCTGTCAAGGCATGTTGAACCAATTCCTCTTCAAGGTGATTAAAATGCAAAAGAGGCTGGATGGAACATCTGTGCCTTCATTTCTATTTGCTCTCACAAATCACTTAAAGATTTATTTTAGAAGTTTTTGATGATTCATCCGCTCCATGTCGTAAGAGTTTCTACTGAATCTTTCTGCAGAGATAGTACTGTACGTTAATTAGTGGCCTGTAATTTTTTTCATCAGACTATTTAGATGATTAGAAAAATGTAAGACTTGCTTTGAAATAGCCTTTTCACCTTTTTTTTCTTTCTTTAAAAAAAAAGAGTTTTAACAATCAGATTTTGATATCTATTATATTGGGTTATTATATTTTGTTCTCCACGTTTGAATGAAACTAAATTTCAAACAAATGTATTACTAGTGGATCGAGCATGTACACCATTTTCCTGATTCTTGAAAAGTTAAGATCTAAAACCGTGAAATAATAGAATAACTAATTAGAAAGTATTCAAAATGATCAAGAATTTTCAACTTTTACCCCAAACATAAATCAAAATAATTTTGTCAGGCCAGCATAATGTACATGCCTCCACAATGTACTTGAATGTAGAAACATAGCTCAAAGAAATTTTTCTGTATTATATTTCTATGGTCTACCACGTAGAGACGAAACAGCTTGCATGCTAGAGTTATTGATTGGAATGACGCTGTAAGATTGTGTATTATTATCCTCTTCAAACAAAAGAAGGGGAATTATCAATATGGCACAAGTGTAAGGTGTGTGTTGGAGTGTCCTTAAGACTGCGCGCTGTGAAATGGGCCATATGGCCCCCAAGGATCAATATTTTTCTTCTCTCACTCTAAAGGCTATGGATCCATAAGGTGGGGGAGGAGACAATGCATTAGGCTGATTGTAAGACCTCCAACCCATGGATGAATGCAGAGTGCTGGTAGAGATTTAGTTGGGGTTATCGATAGAGGAAGGATATCGATGCTTATGTAACAATCTGTGCTCTGTCTCTGCCTGCACCGTTGTCTTTGCTGTACTTGCTATGCCTGCTCAGTCAGTCTGCTTGAAGCACCAAGTCATGCAGATTGTATTACAGTCGGAGGTGGAAGTGTGAATGTTTTCTGGATAGATATCCTCCCAAGCAAGCGCCAGCTCGAAAGACTATACCCTTTGGCTTCACGCATGCTTTAAGACACGTTGGTTAAGAAATCAACTGTCGGAAACTGCCGTTTTTGTTTTCTGCCAAATGTGTGAGCTCCCAAGTGAGAAGAAGTCCCCCTCGCATGCGAGTTGAACGAGTAGCTCATGATTTTATGCTGCCTGAAGATAATGACACCCATCTGTGTTTTGTCGTGAGAGATTTCTTGTTACCACCAGGCAGGAAGTCCACCCATTTAAGATTGAAGTTTTGAACAAATCTACAACTTCCTTGAGTCATTTGGGGTAAGTGAAACATGATGGATCTATTATAATCTTTTCCCACGGTCGTAAAGTTATTATCTTATTCACACCTACGTAGAAATTCAGCTTCGTTTAATAACCTCAAGTAAGTGATTTACCTAGTAATAAAGAGCTACCGACGTATCATTTTTCATTACTAAAATGTTGTTATAAATCTTCTATTTTTCTTTACTTTTTGGTGAAGCAGTATAACTTTACTCTTCAAAGTGAAATTTCATGAATTTAAAGGAAATGAGTTGGTAGCTATAATGATAAATATCTTGATGATTAATAAATAGATACACTGATATGAAGCTGCTGTCAGTTGAAACGTGTGAATGTCTGGAAGATGGTATCTTTGAAACGATAAACCATTAATAAACCCAAATTGTATTGCGGATGTTCACGTTTCATTCTCCCATCTATATCAGTACTCAGCATCACCATATTAAGATGACAGAAACATTACTCCCATCATTTCCCCATATATCCATCAGATAAACCCCTTAATCAGTGACATTTGAGCTCTAATTGACATCCGTTATTTAAGTTCCAAGTGAATATTTATTGCAGTCAGTCAATTTTAATTGCTTGTTTGTCTTATGCCTAATCTACATCATCAAGGCATAATACTCTCGATGAACAGATGATAACTATTTGCTCAATTCACTTTCTAACTTCTGTTTTTTTAGGTTTTTTTCGTGTGCCGTTTACACTCCGTAATCATATGAGACAAATTATGCATTTTGCAAAATGAAATCCAAGACAATGTTGTCTTTTGCTACCTTCAATTGCTTTAAAAATCTACAGTTGTATGTATCTTGATAGTTCGTTTTTTTTTGTATGCAGCTCAATATGTCATTTTTCTTATAAGTGCTGAATTTTCATTTGTCAATATTCATTAAAATGAGCCTGAAACTGAATATCTATATTATATACTAAACATACATACAGTGTATATATCAAGTATTCATATCTATCAGCTATATCAGCTAACAGTTTTTACAATTATTCAACATTGTTTCAATACTCTTATTTAAACTACTTAGGGTCTATGAGTTACCAGTTTACCACTTTTTACCGCTTTGATTAAATTATTTGTTTATTCAATGATTATTTTTTAACAAAGTGTTCATGGATCTGTTCTTTTATATTTCTACTGAGCGAAGATGGTGCAATGAAAACTCAGCTATTTCATTAAAAATATAGCGAAGGGTAGACTATAGCCAGAGATGTTATCATGCAATTGTAAATGAACAAAAACATCTCTAGGTTTGATATATTACTGCTTTATTTGTTAAAGAAGCCACCACACATTGATATAACATGCTAATGAAGCGAGCAATCTAGAATGATTTTGTTTTCAGAAGGAGTGGGCTTGCAGATGCTGATATGATCACAGGGTGAAAGAAACGAGGGAAGAATACAACTGATAAAAAGCGTGATAAATGAGACATCAAGAATTAGGATCTTTTGTGTTCTCTGAGAGACCGACTGAGAATTTGATTATTCTTTGTGCCTGTGACGGCGTGAAGTATATTCTCTCTCATTCTTAGGGAAAATCATATAAAGGATATTTCAGTATGACAATCAACTTGTAATTATGCCATACTCCCCCCCCCCCTCGTAATAATGGAAAGGATATTTCAGTTTGAAAATGAACTTTTAATTTTGCAATGGTATGATCTCCCAAGGAGATGCCTGGTTCTTTGCTATAAATAAATTATAGTTAAGGAAGCGTCATGAACTACAGCAAGGAGTGAACTCCTATTGTGCCAGCTTTTTATAGCAGTCTTTTTTTAGTGTATCCGTCTTGAATCTTATGAGTTATGACATTCATTCTTTTTTTTAATAAATATCCAACTTTATCTTTTGTAATTTTTTTCATCGCCTTGTAGTTTATTCGTTAAATGTTCAACCTTATATTTCATTGCTGTCCCTTTTTCCTATTTACATTTAGTAACACATAACTCCTCTCCTTGGCTCATGATTTTTAAATTTTTTATGAGCACTGGTTTAGGAAATTGTTCGACATGGAAGTGGTTGCCCACATTTGCACAGTCACTGCTTCCATGTGGTAGACCGGTAGGTTGAATTGTGATTTCTTGGGCTTTAAGCTCTATAAGAAAAGACCTAAAAGATAATTTCATGACAATAAGAGATGGTCCTTTCTTGCCCCTTACCTGTACCCCTTTCACTCTTACAAGGGGGATGGATCTTGAACAGATGTGTGGTGCTATGAGTCAAGATATTGAATCAGCTAGGAGGCCCGTTTTCATTAGCCCAACTTTCCAAAATAACCCACTTAAATTCTTCTGATCTACAGGGGAAATTAGCCTGATCACAACTTGCTGGAGTTTAATTTGCAGTGAAGATGCAACCATTGGGGTATTGCATCCTTGTGATTGGAATTTTAGCTTTTACTACTTTCATGAAATAGTCTGGTATTTAGTCTATTAGTAGGGCTAATTCATTGGTGAAGATGCACTCAAACTGTGATATTCTTAGAAGCTTGAGCCGAATCCTAGACCTTTTAGGACTTGCTCGACTCTGGCTAAACTTGAGAAGAACTGTTCTGTCTTTAATATATCTCAAGCACAAAATCGCTCAGTCTAATGGAAATGCACCTCGGAGGTCCGAACAGAAGTCGTCCTGCGTCGTCTTGACTTTGTAATGGCAGGCTTTGGAGGAAGGCTCATTTCCTGGCTTCAGGCTTGAAGAATATCACCGCAAGAATGTTGCGTTCCCACGAATCTTGAGACAACTGGACAGGATGCCGTTTCCTTTTGAGGCTCATCCAACACAGAATTATGGATCATTTCCTTTCTTGCTTTTATCATCTTTCGCACTCCCGACTCGTATTCTTTTATTTTGTTCACATTCAAAATGACTGTTGAATTATGTTCCATGCTGAGAATCAGCTGAATTGAAATTAATGAAGTTGCTAGTGTCATGGGTAGATTACAGGTATTAGTCAGTTTGAATGAGTCAAAGCTTTAAATTAAGTTTGTCCATTAGACATAAGTATAAGGTTTGCCTATAATTCTAAAGCTTGTCAAGAAACCCTTGCAAATACATGAATGAAACAACATTAGGCCATTTCCTCCCCTAAGCATTAGTGCTTCTGACCAATCCAAAAGATGAAAACAAATTCTAACAAAATATTGGGGGGGGGGGGGGATAGAGTTGAGTTGAATGCTACGGAAAATGAATGGTATAAATTATGGAGGAGTTTCGATGTTGAAAAGTAATCTACTAATAATATTTTATCTTTCAGACATACTCCTTTCATAGCTTTTTATTTCTCCCTCTTTTAAGATCACTATATCTCTTGACTTTCTATACAACCATGACATTTATGGAGAGATAAAGTGGCAGCGCTTCCTGGTAGATTAGTTAATCCATCTAATTTATAACACTGTTGCTGCTGCTCTTTTCTCATTATGTTAGACAAGCTAGCCGCACAAAATGGCAGTATATTCTTCTTGCTTGACTTGCCATGCAGACACCCTATGCATAGCGTCAAGTAATTACAGAATCTAGAAATTGATCTCACGATTGTTTGAGTTGCTGTGTGGGCTCTCTTGCACTCTCCTTGCAAATAATACATGAAGTCACTGGCCGGGGTTATTAGCCTAAGTGAATTGCATTAAAATTGATAGCTGAAGTACAAGGAGGTTCATGGTGATGATGAAACGCCCTTGCTCGTGAAGAGGATTGACTGACGTGTGCAGTTCGGTTTTTCCTAGAGAAATTGGACTTTCATTTCTCAAAATGTGTTTGGATATAATTTGCTTGGTGTTGTGTACTATATCAATCACTTGTTGCGATGACATTGTCACCCATGAACTAAAATCTCATTTTATGTACTGAATTTAACACTGACATGGCACCAGAGGGTGAAACTATACCCTCTAAAGTTTGAATCTTACTAAATTTTGCTCACAAGTTATCTGATAATGCTTCATCATTGGCTATTCATTTTTATACTAGTCCGTTCTATCCTGGGTCTTTTCAGTCTACAGGAATATTTTGTTAGATGAGATACATGACTTTTTCATTTGTTTCCCTTTTGTTTTGTTTAATAAAGCAGACTGATTCACTTTTGGCAATCCCATTCAGAATGCTAATGTTGGTTAAAGGTAAAGACCAGTAATGGTCATGCGATTGCATTGTGAAAGAAACGTTGTGGAATCGATCAGAAAAGGTTGATCATCTAGCATCTAGCATCTGCAAGGTTCTGGAATCATCAAAATGATAAGAAATTTGGCCCATTCTTCGTAAAGTTACAAGCACTATACACAGAAAGATGTATATGGGACTACCCTATATCTCTCACACGACCATGAGAGAAACAAATTTACCAAATATATGAATTAGTAGGCGGTTTCCCGGCAAATTTTTTATCATCATGTATTAGTCAAAACATATTCTTTCACATGATTGGTAATGATAGCTTCCATTTCATTTTTTGAAATTGGGGCGTTTCCAATACTGGTCTTTACCTTTAAATAAAATACTTGGAAAACCTTTCAATGCATAGATACCATCTATTCAGGTTACACAAATGAGTTTATGATTTATACCAATCCCCATACTGTTTAGGTATCAACAACAGAGGGCAATATATACAATCTGTGCCTTTTAGGTTGACATGTTCTTGTTTTCCCTTGCATCTAACCACTGATGATCTGGCCACGTATCAGGGCTCATTGTGATGCTTAGATATATATTTCTATTCAACTGTTATCTAGTCGCACATCTCTGAGGCACAATAGGATAAACCATGGGAAACTAGAAACATGATGCAGTAGAATTGATTGATCAAATGCTGTCGTGAGTTCTCTTCCATTGGTGCATTCACAAGAAGTATACTTTAAAAGGCTAACAGCTTTTTGGATATGTTGCAATGTGTCGTATTCATTTTTATGATACTTATTCAGATTAATTTTATTGGTCCATCAACATTTTAAGAAGGAATTTCGATGATTTAGAATTAATTTGTAATAGGAATTGTATGTTCTAGTTACAGATGACTTGCCTACGTCAGTACCTGATATTTTGTGGTAGATACAAGACACAAGAAATGACACAAGAAATTTACTAATTTTTCTTTGACTTCTGACATCTGCTAATCTTTTCATCTAATAATGACTGTTCTTCTTTCTTTTTCTTTTAATGATTCCATTTTATTTTAAAGATTTAAGTTTAGTACCGGTACCCATTTTCATTTCATTCTGTGAGTGAACTAGAAGTTGAGTTTGGTTGTGGAGTAGATAATCTGGTTGTCTCATGGATGTCTGTAAGATTAATGTGGCCAACTGCCTGCTTCTTTCTCTGCATTTGTCAAGAGTAAAGACAGATTTGATACATGTGCGCTGCTTTTTATCCCTGTCTGCCTCTCCTTAGTCCAAACCAGCCCAATTTCACGTTGATTCATTGCTTTTTAAGTGCAACTAGATGAATAATATCCCAAAGAATGGCCAAATGATCAGAGGCGAAAGCCAGAGAATAGAAGAGGAGCAGAGAAGACGAGAGAGAAGACGAGAGAAGCTAGGTGGACAACTGGGATGATAATAGAAGGGTGACAGAGATTGAATTATGACAGTGATATATTCTGGGAGGGGAGAGGGTCTGGAGCCAGCCAAGCCCTCGGGAAGTGTGCACGTGTGAATGGCAGTGGCCTGTATCTTTGTTACCCTTGCTTTGTATCATTTTTATTGTTTAATCTCCCCCAGCTGTTATCGTCCCATCACATCTCTGCCACGTCTTGTCTCTCCCTTCTTTTCTTTTCCGAGGACAGTCCCTCTTTTCTCCCATCTCCCCTTATCTATTTCTTTTGGGATCTCCAGACGGGTGGAGGGTTTGGATGAGTAGTTGGCCCTGAATTCTGTGTCATTGAGATATGTAACTGGTCATCCAGGTGGCGTACCAAGAGTTGCCGAGTTTTGTGGAGATATGAAATAGATCTTCCGTCTTTTGACTCACCAGCTGCTTAACATTGATCAGTCTTCCATAGAAACAGATCATGCTTTCTCTCTCCATATTATCATCTTGTTATATATTCACAGGGGTATTGTTTGAAACCCAGGGCGCCAGATTATTTTTCTACTTTTCAGTTTCTCTATTCATATTTCTTTTCAAGGGGGTTAGCATGACAAAATGGGTGGATTGTGACGGGGGTAAAGAGTTGGAAGAACCAGGGAAACGTGAATGCAAGAATGCAACTAACAAGGCACCCTGACCCCATCGGGTCAAGACTGGTGTCTGGCGACTTCTCATTGTGCAAACCCCTTTTCTTTTATTGTTGCGATGCCATAAAAGTCTTGTCCTGAATAGCACCCTGAAGGCTACCTACATGTAAAAGGCTGCGCTATTGTGACACCCACCCCGATCCTTCTTCTTGTTCATCATTCCTTGAAGGCGTCCATCCCCTGGTTCCACCAACCAAAATTCATACATACAATGCCATTTCCTTAGACAATTCCATCTGGGGGTTCGCTCATGCAGAGGCAAAGTCGATACCTCTTTTATTCATTCCAAACCCTGTTTTCTTATTATATTTTATGCCACGTCTATAGTATAGGTTTGATTATAAAGCAAATATCATAATCCCTCTCTTTGGTAGCGCTGTATCCATAACCCTTGGTGGCCATTTCCCAGGTAACAATCGTTTCTACAAACAAACGCCAGCTACTGTAAGAAACTAAAGGTGATCTTGAGATATGGGTCTGACTTGAATAGCTTCTTAGTTTAGAATCAATGAAACAGTAATCAAAGCTGCCACAGTATCATTTCTTAGCTCAAAGTTCAAGTCTTCCTTGTTTGCCAAAGCAAATGAGAATATCATGGAGTGGAAGAAAATGGGCGACAAGGTCATGTGACCATGCATGCATCAGCAGCCACTTGTTACAAGATGAGGGCAATGCTTGTTTGGAGTAGTACTGGACAACTCCCGCCCCTTTCCCCCTCCAGGCTTATCAGTATCCACGGCTCCCATGCCTCCACTAGCTCCGCCCCTTCATGGTATCTATAACAATACCTCAGACGGCACGCTCGGTTTCTTCCCATTGTTGTGAGGGTATTGGTTTTCCAGCTACTCCGTCTGTACTTCACTGTATATACCCAGGCTGCTCAGCCCAGGTATTAGAATCAAATTTCTCACGCAATCACCTAATTCCTGTTTTGCACACAAACAAACTCTCTATAAAACCCTGCATGGTGTGTAACATATCAAGTTACCCGAAATATCATCACTGAGATCAAGGCTGCTGCATATCTATCGCATTGTGACTGATTTGCTGCTTTAGTACATTTCACTTCTATTCAGAGGTGGTTATCACTCAAGTTCCTGTTTCTATAAATTGGATGACTTAGCCTCGTAGACTTCCTGTTGATAGAGATTTTAGCCAACGAGGGATAGACCATTGCAAGGAGCTTCAAGTCAGCTGGTGAGTCTCTTTTTTCCCCCTCCTCAGTGCTCTTATCTAGCAACCATAAGTCTATCCATGCCCCTCCCACAGCCAGGCTTGGGTGCCACAGGTTACTGGCGATGATGACGGCGGCAGCAGTGTGTCGATCGCTGGTGAATTGTAAGCTCACTCTCGCACTCTCTCTCTCTCTCAGCAGTCTAGCCTTGTCAGCTCCCGGTAGCTTCCCCGAGGATAGAGCTCTGAAGTTTGCTCTCCAATTTTTGCTACTCAGAAAGTGACTACCATTTTAGTCTTGCCACTCTATCATTGGACAATCTGCTTTCTCTTTTCATCCAGCATCTATCAATATTTTAACAATAATAACAATCAAAGTATCTTTTGGTGAAATTGTTTTCATCTTGTGGATCAAATATATATTTTTTCAATTGACTGGAGTTGATGGGGTATGTATGAATGTCTTTTCTGTTTTGTTTTGTGTTCGTATATCATCCTTCCATAAAAATGTAAGGACAATTGTTATGATTGGATAGTACTGATATTTCATTTGTAATCCCAATCTTGAAGGAAAATTACAGATGATATATGGAGCTGTACACTGCCTGTTATTAAGCAAAGATGGTATGCTTAACTTTATTTTACTACCAGTACTTAAATAATATATTCATCAATAAATCAGCACGATTATTGATGTCATATGACTTCAGCAAAGCCAGGAGTACCTAAATCTGATTCCTTGTCTGCTTTAGAAGAGGTCTGCGCTTTCATGTCTTTCTTGAGAAAGAGAACACCAGTCGAAGAATATGCTGGTCATTTTACCCTGTAATGCAAGATTACAAGTGGAGGTTTTTAAGAACATGATTTATAGATGTCAGTCAGTCTTTATGTTGCTATCTCTAAGATATAACCTTGTGCAGTGTTTAAATAGGTAAGGGTCCTGTGTTTTGATGTTTCCTGTAAAGTGGTAAAAGATACACCATACTTCCTTGAAACTTACATCCGCACCACCCTGTGATAAAGCTACCAGAGCCTTGAAGTGGATGCTCCACAAATCTATTGTCTGGATGCAAAGAAAACTGAAAACCAATCTTGTGTAAGAGATCGATTCTACCAGTAACAATAGCTTGATTTTCAATTTCTGCCATTCTTCTGCAACTAGAAAAAGAAAAGGGTATACCGTAAGAAAGAAATTAGTTTCTGCATAATTCTTTATTGAAATAAGCATATATCATAGTCTGTAGATAGTTTAGATACCTGCATTTTTCCAAGGCGTCTCTTTGATTTATATTGTACATAATTTTAAGGAATCAGTTTACACCATTTATGTACCAAATAAATTAAGAAAATAAACATGTACTTTGATTTATTGCTTTCACAAAAACTTATATTTTACTGAACATCTTACCTTTCATGGCTTTTTTTCCTTTTTTAAAGTGAAACTATCTAGGTTATTGATTTTGTTGTCTTGTGAAAATATGATTGAGGTAAATGAAATATGAACTGGAACATATTAGATGTGAATTCCATAATATGTTTAATGAAATTAAATGAAATGATGTCAAATTATATTAGTGGTAACTCCAACACCTTTGAATTTTCTATTTATATATAATATCAATCATTTGAATAATTGCCAATGGTGACTGTCTTTTCTTATTAGAATTAGGTACATGTACATATGAAGAACTAGGGATTTAAAATTATTTTCATACAAATTCATAAAACTGTTCTCATTTGTGTTATTCTGGGATTCATTTTTATTCAGATTAATTTACTTTTCAATTACTGATATGTTTTCTGTAAACCAGACTTTAAACAAAAAAGTTTGTGCATTCTACATGTATGTCCCTTGCAATAAAAAGAAACTAAAATCAATCGTCACTCAGACATCTATTTCTGTCTAATATTCCCACCCTCTATATCCATAAAATGTCAAGTGATGATGTAAATCTCTTATTTATATCAATGTTCAGATATGAATGATGGATATTAAATGCAGACTTTACCTCAAAAAGGTCAACGCTAAGGTCTAGGTGCATTCAGATTGTATACCCATTATAACTTCTCAACAACTTGTCGAATATCTTGAGATCAATTTAAGGAACATGTGTTTGAGCTTCTTAGCTTCAACCTTTACTATTTGTTCAAACTCCCCTTTCTGGACCGAAGATTGATAAAAGTATGTTTGCAGGGAGAATTTATATATTGACTGTTGACAGAGTCATGCCTTCATCTTAGAAGATACAGCTCTTTTTGCTTGGTAAATAAAGCACTCGCTCGTTTGCTTGCATGGGGTGGAGTTTATTGAAACTGAAAGGAGCCAGCTCCAATATTTCACATGTTCATTCCAGGCAATGGCTGTTTCATTTCCTTTCTCTCTTTCCTCATGGCACATCCATTATGTAACAAGGCACATCTTGAGTTATCTGATCAGATGTTTCTTTTCCTTATAAGTCCTTCTTCCGGCAGCAGCAGTCACACAGCCTTGGTAGTTCCTTCTTTGAAAAATCCTCTTGAGTTTTATAAAGCCTAATCTCCTTCCTTGTTAGAGTCTAGGTCAGGAACTGCTGACAGGAGATAAGATAAGAGAAGTTGCAAGATGTGCATTTGAAGATCCAACTTGTATTTCCTTGTCCTCCTCGTTAATTCAGTACCTGAAGATCTCTTTTAAAACCCTTGGGTCTATCACCTCTCCCAGCCCCCAAAGTCTTGTTGGATAAGATAAGCCAGCCCTCCCTGCTCTCTGATCCTCTCCTTGTTTCTCAAGGCAAGGGCTGTGTCTTTGTTTTGCTGATAGACAAATCCTGTCAAGGTCTGGCGTGGCGGTGAGCATTGTCAAGAAGCTATATGTCCAGTTTGCCCCTTGACAACTTTAAGATGTTAAGCTTGCCCCCTTGGAAGACCCTCCCAGCTAGTGGCTGGAAGGATCTGATCTATATCGGGAATGGAGACTCAGGTGATCACAAATCATTATCTCCAGATAGCCTCACACATGTGTTACTTTGTTCCTCATCATATATCCTTCCAAGGTGATTCCACAGTAATATGGATTCTACAATGTTTTCAACTGACTTAATTAGTTATTTGCTTCAACAAAGATAATGGCTTGTTTGTTTTTAAACAAAGAGAAAGTATCAGATGTAATAATAGTATTTGAAGAGAGATTTTTACAGTAGTTTTGCACCATTTTGCATAATTAATTGACTGAAAAGACACACTTTTAATGCATTCTATTAAACCTAACTATTCAAGGTAACAATTGGTAGGCTTTGATGCCTAAATATTATGTATTTGCACAATAAAACAGAGGTACCGGCGAATGACTAGATTTTTGTAAGACTGTGACATTGTGTGAAATAATGGATTCAGCATTATTATCTTACCCATTCATGCATTTATTATGAGACAACCTAAATGACTCTAAAAATTGATTTTTCTATTGTTTGAGTGTTTGTGTAATGATGGATGTCTTATTTTCATTATGCTTTTTTAAATGTTTGCAAGCAGGATATGCTTTTCAAGGGTAAACCAACATAATTACAAATGTAATTGTTTTTAACAAATTGCAGTGAATACTGTTCAAAGAAGATATGAAAAGGAAAAAAAGAACATACTTGTAAATATAATTTTTTTTTTAATGTGACTGTCAGTCAGTGTCAGGCATTGTTTTTGCCCTAATAGAACAACATAATCACAATGTTAGGCTTTTGATAAAAGGTCTTGTAAAACTAAGTTCACTTGAAATCAAATGTTTATTTTTGACATAATTCCAGGTCATTTCCATGTCAAACTTCAATTTGTTGGCACACTGTGTCCAAATAAATTTTCAAGGTAAAAGTAGATCTGTAGGGTTACTGAAATCATTGTATTCATTCATATTTTTGGCAAGGATATCAAATGAAAGAGGTTTGTAGATAATCAATTTTGTATTTAGAGTGTTGGAAAGCAAACCTAAAGCTATTTTGATTATGTTCTTGGAAGGTAAAGTTAAGGATAATCTAATCACAAATTGAATTCCTTAAGAAAGTATTGTTTGTTTAGGGGAAATGTCTCTAATCTTTATGTAGAACTAGAAGAAAACCAAGTAAAAGAGCATAGTACTTTTACTGCATCCTTTCTCCTAAATTTAAACAAAGTTTAGAAATAGGGAAACCAAAGGAAGTGCATGCATAAAAGTTTTAAAAGGAATGTAGCTTGAAATAAAAATATGAAGTGTTTGTTGCTTCAGAGAAACAGCAAAAGACTGGAATTCAATTCACACAAAATCAGAGGGGGAGATTATAGTGATTGAATGAATTTAGCAAGAAGCTGTACAACAAAGAATGCAGTAAATACAAAAAAAATAAAGATTTGTTAACATTTTTTTTTTTTTATAGATATTGCCTTGAAAGCAGACATAAAATAACCCTTTGCAATGTACATGCTTATATTCTTTGAGTACAGAAATAATTAGATAAATTATTTATTGTCTTGATACTACTTGAGAAAGAAGGATAAGAAGAAAACAAGTTTTGTAAACTCTTAGAAATGAAGCTGGACAAACATAAATATCCCTTCTGTATAAATAAATGGTCACACTTCCATCTTTTATGTTGTAAGGGTTTAATCACCACACAGATGGTCGGTCATCTCGGGCCAGGGCTACTGGTCAATGGGGAAGCTTTGAGATCGCTATTGTTTGACGAGGGCATAAGAATTAGTGCACAAAAGAACCAAGCCTTCTTCCAGACATCCACAGTGTAATATAGGGTCATTTGATTTGTCCACTGGTTTTATTGATACCCTTAATGAATAGCAATACTCTTTGATGGAATAGTTCCATGTAAATACTTTTTTGTTGTTGTAATTCATGAAGGCCAGAGTCTAAGCACATGTCTAGAAAATGGTATTTACAAAGAAGGCATTGAAGAAGAGAAAGTGAATTTTGAAAAATCTTTTACTCTTTGAGAACATAAATTCATTTCAAGTACCTTTGTAGAGAACTAGTATCCTTAAGATAATATTGTGATTATTGAAGCAGATAAGTATTGATCAATTTACTTTGTAAAAACTCATGAACTTGGTATGCACTTTTTAAATTTGAAGCTACAGGATGCAAAACGAAGTGTTATGAAACCATTATTCGTGGTAAAAGAAAAAGAAAAAGAAAAGAAAAGAAAGAAAGAAGAAAGGTAACCATTGGTCCTTGCCAGATTGATCAATGTTTATGTTTATCCATTCTGATAAGGATACAGTCCTTTTCCTTAGCTTGTACTTTTACTAAATATCTACAAAAGGCAATAGGCCGCTTTGGAAAATTCCCAGACACAAAGTCGCCTATGATAACTGTCTTTGTTTCTCTAACTAAAGTAGTGATCCCGTGAAAAGAATAAGAAAGGAAAAAAAACCACAATATCAACTAGTGACATCATGCTGAAGAGGAAACGTAATCTGCAATTGTATTTAGGAAGTAGCAACTCTGTAGCAAAATGAGTACTAAGCAGGGTCTTAATGTGTCCTTGCTGCTATGCTAGAAAGTACTTTAACCCCCAATGAGTTGTGCAGAGAAATCTGAAATAGTTCATTCAGGAGGGTTAAATGAGTATTATGCTAGATATCTTTTTGGTTTTGGTTGCCAGTAGTGGATGGTTAGCGAAGTCGGATATAGTAAAGTAGGCGTTATCTTGGTCTTCAGCGCCTCATTTCCCACAATCCAATCTCCTTGGTTGTGTGCGGGATACCAGGGAAAGAGGAAGTAAGTATCATGGTTATGGTGAAAACAATTGGCTGAAGATCGAGCCAACGATCTTTCTGCGAGACTTGCTGGTGGCAGGCATAAAGAAGTAAGAAGCCATCTGGGTAAGACGTGTGTTACCGGGCTCTCACTTCCTCCCTGCCTGCATGCCCCTGAAATAAAGTGCATCTGGTACTTAAATCTGCTCGTTGATTATGAATGCGTATACTTGCCTATCAGGTAGAATGCGGTATTGTTAGCCTATTTATAACTGGTGTTTTCTCTCTCTCTCTCCTCACACAGTGAGTGATTTGCGGCCGAGTGAAGTTCTAGCTGTCAGCTGACGGAATTTACTCACACCTCCCTTTCCAACTGCAGAGACGTTGGACCAGTGAAGAGCTTCAGTGTAGCATAGTTGTGCACAGTCAAGGAGACATTGACGTTGTTTGGCAAGCCAATGTCTAAGGTCGAGGATGCATCCAGTCGCCAAGTAAAGCGACATCGAGCTGATCAGGGTCTACCTAGGGGCAATCCTCACACAAAAGTCAACGGCTTTGCCAGCATCAACGGTGTGTTCCAGGAAAATGTCGAACACAACTCTGAAGTTTTGAGGAACTTGTTAAATTTGAATCGGAGCAGTCCTGCCAAGTCCGTCGGTTTGTGCAGCGATACAGAATCACAGGATTCATTTGCGCAGGACAGAGTGGCGGAGGATCGCAGCAGTTTGCTTTATTTGGAAGAAGATATTGCGGAGAGCGCAGATATTGAACCTAGTGGATATTGGCAAGATAGAAAGTTGGAGTGCGCCAAGGTACCCAGTGAGAGTGGAGATTCCACAGCCATGCCCACTGCAGAAACCGCAATGTGGGAAGAATGTAACGGATCAACCAGTCCAATTCAAGAAACCATCACAGACAGTCTCAAAGCCAAGCGTGCCCGCGTAGAAAACATCATCACCAGCATGAGGCATTCACCACCAGCAGTCGAAGCCCAGGACCCTGTGGGGTTGGAGGACAGTCTGCGCAAACCAAAGCGCAAGCAATACCAACCACAACCCCAGCGCTGGGACTCCGGAGATGAAGACTCCCCAAGCAAACCGTCCCGCAAACAAGAAAAAACTAAGCTCAAAGGGATCCTATCGCATCTTCAAACGCAGCTGGACACACTTCAGGAGAAATACCTCAACATGTATGATATAGAAGATGATGGAAATCTATCAGACAATTCTGATGACATGGATGACTTAAATGAACCAATTGACACAGGTAGTGCAATTCAGAAATATGAGGTGAACGGTGTTAGTGGGAACAGCTCACCAGTTCGCCATCGCAATGATAGGAAACGGAGAGCAGATGGAAGTAGCGTTCTTGATCGCACAACAAGTTATATTGTGAGACAAACACTGAAAGAAGAGTTGCCACCTCTCTTGCTCAATGCAGTAGACTCTGTGATGAATAAACTAACGAAAAGCAGCAGCAGCAAAAACGCAAGTAACAACAACTCAACCCATACTAAGTCTGAAATCAATAGTAACCAGGCCAGAAATCCAGTACTAGCTCAGAATGCTGCTAGCCCTTCTGCCCCATCAGCCCAGGAGTTCAAGCCAACGCCTCCCCCTCCAACCCTCATCCACCCAAGCTTCTTCATGAGGCATTTCCCTACACCGATAGAGCAGCAGACGGAGGCCATGTCATTGGTGGTCCCTAGCAGAAAGAGGGTGAGGAGTAACGACCACCGGCATTTCCATGCCAGCAGTGGCTTCCACCCCGGGGATTTCCCCATGAAACCAGAGCCTCTTCTACCGGTGAGCTTACCCACCTCCGTAGCCATCCCCAACCCCAGTCTTCACCCTACTCTGGCTGCTAGCTTCATGACTTCCAACATGACTGATCCAAGGGACCATTTTGAAAGCCTCAGGTACATGTAAGAATAAATCCTTCTTATTTCCAACATTTCATTCTTACTAGTTATTTACAGTGTATATATCATGATTTAATATGCAGGACAATATAGTAGGGGAAAAATCACAGGGGCAAAAAATGTAATAAACCATAAAAAATCATGATTGAACATAGACAAAAATTGAAAGAAAAGAACTGACTTTGAATGAAATCATTTGGTTGCCTTTGGAAGTCCCAATTACTGCATGCACATACAGCAGATGTTACTTGATTGGGCTATTTGAAATTTCAAGCCGTAGGGAGTTATAAGTTATAAATGAACAATATTGAATTTCATACTAGTATTGTATCAAGCCTCCATGATATTGATAATTATGCATATTTCTCATACTTCAAAAAAAGGTAGGAAAAAAAGACTCAGAAAGTCTGAATATCATGTGAATGAGTACTACTAATCAATGACAGTGGAAAAATGTGCATTATGTATCGTCTTTAATATCAGTTCTTAAAATTCCATCTTCCAAAAGTGCACATACATGTACCGTCAGAAGATGTTTAAGATACATGAAGCAGCTCATAAAAGGTTAATCTTGTTGAATTGGGAATGCCACGTAATTCTTGAAAAATTATAACCAGTCAATGTGATTTTTGAATCATTCTTCTGAATATCCTTTATATTGTCAATACTTGAAAGTCCCCATGCATTATTCATTACTAACAAGTTCTTCTGCACTTGCATGTATCTTCAACTATCAAAGTATGATGGATATCACTCTGCCTCACCACCTGTTTATTTGCAATCCACTACCGTTTCACAAGAGAAAAACAAGTCCTACCCTAAACAAGAAAATTCTCTTATTCCAGCCCGTCATCTTGTTCGTTAACGCTCTCAATACCACCATGATTTATAGACCTGTCTCTTCCATATGTTTACTAATTCATCAGATAATGGCCCAAAGGGTGATTAACTCAAACGTAGGATTTCAAGTTTAAGACTGTATGGTTTAAAAGTAACATTTCTCTTTGAACAAAAAAAGTTTTAATACACATTAATTTTTAGTAGGCATGTAGTATTACTATTAAAGACAATTGTATTAATAATTAGTGTGTGTGTGTAAGAAGGGTGACATGATTTATTTCAAAATGCCAGGATATTCAGTGATATTTATTTGTGTGATTATTGTTCAAGGAATTATAATTTTTGCTAGAACCTGGAACATCAATAGTTTTCAGCAAAACTGTTGATTCCATTAAAAAAAAAAGTAAGATTAATATTCTCTTTCCTTTCCTATGAACTGTAGTGTAGACAATGTGAATTCTCAATTTTCTCATATACTTAAACGGTTATCACCAGCATTTACTCTGCATGTTTTTACCTCTCTACCAACAAAACAAAAAAATGTTTTTTACAAAATGATTTTTTACAAATGGGCCTGTAGTAAGCATTCCATGATATTCTTTAAGTCGTGGGCTTACATAAAGCAGCACTTATCCTTTAATTCACAACGATGCCAGCTGTTAAACTATCAAAAATTGTAAATCGAGGCGATGCAACTTAATTTTGAATATTCTTTTCTGGTTCAATAGAAATATGATATCATTCCTCATTATCATCTCACTGCAAGGGAAGTTGGGAAATGTGTTGTGTGTTTATTCATTTATTCATATTCATACCATCCCAGGTGTTAGATGATGATTTCTAGTCTTTTGTTTGAGGTATTTATTTATCCTCTTATTTTGTCTTTAATAGGAGTAATCATTGGGATTGTTTGCTCTTTCTTTTCTGTATAATGAGGTCCAGTGTTAAGTACATCAACAGTGGGAAGAATCAAGTCAAAGACTGATAATGGTAGAGATTGTTTCAATTTTCATTGTTATAATTCCTGAATATACAGACTTCTTTACAATAGGAAGCAGTGCTTTCTTTCTTTATTTACCAATATCTTTGAAATCGTGAAAGATATTAAACTTTATTATTAAGCAATTTACCATTCATTCTGTCAATGGTTACCTGCACATATAGGTAAACATTATAGAATTCAGACTATGTTTACAACTTTAAATGGCCTTTTATGATCTGACTTCATTCATTTTAGTCACATTTCACTATCCATTCAAAGTGTGAAATGTTAGCCAGCTGAAAAACATGACAAAAGTTCTCCTGATATAAAAAAAAAGGAGAAGCATTATTAAAACAAAGCCTGATCTTGTCTGGTTATAAAAGATTTTACAAATGTGGCATAAAGGGTTGATACAAAAATATTTGCAAACTTCAAGTTCAGTGGGCAGAGCGATGATTCACTGAATTACGTTCTTGTGATTCTGTTTATTTGGATGTGCAGTATGTGTGACCCATCTCCTGTTTGGGCAAGAATTAGAAACCATCAAAATATGTGGTGAGGGCTTTTTTACCTTTTCTTTCCCCTTAATGTTCCGGGTGATATATCACCATGGGGAACAAAGAAAAAAGAGATATTTGGCAAATTCTTCTCCTTTATTGACTGAAGTGGACAAATATTTATTATCTCCATTAGAAGGAAAATAGAATCAATCATTCATGCATTCAATTTGCAGAAGATTAAAATTTCCTTTTAGTGCTAGCAGCCAAAATTTCCGTGCAGAGAATTTCATTTTGAGGTTAATTGGTGCGTTATGTCATTAGTAGGCCTTTAAAAAACAGCTTTGGGTGTTGAAACATCAAAATAAGATGAATAGGTGAATAATATCTCAGTTGAAGTACTATAAATCTTGTTTCACCAGACAGTAATCCTTTAATAGACCATTTCCAGTTCTTTTATCAAATTCATTCTTGTATTTCAATTGAAATCTCAGTCTGTTTTGGCTCCTAGAGATGATCAGAAAAGCATTTATCCAAAAATCATTTAAGTTCACCACATCCTGCATGCAGAAGGCCAACAGAATAAAAATGAAAAGAGCATATTTTGAGGTTTACAAGACGCATTCATTTCTTAATTGTCACGATGTCTCTTAATCCGAGACTCTTGCCAAGACTTTTCCGTGGATCAGCCAATCTTAGTGCAGACAGCTCAACTTTCATCGGAGCTTCTCTCATTTTCTTTCTGCTCTATTTTGAGCCTGCCTCACAAACAGCGTCAATCATTTTGCAGTTGAATCACCGACTTACGTAGGATTTGACTCGGACTGTCAAATACAAAAGGAATTCCCTGTGCAGTATTTCATTAGTATAGGAAGTACTTCATTGTATTTGTCAGTAAAGTTTACTTGTTGAGCTACTTGCTCCTACAAAAATGAAGAAAAAAGGATAAAAGATGGGGGGAAAGTGACATCAATTATTCCTATCCTCAAAAACAGAGTATCTGCATGTCGCTATGACCCTAAAAAGTGCATTCTTGTAAATGAATCCAAGTCCCAACTATTTGGCTTCTTATTTTCATTTTTTATGTGACTTGTCTGAAAATGAGTGAGCAATTAAGTCATCAGAAATTACAGACTACCCCATCAGGTTCTGATTTAGTCATGATTGCCTGCATTACCAAGCAAGCATGCACCAACAATCTTGCAGGATAAAAAGATACTTTGAGTCTCTCTTTAAACAATCTCCAGATCTGAAAATTGTCCTCATTAGTGTGCACGTTTGGGTTTTTAAGCTTAACCACTTTACCGGTACCTTGCTTTCTAGATTGTGTGGAAATCTGAGTAATTCCAATGAAGATAAAATGGAATTAATGTTTGTATCTTTAATCCTAAGAATTGCCCATAATCACTGCCTTTCAATCTCAAGTAATTCTAATATCATGACGGTTGTCAAACAGGAACAAGAAATGCTCCGCCATGACTTGGCTACTCTAAGTGCGATTAAAACGAAATGACTTCCAAAATGCGAAGTTTCATCGCAGCATTAGGGGAGAGAGATTAGGATAAAGTATTACAAGCTTTCCTATATATGTACAGCTTGAGCATGTGTACCGATGTCTCATATTATCTCATGTTCCCACGCACTCCAAGATTACTTTGGATTAGGTCAAAATCTTACGTCTTAGTTCCGTGCTTTGCTCAAGTAGCAGAAACGATTTACAGCTTTTCAGACATACTCTCCCATATCTTATGTCATATCTGTCATCTAAAATGCTAACCTAGGTGAAAGAGAGAGAAATTCAGTGATTCATATGTAAATTTCATGTTTTAAATATCAATGTTAGCGTTGCAAATGTATAGCTTATCTAGAAAGTACTTTCTGCAGTGGTGGAATAGAAGGACAGATAAACTACCAGTATAGATTTCCTGTATAATGTGCGCACATACATGTATTGATTTTTATGGGGGAATGAAATAACATGAAATTGAAGTCTTGAAAATAGAAAAAATGACCTGACATAGGGTGCGGTGAATGGCATAGGTTTGCGAAACATAGATCTAGTATAATGCCATGACTTTTATAATGACACCCTGAATGGATAGCATAATCACACCCCAGCGTCCTCGCCTTTCTTCTTGTTCTCTTTCTCCTTCTGCTTCAGGCTTTCAACTCCTGCCCTGATTCTCACTATGTACAATGGTCTCTTATGTGTAGGTTGCATCCTTCCTGGCTTTTTTAAAAGAAGATTAAGACAATTTGTCCCCTTGCCATAGTCTTTCACCTGGTCCGCAAGCAAGCAAACATATCTCTTAGGATGCCCATACAGGATGTCACAAGTTGGCGTGCGAAGAACCGCCGTAGGGGCTTTTCAGTCTGACGTTGCGAAAACATCTTCCCAGGAAATCTGTACAGAGTCCTGCTTTTTCTTTCACTTTCCTTTCTTCCGTTTGGGTTCTTTTTTGATGGATTTGATGTGTTAGAAAGAGAAGGGATCTATTATTGTTGTCTATGATCCCATCTGCAGCCGGCATTGTTTGGAAGATCATTCATTTGCAGGCAGACTCCCCATTTTGTCTCTTTTATGCGATGACATATTTATAACCCATCTTCAGCAATATGCTCACCTGTGTTAGTAGTTTATGAGTGATGTTCCTTATTTCCTTTTGAATTCATCTGGAAGTATATGGTTATATGAATATTTGATATCGTCCATCGGTAATAGCATTTCATGAGTTGAAAAACACTTGGCAGCGATATTTATCTTTTCCTTTCCTATCGCAATAAATCATACACAACCTGGAGTCAAGTACCATGGGATATAGTTCAAGGTAACGCAAGTATCTGGATGCAAGAAAGTTCTTTTGAAAGGTGACACTTTATAGCATCAGAATTGATCGTCATTTCCTTGTTCATTGAACTTAAGAACGTACTTTGGGTTTCTTTCTTAGGTTTTCTTTCTTCTTCTTCTTTCAAGATGCCATAATGATACATGAATATGTATTTTGTACTTTCTTGATATGATTTCATATACTTATATGCTTTCCCATCTTTGTTTCTATGAAAGTTTTCCCTCTCTCTCTCTCTTGCTCCTCTCTAATTTATTTATGTATTTTCCCTTATTTCTTCTATTCTTTGTTTAATACCTTTCCTCTCCCTTTTCATCAATGTTTTACACTCTTTCTTTCTCTTCCTCGCTATCTCATGCTCTATATTTCTTCCTCCCTCTCTCTCTCTCTTTCTCTCTCTCTCTCTTCTCTCTTAAATACCACCCATTTTCTCCTCTAGATTTCCTACCTAAAGCCATCATTGAACATGTAGATTTTCTACCAATAATCCTACTCAATAATTTTTTTATTCACCCTCTTTATCACCCCCTAACAGGTACCCAGGAAGTCCTCTAATCGCCAACTCCCATCTCTCGCCCCTGAACTACCTGAGTGACCACCGGTCCTCCCCCGGTGACCTCTCCCACGTCTCTTCTGGGGAGAGTCCTGCCTACTCAATGGTCAAGCCAGAGGGACGAGACACCTCACCGCTTCACATGCACGACAGGCCCAGCTCGGCCGATCTATCGGACTACTCGCCGGTCAATGGAACAATATCCTTTCCATATATATTTCATTTAAACATATGATCATATTTTGTTATAATTCTTTTATCCAACTTACTCTTGTATACTGTCTTTGAAATTTTGTTATTTTTTTCTTGTTCATGTTTTTTCTTCATTAAGTTCCAGTTTCTGAAATGATAGCAAAGCAAAGACAAATCCTATTTTTTTGAATTTGTGAAATTATTAAGTTATTTCTTAAGAAATATTGCAAACTCTTATAATTTGCTGTGTGGATGACAATGAATTACTGATTACCCTTTTCAATGATGATATTAGGGTAATGCAAAGCCACAAAATACAATATGAGTTTTTGTGATATTGACATCCCTCCAAAGAAAATATGTTTTGTTTTGTTACTTTTTCATTTTTCTTTTATTCTTATAATTCATGTACTTCATCTTAAGTTGACATCAAAAGTACAAACAAAACGTGAAGTCATTGTAAGAATCCTTTTTATCAGGTTAGCATGTGACACATTTTATCCGGAAAAAGAAAAGAAAGTCCTTATCAGCCAAAAATCCTATTCCTATTTGGTTAGAAGATAATAGAAATAATCACCTGATGGTAATTACTGCCCCAAATTATTTCAAGCAGCCGTGATGAAGCTTAATGTCAACAGTTTCTACAAGAAATAAACACAATGCCAGTAAATCGGCCCCATCTGGTAATCATATTTGTTGCTTTCTCTATCATTTTCCGTCTTTTTTTTTTCTCTCTTCAATGAAAAACTTAATGCGTGCGCGGTCATTTTCTTATTGTGATTGCTCCTCCTTCCTTTCCCACGACTTGCGGGCCGAACGTAAACCACCAAAAATAGAGTTTCTAGACAAGATTCTTGACGGTCAGCCGTGCAGAGGAAGTCACTTGAGATCAATGTTTTGGATCTATTCTCTGGTAATGCTATCACTCAGGAAGTTGCGTGCCAAGCAAGCCAGTCAGAGTTTCTCTCAAGACTCTCTCCAAGTAAGCACTCGGAAACCAAACAGCAATATCATGTGATCTTCCTCGGCGGCGACATTGTCTCACTTGGAAATGGAAACTGGTATAATAATAATATCGTCGATTCTAGCTCACTGTACCCAGATCTTGGCATGACTCGATTGTTTTCGCTTTTGACATTGTTGTGTGTGAACTGTGCTGATCACTGAATTAGACAATGCACTTTGTCTCGAGGTTTATTTTCAGTTCATTCATAATACTTCCAAGATAATAAATTGAAGTCTCAAGGTTCATAAATCTGAAAATATTCCTAGAGTTGATGGATTTGATGATAAATGTCACAATCTCTTGTATTGTAGACTGGGTGCTTGTGGTTACATAAATAAATCAAAATGTTATGATATTGTGAAATAAGAAATTATTCAATTGATATATCAAGCAATCTGATAGCTTTTGTCAGTTTCGTTTTTTTTTGGCTCATGACATTTGGCTAGCATTTCTTTTTTTCTTCCTTTTTTTGCATCTTATCATTTTCTTTCTTTGTCTTTTTCTGCCTGTTAACGCTTTAATTTAGTAATTTTTAAAGGTTTGTTTGCCTAAAACCAGATGTGTTATCCCGTAGACCATATTGTTTTCTTCGAAATTCTACTCTCTCTCTTTCTCTCTCTCTCTCTTTCTCTCTCTCTCTTTCTCTCTTTCTCTCTCTCTCTCTCTCTCTCTTTCTCTCTCTCTCTCTCTCTCTCTCTCTCTCTCTCTCTCTTTCTCTCTCTCTCTTTTTCTTTGTGTCATTTCATTTCCACCCCAGACTGTGCAGACAGGTCTCATTTGATCTCTTATTCTTGTCTGTCTCTCTTCCCCCTCCCTCCCATCTACCCGTACTCTCAAGTGTATGTGTTGCTCATTGGGTCTCACCATACTGAGCTGAAATTGACGAAATAAAGTTTGAATTGATTCATAAATCTTGGCTGATATGATGATGACTGTCAGAGGGGGCATTGTACTTTCTTGTCGGCATCGCCTCATATACTCTCCTTCAATGCCAGTCTTTGAATCCATTGAACTTGTCGCCATACCTCAAAAAAAAGAAATGAGGAGTCCTTTCTTATCTGGCCGCTGAGGATTTTTAGGTCTTTTGTCTGATTTGGGGCCAAAGTATTTCTCAATTATTGTTCATACGCACATCAAAGATTCAAAAGGCATTTTTGTCCCCCCGATTTCCTTGAGAATTCTTCTTGTTTTATGAGGCATGAAGGGTAATGTAGAGGCTTCAGTATGCCTGATCTACTGCTTATGCTTTAAGACTGCCCCAAGAAATGGAGAATGAAATAGGCGGAATGGCCTTTTTTGGTGCACCTTTCACAAGGCCTCCACTTATTATTTCCTTTCCTATTTTCCTTTTTTGTGCAACCAATTGAAAATAATTCGCTTTCATTCCATTGAGATTTCAAAGACGTACATTTCACGGTTGAGATCAACTTATCGTACAGTGTTTTCTTGGAAATTTGGAGAAAAAAACATTACTCATATATCATCTTAGACTTTGTAAGAAACACGAGTAAAGAACCTGGCAAATTTTGAATCATTGAAAAGCTGAGAAAGGAAATAAAGAAAAAATGAGAAGAAAAAAATAAAGGATTAAATAAATATTTTCCGGTTTCCCATCATAGGGTTGATGGTTCCGTGGTGATTCCAAATTTGTTATTCTTTTTATCTTTAGTACTGTGGTCATTTGACAAGGATTTCCTGAGTTTATGTATCAAATTTGTTGTATTTGACCCAAAACCTTAAGATTCATCATCTGTTGTACTTCTTCTGACCACGATTTCCTTTTCTCTATTCTCTCAATCCTCTCTTTTATACCTTTATATCTCTCCAAATAAAGATTGATTTTTATCAATGTTGCAAGAATATCATCAATCAAAGCTTTCCTTCGTAAATAGGGCATTAATCTTATTCATTTCATCCTTGGCTAAAGATTTTAATTGTACTCCATTCTGTAAAGGAATATTTTACCATGAAGAATCAAGCCTTTAACCCAAGTAACTTATTGTAGATTTAGGTCCATGAAGAAAGGAGATAATAGTTAACCTCAGCTTTATGAGCAATTATAAGTAGATAATTCTTTCTTCTCAATGAAATAGAGAGGAAGTGGATATAATTGATCGTTTTCTGCTGATTTCTCAAAAGACAAGGCCCCTGTCTCCATGGCGAGATGCGATTCTCAATCTCATGCTTTGTGAACGTGAGAAAGACCTATATAAACGACTCCAGGTTTTGTCCTATTCTCTTTCAATGGTTACAAAATTGATTTGTTTTTGTGGTAACAAGGCCGTATTTTTCCCGAGCTATTATGCCACTTTCCTACCTTTTGCTTAGTTTCTTTCTCATAGAATAGAATTGTTCTTTTAGATGCTGGTTTTGACTTCCCACCGAGACCCTTTGTGAGGTGGATCTCCATCGTAACTCCAGATCGATTAAAGTCTATATATCTCTATCTCATCGTCCTATTTTGTTTTTATCATAGAACGATTAATCTTTATGACTGGGTGAAGAACGAGCCCTGTGTGGTCATTCCTATTCAGACGTTGCTGATCTTTGGGGGTATTGGGCTCTCACTCCCACTACGTCCTTCTTCCACTTGAGTGCCGACGCCCATTCAAGATCAGCCCTCTGCCTTCATTTAGCTTATCTCGTCCCAGGTTCTTGCACTTTTGCCAGGGGTCCCTTTCAAGAAGCCGCTTCATCCGTAACAGACTCAAACCCTTATTGTTGCCTCTACCTTGCAGCCGAAGCACAGCTTGAGGATCAGCTTGTGACTTTGCTTTTGTGCCGCATGTTTTTCTAGATGAGACTTCGACATCGGCCGGTTCTACATGGCTAACCAGGCCTGGGTGTCCTCATTCAACCCTCTGCCACTAGCCTCCTCCTCCTCCTCCTCCTCCACCTCTCAATCTCTCGCCCCCAATATTCCCAGAAAAGGAAAATTTCAGGATTCCATATTGAATATCCAATCATCTTTTTATTGTTTGCTCGTAGATTAGAAAGCCCCAAGACTATAACAGAGAACAATCGACAGGAAGACCTGCCTTGTTTGTGATGTGGTGGGGTCCCCTGAGCTTCTCTAAATGTTTCACTTCTGACTTCACCAAATTGATGTCGGGGAGGATGCTCTTTTCTTCATTAAATGATCAAAAATGCAGGATATGTGAGAGGCCATGCATGACCCCTCTGATTAGGCTAATTGATAGCAAGCGTCGAAAAGTAACGACAAGTCTGTTCGGCCTGTGTGCTGCAAATCACCTCTCTTCCAGCTCTCACCGTATCATTCCCGCTAAATTTCCATCATTATCATTACACTCTGATTAATTTCCTCTCATTCTATTTTTCTCTCTCTCTCTCTCTGTCTCTCTCTCTCTTTCCTCTCTTTCTCCTTGTCTTTCTGTCTCTCTATATTTAGCACAAAGCCCATCATCTACAAAAGATCATGTCCACGTTGTGTGCTGTGTAATCTTCTATGTGTCGTGGGAATGTATCTGTTCTTTTATGTTGTTCTTTATCTCCCTTTCATCTCCATAACTCTGTAAATCTCAAAGAACAGTCAACATGACGGAGGCTTAACATTGTTTTGTAGTTCCTTCCCAAGTCTACCTGCCTCTCTCCGCCAGCCAAGTGCCTTAACTTGGTCTTACATTTTAAAGAAACTTTCGTGAATCGAAACTCCTCCAAAAGCAGAGTAAACCATGCATTCTTCCACACAAAGGGAAGCATAAAGCAAACATAAGAATCTTATTCATTGCCTTTGAGTTGGCATATAGCGTGAGATATTCTCTTTTTGCCCGAAGGCTGCTCAGCAGTGCAAGAAAAGGTGTAAACAAGTAATGTGTGGAGGAGACCAAGGATGAAAATGGCCTTGAATTTCTCGCCACCCAAACTGGCACAAATAGAAAAGCCTTCTTTTCATACCAATCCACCATGTCTTTTTGTAAGGAATAGTTTCTGCTTGGTCATGTTTTACTACATCTGCTCTGTGTTTTATCTATTAGGATGGTGGGTGTTTTTCTTATCTCTCATATTTTTGTCGGATTTGCAAAATATTTGTCTGTCCTGAGCAAGATTTTAGCAATTTTTTTGAAGGTTGGAATGTATGATAAATGGTTTCTCTTTTGTTTGAAATTATTTGCTTAATTCATTTAGGGGCCCTGGGAAGGTTTAAGATGAATTGCATTGCAAAGGGTTTGCTGAGAGATCTTACTGCTTCATTTCTTTTCAGGTTTTTTTTCAAGGTCGTGTCCCCAATTATATTTTTGATTTCATTACATTTATATATTTTTAGACACATTTTATCACATCTTTATATTAGCACCTGTAATCAAATGTTTTCAAAACTTGATGGAAATGTAAACTATAATTTGTATTACACATACATGTATGTATTGTAGTTCATTCTATCAAATGATGCAACTTTTCCAGATGAGAGCAAAAAGAGAGAAGGTGTTAATCATACTCTCGCTCTCTATACGTACCCCCACAAATATATATATATGTCATGACTGATGCATAATATCACGAATTTACCTTAACTCCTTTGTACTCGATCACTTGCACCCTGACGCCGACCCACCTGCGTAAGGCCAAGCTCATGTTCTTCTTCACCCGCTACCCGAGCTCTGCCCTCTTACGCCAGCATTTCCCAGACGTCAAGTTCAACCGTCACAACACCTCACAGATCATCAAGTGGTTCAGCAACTTCCGCGAGTTCTACTACATCCAGATGGAGAAGTTTGCCCGCCAGTCGGTCAGCGACAACGTTGAGACCGCCGAAGATCTCAAGGTGACCAGGGATTCGGAGCTCTACCGCTCCCTCAATCTCCACTACAACAAGAGCAATGAATTCACGGTAAGTCCCTTTTTTGGGGTGTTTTTGTGCGATTTAATACGTATTCATATTTGTGGATGTTTCTCTCATTACTTTATCAAAGTCTTTTGCTCTTCAATAGCTTATGACTTTCCATGTTTGTGACAATCCATTTTTTTACATATTGCTGCAATCTCAGGAAACCTTGAGCAAATTTGGGGAAAATTTTCCTGAAATTTGAATGCATACTAAAAATGGTATATTGTTGTGTGCCTCTTCTTGTGCATTTTTGTTTTGATTATGTGTTGTTTGTTTCCCTGTTTATCGCTTTGTTTGGACAAATTGCACCTTTACAAATGAAAACACAAGGGTACTAGATAAATATGTGGAAATTGATTATACTTAGGATATATATTTATTGACAAAGAATTACAGACACTCAGGTTTCATTTATTTGCTTGTTTATTTGTTGTTTTGCTATATTGACTTGAGATGAGAGTGTGGGTGTTTGCGGAATTTATTTTCACAAAAAACCATAAAAGCGTAACCACTTCCTAGCTTGGGATGTTTCTATTATTCCCAAGTGTGGAGAAAATCGTAGAAAATGGTACGATTGCATATACCTACATTAGTATTATTTCATCAAAAAAACAAAGATAAGCTGGTCATTTGCATGTGGACATAAATATCTTGATAATTTTTTCTGGCGTAAAGTTGAGGTGTCTGTGATCAATTCATTTGTGATATTTTGTCAAATTTTGTGCTCTCATGCTTTCATCAACAAAATTATTTTCTCAGTGAACAAAAATGAGAAAGAAATTCTTATCATTCTTTTAAACTTAACAGTATCATTTATGTACCACAACTTAAAATACAAGTTTGCAATCTATTGTTTACTCTTCTTTGAGCCTAGAAAACTTCAAGATCATTTCTCAAAAGGCTTATTGACCAATAACGAAAGGAAATACATCATATACTGGATATATTTATGCCATCCCATGTCTATTGAATTCAACAATGTAAACAGAAATATTTCTCTGTCCTCATACTGTTTGAACTGCTATGTTTATGGAAGGACATTCCTTAACCAGCAGAAAAGGAAAAATAGATTTTAATCAATAAAAAAGAATAAACCTTCCATGACCACTGTCAGCCACTGAAACTGTTTCTGAAAAGACTTGAATATTTACTCTAACTTGTTGACATGCCCATTCAACCAAAAACAAGGTTAAGATTGGAGAGAAAGGATGTTTCCGTAATATATATTCTTACGTTTTCTCTTGTTTTTCGAGTGTACTTTGTGGTTTATTCATCTATTGTTTGGCTGATGTTTGCTGATAATCATGATCATCACAGGGTATATCTGTTTAGTGACTCAGTGTATCTTTGCCAATTTAAAGCTCATCTTACCGCATTGGTAGATCTTTGGGTGGTATGCTAAAAAATTAAGCTATTTTTTTTCATTTTAGTGAGAGGTCTTGTATTTGTTGCAAATTGTGCAAAATAAACACTCTTATTTTTTCTTGCACATAAATCTCTGAATAATAATGTACCACCCAACTATACTTTGTCAGATTCAAGGTTTTCTTTATGGAGATGGCCATGACATGACCATCAATGTTGAATAATAAAACATTGAATTTTGTATCATATATTATTATGTCAGTATCCTGGAAATGTCCCAAATCATATAGTCATATAGGAAAGAATTCATAAAGGTTGACAAAACTTTATTTGATCCCTGTCTTGTCACCTGGATATTGTTTCAACATATCAAAACATCACAGTGTCCTTTCCTGTAAAAAAAAAAGACATAAAAGTCCATGAATAGAGAAATGTAAACATGTACTTGGTTTATAATCGCAATACTGGACCTATTTCAAAGAAGATTAAGACAATTTTTTAAGGACACCATAAAACAATACCACAATTGAATCAAGGAGATCTCTCAGATTGAATATACATATATAGAATCTGTAGTTGAAAGACAGAAAACATTAATATAATTGAAGGTGGTAACCAATCAATCAATCAATCACTATAGAAATTAGTTTTGAAAATTCATGTAATGTTATTGTCTCCCGAGAGCCAAATTAAGGGCATTAAACTCATAATTACTTCAAACAGAATTGAACCTTTCTGACTCTGAACGAATAATGGTCCTTTTATTTATGTGGCTATGAAGAACAAACCTTGGTCAGCAGTTAGTTATTCAGACCTAAGTTTCACTAGTCATCTGGATCAATGTTATAAGATTTAAAATCAGTCTTTCAATCTTCTTCAAAATTTGAATAAAATCAAAACAGATTTTTAAAGTCTGTAAAAGACAGAGCTTACACAAGCCCTCTTGAGAAGTGATTCCAGCCCAGTTCTTGACATTTTCTTGTAAGCACGTTAGTTTGCTGCCCTCTTTTTCCTCTGTGTAACGGTTTGTAAATCCTGAATTAGGAAAGGAAGGAAGATATTTCAGTGGGCATTTCCCACTGCGGGCAGGCAACAAGAGTGCATTGCACTGTGGTCAGCTGATCTGAAGAGGGTTAACGTGAATGGGCAAAAATGTACTCAAAATCTATATTTTGTTGTTTGTGTGATGCTGAAGGAAAAGGTTTCTTGTCTTTCAGTTTTGGCTGGGTATCAGAGTGAAGGACGTTTAGTTAAATGCACTCATCCTCAAAATATTTCTTTATTCCTTGCACTTTTTTTGTTGATCTGTCAATATAGATCTACTGTATACCTTATATCTGTTTTACTTTTATATAATATTTTTCCTTTTGTCTTTGTCTAATGCTTCCATACTTTCTATCTGTATTTATCTTTGTTTTTTTCCTTTGTCAGTCCCCCCCCCCTTTTTTTTCTCTCTCTCTCTCTCTCTCCCTTTATCAAGCCCCTTTCCTCTGGTCTCTTTACCAATTTGTTGTTAGTGTGTTTCTGGTTTGTTTTTATTTTTTTGAGGAGGGGGTGGGGGGGGGGAGGAGTGGCTCAAATTCTGTCAAATATTCCATTTTTTTAATTGTAAATCCCACCCTTTCATTCATCATTCCAGTACTCAGTCTCATACATAAAATAAGCTCTCTCTCTCTCTCTCTCTCTCTCTCTCTCTCCCTCCCCGCTGCTGTATCCACCTCCTTTTTTGTATAACTTTCTTATAATCTCAGACCATGCAAATGGCAATCAGCGCTTTCCGAAAAGAAAATATTACCTCATGATCTAATCATGATCTATTTTTTACCGATTCACTCTTGAAGAATACTTCCACCGCATCCTTTCTCGGTACTTTGTCATTCACATAATCTGGGACACCCACTAAAGAATCATGAATGAATAAAAACTCCTCAGTCTGAAGTTAATGTCATCATTTTTACATGCCCCCCAAATTGATGGAGAGGAAACGAGAGAAAGAGAGAGGAAGGCTTGCACCCAGCTCAAAAAACAAAAGCTGGTTATCTTGAATCCTTTCCGAAAAAGTACAATGACATTTCATTCAAATGAATGTTATGATCAACACAATTACCCACCCCATTACTTTATTCTACTTTTCGACCAATAAGCAGCTCACTCATTTCGGCCATTTTCTTGACAGAGTGAGTTCATAAAGCAGGAATTTTTCTTAATCATTAGCTCCCAGTCTTTGTGAAAAATCATATATAGGTTGATTACACTATTGCTGGGGCGCTCATGTGAAGTTGGTGCACCTATCGGCAGTCAAGAAGAAAAAAATTCTAATTTTCTTCCCAAATTGCGTGTCATTTGCAAGGCCATTGCCTTCTGTACTATTCAGGAGGCAAAGAAAAGGAAACAAAAATAGCTTTTTCTTGCTCTCTTTATCTACCTTTCCTCTTTATCAGTGGAAGTGCGTGTTTTGTAGCAAGAGTAAGAAACAGAAATAACTAATAAGATGTATGTCAGTAAGAGGAAGATACCTATTTGGTTATAGCTTGTCACTTTACTCCATCATTAAACCAAAGTTTCCTGAATCAATAATACACTGACCTTGCTCTTGCATTATCCTTTCCGAAAAGAAATTAGAAGATTCTAGTTCTCACTCTTCCTCCGTACTCAAAATAAACAATTGTTAATAAATTATTTGCCTCAAGGGAAGCTGTAATGAGAAATTCTAATTGACAAACTTTTTTGTTATCAGCAGGTATCACTTATCATATTGTTGCTTTCAGTTATAAGAGCGAAGGTATATTAAGACTGCTTCCTCTTTAATTTTGAATTAGA
The DNA here is from genome assembly GCA_035222895.1 of Strongylocentrotus droebachiensis. Taxonomy (NCBI): domain Eukaryota; kingdom Metazoa; phylum Echinodermata; class Echinoidea; order Camarodonta; family Strongylocentrotidae; genus Strongylocentrotus; species Strongylocentrotus droebachiensis. The sequence goes on from JAVYIG010000201.1 coordinate 650,604, forward strand.
TTTTGTTAGTTTAAATTAGAAAATTAATGGTAAAAAAGCATGTTTATGTTTTTCTTGTTCCTTTCCAATTCCTCATAAGATATTTCATAGTGTGAATCATGTGATAATGTAAAATTTGAGCCAGTTAAAGCTATTCGTATGAATGCAGTCATGTCTTTTTTCATTAATCCTATTAAAGTGTCCAATAATTCATTTGATGTAAGGAGATAATGTTACCTTTGTCTTAAATGTTAATATCCCATAATTCCCCTAAGTGGTTTGATGGAATATATGGAACAAAGGTTATTGCTACATGGACTAAGTGATCAAAGTTTGATTAAAACATGTTTAACATGGGCTAAATTAGATAACAATAATGATAGTAATAATAATTGGATTTATAAATACCGGTAGCACCTTTTCGAAAGGATACAATTTATCTGTTATACCACTGTCTTACTCATATGTTGATAACATAACATCTAAGACCTACATGAACTTGCCTCTGGTGAAGGATTTCTTTTAGAGAAAGAAAAAACTATAACTACAATATCAGTTTATTATCCTCTTATTTTTATTTATGTTGTGGTAGAAATATCATATTAAGAGATACAGTATTGCTTGAAATAAAGTTGACACATTACCACCAAGTAACACCAAGGTCTATGGAATAATGCATGCAGTCACGCGTGACACAGTGTGAGACTGTCAACTTTATTCCAAGCAATACTGTATCATTTTTTCAGAGCCAGAAGGCATTAACTCTTAAGTTCTGATTTATGAATTAATGCCCTTCCTGCTCCAAACAGACGATTTCTAAAAGGAACTGGTCAGTGATAAAGGCTCTTCTTGGCCCTTGCCAAGTTGGAAGCATTCTTTCTGTCACCTTGAACCATAAGACATGATATCGCAGAAGTTGTCATATAAGGTGTGTTTCCATAATCCCAAAATCCTGGAAAGATTCAGGTGTTTCTTGAGTTTCTTCCTATGATGCTGCTCACCAAGTTAGAAATGGCAAGCATTTTAAGAAATTTTCCAAGCTGGAGCTTGTTGTTCATTTCACAAGGGTTCAAGGGCCCATGTGATCCTTATTAGGTGAATGGGTCTTGCCTTTTCAAAGTGCATTGAGGACCATACCTGCCCTAAAACATACATTTAGGGTAAGAGGGAAAGACTAAATTTTATCTGGGATTCTTTCGGATTAGGTGGAACCTCTTCTTAAATATACATTTGGGATAAAACTGTAGATGTATCTGAAGTACAAAATGCCATAACATGCATTTGTCATGTTTTAGTGAATAGTGATTTCTTTTGGTGAAACTCTTTTGGACAATGAGAACACTCTTAAAGGTGGGCAGTTGCTTGTCTCAGAATCTTGAACAATCCTTGATAAGTCCTTGACAGATGGACAGTTCTCATCAGACCAAGATAGCCCAAATTAACCATGGCAGTTGACTCAGAATTTCCAGGGTCAGTAGAGGAACCAAAGAAAGTACAAAGAAAGGTGTCTTCACTGATTAAGCGGAAGTCTACGGCTCTACGAAAAATAAGGAGGAAAAGGATCTATAAATTTGTGTATTTCCTTTTCTTTATTCTTACGTCCCTGCTTGGCTGCTTCCTTGTGTTGTGAAATAAAATGAAAAACACAATTTAATGGTAAATACATCAGGGTATCTTGATATGAGTGTTGAAACTTCAATTCTGATTTGCATGGTCATGATGATTAGAGGAATGTAAATTGAGGAAAATAAGACTGGCAGACATACAATTATTGCTTGGCATAGGTATCTGTTTTTGCAAAAAATCTTTTGAATTAGCAAAAGTATGTCGCATTTCTTGTGGCTTGTGAGTGTTAGGTCTTATCCAAGTACAGTTAGGATATTTTTTCTAGGGTGAAATATTGATGTGATCAAACAAACTATCTAGTTCAGGTTGAAAGAGGAGCACACCAGAAAAGGTGGGATAAAAAATTAGCTGATAGCATAATTTTCAAGAAGGCTAAGTATTTGTAGGTTAAAATATTTCTTTCATTTGTTATGGAACCATTTAAAACAGGTATGAAAGCAAAGAGGAAACAAATATTAATGAGATTGAAAATCTTGAGTCTTTTATTGTCAGTAATGACCAGAGTGATGAATGTGGGAATGGAAGAAGGGAATTAGAGCAATTAATCGTCCCAATTGTTGTCCTTGACAACACCGTATTCTCTTCTTATTGCATCACCTCCATCATGCGATTCCCTTGTCCACTCCCACAGTCGGCCTCCTCCTCCAGGTCCTCACTGCCCATGCTCAGAGTATCTCACAGAAAGCATACTCACAGCTCTCCCCTGCCCACCACCCCACCCCGCCCCGCAACACCACCAATCAACATTATCCCAGGTAATTGGAGGTGGCACAAACTTGCCGCAGGGTTGATTGCTGAGGACTTGGCCGGCCCCCAGACCCAGTTAAGGTGTTAGTGGCATTGTGTGTCTCATGGTGATCTTGATTCAATTTCTGAAGTGTGGTGAACCAGCTGCTATTGTCACACCCCTCTCATCTCATATCCATATATTGGCCTCCGGACCCTTGGCCGTTTCGTCTCGTCCCGACGACGACTGTTCCGGGATCGTCATGTCAGACCTCCCCATCACTCACCGATTCTTACACCTCCAAGGGGCTGGTTCACCGGTACTTTTCCTTATGAGAAAACCATCTCCGGGTTGACATGGGTGAGGGGTATTCATAACGACCATCCTCCCGCTCGATGGCTGCGATGACGGGTGCCCCCCAACAGCAGACCATCTTTCACTTGGCCTGGTAGACAATAAGACATGACAGATTACTCTTCAATCTAATTGCTGCGTCCAGCTCTCTTGCATAGCTCTTCCAACAAGCTGGGCGTGTAACAATTGAGAGCTTTGAACGTGTGACCTAGTCAAGGTTTTATTCGTTAATGGGGGTAATAAAAGAAACAAACACATGCTAAAGAATATGGAGATCGAATCTGCATCTGATGGGCCAAACACAAGGCTGGTTTCGAAATTGCGCCTTGTGGAATCTCTTTCTCTTTTGCTTTCTCTTTTTCTTTCTCTCTCTCTCTCTCTCTCCCTCTCACTCTTCGCATCCATCCAGCCTTCATCTTGTACTTTTCTGTTTGTTCCCTCCACCCCTCGCACTCCCATTAACATTGAGAGGAAAGAAAGCGGGTCGGTAATTGATGTAACAGAAGGTTCAAAGGAAGCAAGGGTTCAAAGTACTTTCGAGTCATGAGCATAACCAATGTCTCAATCTTGATAAATGTTCACATAGATTCTACCATCTATCCATTCACAATATCAAGGGTACATGGTTATTGCAGGAGGGCTTGTTAAAACACTCAAAAAAGCGCCTGGCTATCGTTTCCTCCTGCATAGTTCATTTTATTCATCCCTGTAATATTGCTGCTACTTTTTTGGCCTGTTATAGTTGTTTGCATAACAAGAAAAACCTGAGTCTATTTTAAGAAATTTTGCCAACATGCAAAAACACGGCTTTTCTTAGATTCATGCCCAAACCATTCTGTTTGTCAATTTGTCAGGGAAAACCATTCACATTGGTCTGATTAGTTTGGTAGGCATTAAGACCATGATCGCGATGTAAAACTTTCATGCACTGGTTCATATGAATGTTGATATGTCATCATAAATTACTTATAATAAAGACTGAAATCAACAATGGGACAAATCCTTGAAACTTTGTTCAACAAGTGATCTGCGGGCGACGACGAATCAACAGGCGTGGTGATTAAGTGCTGAGGCTGGATTAATTCCCATATTGTACAAGTCAACATTAAATCAATTTCATCCAGTTTGAAAGAAATTAGCTCTTCGCCAGCAGCTACTTGTGTTTCATTTGCAGCTCTCCATATCCACCTCCAAGTTTCTAAATGTCTGGCTAATTGGGAGTCGCGTCATAAAAAAGCAATTACCGCATCATACCATCCTGCCATTTAGAGGTTTCAAAAATATATTGCAATTTGATTGCACTTCTTGTGTCTAAAATCCTCAGCATTGGCGCCTAATATCAGGAAATCTTAGGTAGCGTGCAGGAGAAATTAAACAGCATCTATTAGATCCTTGCTGGGATACGCCAGGCCACAAATCTGAGTTTATTAATGAAAAATGGAGTGATTACGGAGAAAGTGGTGTTGGGCAGAGTGTGATCCGTGAGAGCTTAGGGAGAATTTCAAGGTACATAAAACCTTAATTGATTTGTTAGTCCTCAACTAAGCTTTGCCCTTCGTCTGTACTTTTCTGCGGGGAATCTACAAGTGTATGCAACAGGTCTGTATTTTATACTGGGGTTGTTGCTAAGGAAACGATTGGCTTTTATTTAGATCCTTGGTTTTCCAATGAATACTGTTGCCACATAAGTGCATTATGGTTAGGAGACACGGCTAAAGCCGACTTAATGCTGCAAGATTACAAAGGGAAAGGAATATGCCACTTAGTCACTTTAAGCATTTTCCTTCAAGCCCGTTTGGTAGGAAATTATGGCATAAAAGGGGGAGGAAAATTACACTTTTGTATGCCAATAAGGGAAGCCTTGACGGCCGATTAGGAGATAAACAGTTGGGACAATGAATTGCAGAATTGCTGGCTCTGCTGGCTGGCTGCTGCGGTATTCAGGACGGAAGCAAGCATCGCACGGAATCAGACGGAGGTTAGGGGTGTTGTTTCGTTTAGCGCATCTTGAAGAAGCGAAAGGGCTGGTGTAATTGGATTACAATGGACATGAGTGGAGGTCTCTGTCAGTCACACCCCTAGGTCTTTCCATCCTTGTTTGTGTCATCCCCACAAATTAGAGCCTATTTGTAGGAGGCTCATTTGGTAGACTACTCATCCTTGCCCATCCTCTGTCAGGGACTTCCATTAGCATCTCAGGTTCATAGTACTTTTTCTCTCTCTTTCCCTCTCTCCCTCCCTCCCTGTCTCAGTCGTTTGGTCGGTCTCGGTCTCGTCTCCTGCATACCAGTATCTCTGGGTAGGGCCCCTTGGCTGCTCTGGGTCTCTCTTCTACCAGCCTGCATCCTCATTCCTACTCCCCTATCCTTTCACCTTCCATCACACTAACCTTCACAGTATTCCCCCCTCTCTCTCTCTCTCTTTCTCTCTCACACTCTCTCTCTCCTTCAGTGAAGCGAAGTGTTGCTGGTGACCGTGAACCACACAGTGCATTGCTACAGACCATTTCATTGTTTTGATTCCTTACTCCCCTGCTTGTCAACACATCATTGACATTGTAGACATGGTGGTGAATAGATTAGGCAAGGCTTTTCTCCATCTCCCTCTTCTCTCTCTCCTATACCTCTTTATTGGTTACATATTCATACTTTAATTCCTTTATTTACCATTGCGTTGAGAGATCCAATGCCCTGGGAGGAAGCCTGGCCTCAACACTTGTCTTCAATCAAAAGTGGGTGGTTCTCATAAAGCCACATTCTTCTCACCCCCTCTTTTTAAATTCAATCCTACCAAGGATGGCATCAACATGGCTTAGCCTTAGGTATCTGGTATGGTGTGAGGTGTAAACACAAAACAAACAAACAAACAAACAAACAAACAACAAACATTCTTACTAGCTGATCTTCAATTTTAAGTGTACATTCATGATCAAATTAAAATTGAAATATTTGTAAGTTTTCTGATCAAATAGATACTACTAGAAATTTCAAATCTCTCCAATACACCCTCTCTCTTTCTCTCTCTCTCTCTCTCTCTCTCCCTCTCTCTCTCTGTATCTGTCTCTCTTTCTGTATTTCAATCTTTATTTTCTCTATATCTGTTTCTTTCTTAGTCTCCACCTTTCTTATTCTTTCAGATAACTTTTAAAAATATGTCTATTCTTCATGTTTACCATCTTATAATATTTGTTATAATTCCTTTATGTTATCAGCCTGGTATTTATGATATTGTATCAACTCTTGTTGAGGGCTGAACACACATCCCGTCAAGGTGTGGTTGACTTGATGACAGACGATGATGATACACGGTTGCCTTCTGCTCTTTTCTCATTTAATTCTAATATCTTGGCTTGGCAGAACAAGGTTAAGTTGATTTACCTCACTGACACCCATCGCTCACACATCCAGCAAAGTCTCAACACAGTGGACATTGAAAAAATGCCAGGAAATAAATTCAATGTAAATCTCTCGCTGTCCACGTTGGCGTCGTGTTGCCAATTTACCTCATCCTGTAAGATTGAGATTTTGTTTTGCTCAGTTATTATATCAGCATTAGTAGAAAATATGAAGTACCCAATAACTGAAGCTCTGTTGACATAATGAAGTATCTATTGAAATGTAGGATTTTTGTTGCTGCCCAAGTTTATGGCGGTGTCGGTAATTAGAGGAGCACTGATTGCTAGGGTGATGAATGCTGCAATTAGGAAAATAGATTAAAACGCAAGGTTTGAAATGCAATTATTTTCTTATGGCAGAGATGGAGATTTATTGAGAAGAATGCACAGAAAAAGTGCCCCCCCCCCCCCAGTGAACCATAAATTGGTCCCCTCCCCCCCCCCCCCCCTTTTTCCTGGCCTATATATACCTCTTATACCTCTTTATTTCTCTTCTCTCTCCTCTTTTCTGCTCTCCCTAATATTTTTCTCTCTCTCTCTCTCTACATTTCTCTCTCTCTCTCTCTTGCTCTTGCTGTGCCTCTATCTTTCTATCTGTCTCTCACTGCTTCTTCTTTCTTATCTGTCATGCATTTTGCTGCAAACTCCTGCACTTCCCTCCTGCGATTATGTTCAATTGAATCTAATTTTGTGTGCATGAATCGTGATGAGTGACAGAGTCATGAATCACCTGTCAAGTGTGACAGGAAAGTGACACTGGGAATTTGAGATAGAAGATGAAGAATGAATGGAAGACCAACCGGTAATTGAAATTAATGTCTACCTATCGCAACTGACAATTCATCTACAAGGAATAAAATAAACAAAAAAAGTGCATGTTTACACTTTTGTAAATGAAGTCTTAAAAACATGTAATATGATTCCAAATACTTTAGAAAATCAACTTGAGGGCATTTTCAACACCACATTTTATTGCCAATAGAAATCATGTTCGGATTATGTAATATGTCATTGTCACATTTGAATGGTTCAATAGGTGACACACAGAATCATTTCAATTTTCATAAGGATTATTTGTCAAATTTCATTGCAATCTGATACATTTTTGGCTTTTATTTTGTTTTTACATGGTTGACAATGTTGATCCTTTAGGACTTTCTCAATGTTGATTACCTGTAATTATTTAATATTAATTTTTGGACACTTCTTTGGCATTTCATTCAAACCCTAACTGATGAAAAGACATTTGTTCCTTGAGTGAAAGTTGTGTTTGTTTGGTCATTACAACTCACACCTGTTCCTAATCACTCAACATGTTATGATCTTTGATCATCAACTTGGCTTAGCCAATATCTCATAATGCTTATTTCAAGTCCACGATCTTGCCATATTTGCGAGATAGCTGATCTTTTCATGTTTGACTCATTGCTCATCTTCACTGCTCGGCTCGTACCTCAGGGTTTCTCTTAGGACATCAATGTTTAGTATGAGAGAGAGTCTAGCACTGATTGGTGAAAATGAGATTAATAATAATATCATGGTGAATAGAAAACTATTTCATAGGAAATTTCATATATATACTAAGGAAATGGAAGCAAGTAGATCCCACCCATTTTGTGTCTATCTTTGCAGGACAAATGTAAACATCTCTTTGAAATGGACACACATAGATTCTTTTGTAGAATGTATCAAGGGTATGAAATTCATGCATTCATGCCCCTCTCTCCCTGGTATAAATTCATGCCCAAGATTATGGTGTATTTATATTTGCATTTCTGAGGAAAAACACATTGTGCATCCTGTTTTACCAACCAGTAGTTGTACTTTTTCTAGCCTTCTTAATCCCTCCATAATTTCCCCTCCTGAAAATCTATAACAAGCATCTTTTATCTTTCTTCTCTGTGTTTCTGCAGGTACCTGAGGGCTTCTTGCACGTATCCACCACCACGTTGCGTGAGTTCTTCACGGCGATCAAGTCCGTTAAAGACAACGAGCCATCCTGGAAGAAGACCATCTACAAGGTCATCAGCAAGCTGGACGAACCTCTTCCGCCATTCTTCAAGAACCCCAACTGCCTTGATCTACTGCCTTTCTGACTGACCGAAGCCAGACATATCTGGATAAAGTAAACTTATCTCTTTCTGAATGAGTCCGGGAATATCTGAAAAATAGAAAATCTTTTCAAAGGCCATCATGTGAGAGCAGAAATATCTGGAAAATGTAAACTCATCTCTTTTTAAACATTGTCGTGCTCTAAGTTAAAGCAAGAGCATTGGGAGAAATAATTAATTCAAAATATTTGAATGATGAACTTTGGCAGATTGCCACCACGGGCAAGCTGATTGTGTCAACTTGTTCTCCTGGCAAATTAATCTTTTGTATTTGTACTTATTACCTTCCTACTACTATTTCTATATTCCATTTTGAAAAGTCTTCTCTATATTCTTAGTTTTTCTTACTGTGTATTTATCCTGTGTGGTTGTGTTAGATGAGTCGTTGGACTAGTTCTTTCTTATCGGAACATCACCTGTTTGTTCCGTAATGTACAATAAGAGATGAACTTTACATTTCGGTCTGTTGCTTCCTGTAAATGTACAGCAATGTGAATAGAAACCATGTCTTTCATGTATCTTGGAGCCCTCGACAAGTTTTCGACTCTAGATATCTTTCATTACCACAAAGGTCTTTTGTAGTCGGTAATCGATTCCTACCCCCTACGCATTTTTAAAAAGCTGTGACTTATGAGTGCTCTTTTCAAACAAAGACCCAGATGGCTGGTGTGCTTTCAATTCAATTTGTCACCTTTTTCTCACTATGTCATATCACGTTTTTTGTATGAAGTTATCAAGTATCTAATTAGGCTCTCCGGGAGTGTAATCAAAGTGATATATAACAACTCCTCATGTTGTTGACTGATAATCATGAATGGATTTCCACCTCCTGCTATCTCTTGGTTCTTTTCTGATTTTACATCTCATCCAATAAGCAACTCGCTTCACCAATATAAAATTGTTATCACATTCATTGTTTGCTTCTAAGTCAACTTGCCATCCTCATAGAGCTGATGCTATCCTTTATATGATAATAATTATTGAACACAGGAGAAGAAGAATGAGATGCCAGTAATCATTTTATGCAGCTCTGCTGAATATGGTTATGAGGAGGGTTTGTTCGCTCATGATTTGTCATGAATTTCAAAAGATGGTCTGGCAAAGGCAAAGAGACTGGGAGGCAAGTTGATTTATCCTCTACACCCCTACAGACCCTCGGCAAAGAGCCTGGCCGCCTCGCCATAGGGGCTTGCAGTTGCATGCATTATGTGCACCGACAACCGCAAGAGCCTATTGATGCCGACCACAGCCCTTAGTCGGCAACGCATGCCCCCATTGTACATCTGCTATCATCTCTTTTGTTTGGGCATCCCCACCATTTATACCTCCTCTCAATCATAAAGCACAAGTTTATGAGCACCATGATTGATGATACAGTCTGACAATGCTTCTATGAATACCTCTTTCTCCTCTTGCTTCCTCAAACTCCACGCTTGCTATTTTCTCCTTCGCTGCTACGAGAATGAAACCATGTATACGAGAGCCTGCCTGCCGTGTTATGGGTCGATTTGACCCGAACCATTCATGGTTTATGTGATTGCAGAAGAATTGTGAATTTTGTGCCATATCTCTCTGAATTAATTTTCAGAGATAAATAGTTTAGTAGTTTTAGTGCCATTCAAAGCTCTGAGAGTTTCATGTGCCATTATTGAATGCAGTGCAGTGATGAATTGATATAAACAATGACTTCTTGTTGATTAACTGATCCTTCTTTGAATATGCACGCTTAATTAGGCTTCCTTCCTCATTTTGCCTATTATTTCATGTCCCAGACTGAAACAAAAAGCAATTTCGGTTTTGATAAAAGGACAAAGCCCTAATCATATTTAAGAAGTTTCTATCGTACAGAGACTTGCAAGATTGAATTGTAAGTCTTATGTATCTGTTGAATTATATTAAACCATAATTAATTAATTAATTGCGAACTATTTAAACAATATCAGAGTCTACGCAACCCTATTTTCCTGAATCCCCCCTCTTTCATAAGACAACTCCTTGTGCCAAAGGAAATAGCATAAACAAATTAGATTGATGATGAAGCAATTGAGAATAACATGTCTAACAAAGCATGATTAATGAAGCCAATAATATTCACACCTTGGCTGTGAACGAATCATATATACCACCGACCCTCTGCTCTTCATGTCAAGCATCACAATAGTCATCCATAATCCATCTTTACAAGGAAAGAAAGGAAAAGAAATTATAATAATAAACGACCCTGTCAGAGCAATTTACTCAGAGCCAGACGTGAGATGGAAGAAAATTTGTTTGACATTTATTTTAGCTGTTGACCATGCTCTTATGTCCCCACCTTGAAGCTCTTTAGAAGGGTGCATCAAGCCAAGCTTTCTGCCTGCATGAAGCCACTTCATCATGCTTTGCTTTGCTTTGATTTTCTTTGCTTAGGGTTGCCAATTTAAGCAGCCCAAACCCTGGCTTCGCTCCATGGGATCAGGCCCAGAATCCTTTACTGGTTAAGCCGAAGAGGAAGACTTATTTACGCTTTTCCAAGTTGCCACATCATAACACCTCGACTTTGGGAAAGTCAAGGTGTGAGGTTGATTGCTTTTCGTGCTGCTGCGGTCTTTCCCACTTTAAGTTCAGGCAAAAACAAAGAAATTATTCCATTTTACTCTTTGTCTCACCTCAATTATTTTGATGCATGGATGATTAAAAGATGTCAATTTAGGTCATAAAAAACACCATCAACTCCTTAGTATTTAATGCCAAGTGTATAATTAAGTATTTGATAGTGTAAAAGTCAAATTTTAAGGCCTCTAAATGAAGGATTAATGGGTTCATTGAGCTTGCCATTATGTGTGTTTACAACTCTTAGTTATACATTCTGAAAAATATGATGTATTTGCCCCTCAGAAAGTGAAATAATTATTCCAAAGCAATAGCCATTTTTACAAGAAAGATGTACAATAATCAAAACATTGTAAAGAAAATACAATATTCCAATAATTTTAATATTGTGCATTATTGTAATAAAAGGTCATGTTGATCAGTTTGTTATTATACCTAATATTGTGGTATATTTGATTAGAAATAAGGGATGAGATTCTTAAGTTGGAGAATTCTCTCTTGAATCCAGAAATTTTCAAGAGGAAATTGACCAAGCTATCTCAGATAGTGAGGTGATTCCCACTGAATCATAAACAAGAAGAGCTGTTGTGTCACATGCTGCCCAATCTGTTGTCTTTTGTGCCAAAAAATAAGTGTCATAATTTTCTTGCTGGATGCCAAGAGAAAATCAAAACCAAGTTTGGGTTGGCTTGTTATAGAGTTTGTCGTCTTAGACAGATTATGGAAGGAAAACTTCAGGCAAGTGACGACATAAGAACATCACAGACGTTTCCTCCAATTTTGTTGGATTAAATATCATCCCTTTAGATTTAGGGATTGGAATGTATGCAAAGAGACCCAGATATTATTGGCATTTAATTTTCAAGAAAGAGAGAAATCAGGGGGGGGGGGGGGAATCACTCCCAGACAGTCAAGTAATTGAAGGATCAATTTATGCTGCAATATGAAATATTCTATGAACGTGTGATATGATGAAAGTAATGTATTATAAGTGTCACCAATCAATTAAGCATTTATAAGTTGGTAGCGTGCTGCATCTTCGGAATGTTTGACTTGTGCAACAAAGAAAACCATAGGAAAACTCAAAGTCAGGGTAAATATTTTGTATGTGCTCACCAGGACTTCTGTAGTGTTAGATTTTCAATTGTGTGTACCTGGCTTTTTGATATGTCTAGGAGGTGATGATGAATGTAGTTGTAGAAAGCAAAACTTTGCTTAGCATAGACTTTAGTTGAGTTAATAGCACCAGGATCAAGTAGACTGCGTACTAGCACTCAAGTGTGTCTCCCACAGTATAGCTACCTGAGAGCTTTCGTCTGCTGCACGTCTGAAGTGAAGTAGCTCCCAGTCAGGAACTTGCACTTCAGACTGCCTGTATATTCCCCCCTTATGCTATCAGTCTTGCTGGCAAACAATGCTTTCGATAAACAAAACTGCTGAAGAAAAATTTAAAGACTGGTAGATTATTTGTGATGTGCTGTAAATATATCATTAGAACATGTGTGATTTTTTGATGGAAAAAGGGTATAAAGATATATATTTATCCTGATCCGTGTATGCATTCACTAGAAGTGCTTTTATTTTCGATGTTAAAGGGACAGAATAAAGTGAAGTCATAAATTGTATTTCAAATGATGAAAGTGTAATGTACGATCAGCAAAAACTGCCCTATTTGCTGATGATATTTTGATAAAGTTGTTGTGAGTACTCTTAGCAGCTACCCGATTTGGCTATTGATACTATGTTTATTTATGTGTTTTGTTATATAGACAGTGTCATCAAACCCTTCATCATGATCATATAATTTGGTTGGCTGAAGTACCAAGTCATATTGACCATGTTGACTTCAGACCAGTCCGTAGTTTGACCGCAATCTGTAAATATTCATATGCGTTCTTCCACTCAGGCAGGGTTTGCAATAAGAATTTTATTTGAGGGATTTTTATTTATTTTTTTATTTTGGAAATTTGCAATCCTTAGTCATTATATTCACCCTTATATTATTCTTTCATCTGTATTTTGTTTTTAATAGTTTATTCCCTAATACATTTTCTCTCTCTCTCTCTCTCTCCCCTAATGATCTGAGTGATTAAAATTAAGTAAAAGGGAATACTATCTATCTATTCATCATGCCATATCTATTAGAAATTCTTCATGTATATTTGAAAGTAATATTTCAATGTTTTTATATACTTGTAGTGCCTGTGGTGTGGACTCTTTCCATAGCAGTGCCTCTTTTTATACTCCATTCTTCTAGCTATCAATAAAGAAAAAGAAAAAAAAATCAGTTATGAAGAGAAAAAAAATCTAGTTTTTGACATTCCAGTAGAATGTAGAAATAGATTCTTTAGCATAAACAAAAATATTTATAGTAGTCAGACTTTCTGTACGAGTGCCTCTATGCCTGTGTATTGGGGAGTATAGAGCCATTCAGCTTGCTAGGAAATTGAAGTTCGGAGATAGCAAATTGAGTATTTCAGATTGTGTCATAGTTAACGGTATTCATCTGCCTTTGCAAAGATGTAAAAGTACCCAAATTGAGTTTTGAATGGCTAACTTTGAAGTTTACCCCTGAAAAACCACCACATATTTTGATGTTTTTGATATTTTTCACTTCGAAAACTGATTGATAATATGTGAATTTCAAATGATACTATGGCTTGGAGATGCAGGGTTCTTGAATTAACTAAATCAATCAATCATGATTATTTTGACCTGGTTTAATTGAGTCTGTTAACAGTACTATAGCTTTTCAATCATACATATCCTGATGATATCTGATATTACATACTTCAAGCTTCATAATTTATGAAGTGACTCTTGCCGCTGTTTGAGCGAGATGCTAGATCATAAATCATATGATATGGGTGATCTTTCCTAGCAGCTTTGATCTTTCTTCCTTGCAACTCTCCCCCCCCCCCCCCCCCATCAACATTGAATCTTTTATGTAAAATGATGTCTACCTCAAATGTTTAAGCTATTAATGATAGAGGTCGTTTGAACCACCATCGTTGTTTTTTGTAATTTCAATAAGATATTGGCTGAATAATGAAGAAACAATCAGGAATGGGGATAAATTGTAAAAATGTGGCATTATAAGTGAACATTCTTTAAAATGTGTAGAGTATCATTTTTTAATCAAGAATGGTACACAGCTGATATCAACTCATGTAACTTGCCCATTCTATTTGAAATGTTAATATTAAATCAATTCTTATAGAAATGGAATCTCTTTGATAGTGGTCATGTATGATCTTGTACAGAACCAGGCTGAAAGATTTAATGATGTGCCTCTTATGTGTGAAATTTTTATGAGTACCTACTATTATTCTTGTGTGAAATTAGACTGTATATTTGTATTCTAAACGAGACTTAGTGAAGATATATAATGTAAAATGAAAAGGAAATGAATAATTCTGTATTGAAGTGATCCTATTTTGGTGGGTAGGCCTATATTTTATGAGTGGTGCATTTTTTGGCACAACTTCCCATCAAGATATCTTAAATTTTCCTATATTTTGGTTAGTTTGCAGGCTTTCTTACCCAGTGATATTTAAGGGATTCGATTTATAGCTTTTTTGTTTTATGAGATTTTAACACAGTGTGTAATTGTCACCGTGACCATAAGCTATAGTGATTCTAACACTATGATTTCTTATATTGTAATTGTTGATATAAGTCGATGCATGAGCTGTTTTGAAGAAATTCAAATAATAGAAGAAAAATAAGTGCCATTCTGTTCTGACCAACTCTTCATGAAAAACTTGCCATAAGGAAATTGTTGCTCTTTGTTTAGTTGCCAAAATACAACAATCTTGTCACAAACTGTTAAAAAGTAGCAAAGCTACTGTAACCACTAACTCAGCTCTCCTGAGCAAGAAATGTATAAATCATTTGGAAATGTTTTATTTTTGGTAAGGGTTGTCATGAAATATCAGTGATTTTCATAGCAAAAGCAATATATTATTTGTAGAAATGTATCAGTTCACAACTCGTATTACTCTTACCCTCTCATTTATCGGCAGTAAGAAAAAAAGAAATACAGTTCTTATTGTAAGTGTGCTTGCTTGCTTGTTAACTGGATTGACATCATCAATTGTTTTTTGAGTATTTACATTATGACATTTGATACATGGATATTTATTGTAGTCAGACTATAACATAATAATGTATTATCTAGAGTGTTATCGGGTCTAGGAATGACTTGATGTCATTTTGATTTGTTTTGTCAGGAATTTTAGGTACGATTCGTTTTAGATACCCTACTGTGTGGTAGATGTGATATGTATATATGATGTGAGACGAATCTCTTTGTATTTTTTTTTCTCTCTCTCTCTCTCTCTCTCTCTTTATTTTGTTCATGGTGTATTTGGGCATCTAGGGATTCCGAAAATAAAATGGAAAGAAAATGTAAAGCATTGTGGAGCTGACTTGTTTCATTTGAGTAAACTGGAGTGCTTGATTGTAGGTTGTGAATGTGGTATTGTTTGCAATGGTGGAATTATTCATGAGAGGATGGATTGATATACATGTGGATGTGTGAAGGCATGTTTACATTATAAAGTAGTGTTTGTGTATCTAGGAACATAGTAGTGATTGATAGTTCACTTGAATGGTGTTCATTTATGTATGTAATGATTGATTGATTGAATGATAGATAGATTGTGGGTTGACATTCTGTTTAATTGGTTGATTAATGAATTCATTCATATACATTTATGATTAACAAATTTTAATGGTTAGAATTGAGCGTCAACTAATTGTTTGAGGAGCCTATACTTATTACCTTCCAATTTGTTTAAAAAATAGAGTTATTTTATACAATAATCATAGTGAACATGTTTCTTTTTTGTTGCTGTGAAGTATTGCTCTACAACTTTATATTAAAGGGAACGAATGAAGAAGAATATGATATGAAATACGAAATTTAAACCGCTTGCATAACATTAAAGTTGTTTTAATTACTTTGATAAAACTTGACAAAACCATGCTTTTCTACATAATATAAAACGGACCAGTATCACTTCTGATTGTATCTTTTAGGCTGCTAAAAAAAAAGAGAGGAATCGAAAGTTCAAACATTCACAGGCGCAAATTATCTTAATAATTGAATTCACACATTTTGTGGAAGAGCTAGTTGTATACGATGCATATTCTCTCTGCTCCGACATAGATTTACAGTTTCAATGCTATAGGTATAAAGTTGAACTTGATTGTGTTGATAAATTGCCTTGAAAGCCAATAAGACCTTTTTAATTGTTTTCCCAGCTCGCCATCTCCTGTGTAAGTTGTGATAAAATTCAAGCAAAGGGAAATGTAGGCGTTCTCGGTCCCCTGCCGTCTGCCATACAATATTTGCGGGGTTGATAGATAATCAAGAATGATTCATACACATCACTAAGCAATACATATCCGCGTAGATATCATCTCATACAGGAAGAATACACTAATTCTATTGCTTCTTTGTCTGTCATAAAAACCTTCTAATTATGGTCATATCTGTTTCAAGAAATTGCTATGGTTGAAACGCAACCCCACCAAGCCTTCCTTTGCCTTGTCTCCGATTTAAAAAAATAAAATGCCCGACACTCGATTCTCTTCGCGTACTTTTCACGCGGGGACTGACTGACAAAAACGGGAGAACGTACACAATTATCATATTTCATGATCAAGTTTCATCACCGAGTGATTTAAAATAATCCCTTAATCCGGCTATTCGTCTTATAAGGGATTAACAACTTACAATCGGATGTAAACCAAGAATGACACAAAACAATCGCAGCTTATCTGACAGCGGTTTCTTTACACTTCGTTTTTTAATGAATATGATTTTGTGTGTCAACCGGAATATAAGGATCCATTCTTCTCTCAAATCGAGTAGCTAAAACTAACGAAGGAAAGAGAAAAAGGATAGAAAATGCGCCCAAAAAAAGAAAGAAAAGAGCTCATTTGGTATTTTAATTTAGAAAGATGAGAGGAAGGAAGGTTGGTTTCGGTCTTTTTAAGGTCTCCGAGTAATTGTTTACTGCCGGAATGTGTAATCTGTTGTTTATGAAACATGGCTTGGAAGGCCACACTACCAATAATTGCCAAGGCAGAGTCATTTTTGCTGCACGCGATCCGTAAACTTTAGGCATACGACATGTAGGCGGTACTCCAACCGAACGGGAAGGTACTTGTACTTCTTTCGCGAATCTTTAACGTTAGTAATGACTTTGACAAACTTTTATATGACGTCACATTTTCTTACACAATCCTTGAGTTGCGCAATAGTAAGGAGAAACTTGCTTTCCGGTTGCGGATTCGATCTTAATTACAGATAATAAAAAAATTATATCATGTTTCCTTATTTTAATCTCATCAAGTAGCTGTAAAACTCGTGATCATCACAATTGTCAATTCCTTTAATTGGAAAGGGTTTTACCTAACATTTTCCAAAATTTACCTTTTTCCCCAGTGATTCATGTGAGACTGTACATTCTGTTGTCCTCTTTTCATATATTTGTATTTGTAAGCGCTAGCATGGTACATATTGTTTTTAGCGCTCCTAAATATTCGATATTATTATTATTAGTAGTAGTATTATTATTATCAAGGTTGTGTAGTAATTCCATCCACAACTTCTTGAAATCTTCTGGATTCTTGGATTTTAATTTTGATAACCATTCATGACCATTTTATTAGTTTAATATCATCAAGTAGTTGCAAAAGTATTAAATATTATATTTAATTCTCTAGGTGGGATCTTGTTTTGGTAACAAGATCAATTTGTGAGAAAATTCCATCGCTTCTTCAAATCTGTTGGCTAAAGTCTAACCATATACACCCCGATGATGATGATTATTCCAGGACATAGAATATATTATCTCACGCGATTCCTAAATGATGAGAGAGAAAAAAAGTGCATTCGCTCGAGCATGTTCGTTTAACTTTCTTAATGATTCTATTCTGTCGTAACATAACTGTTATCGCGTTCTTCCTTCCTTCTTACTTTTTATATGTTTTTAATCGGTCAGGTATGTTTCTCTCAACCCCTACGCTCATGTTAATCCAGTTACATCCGTTCTTAGTAGGTCCATGATCTGTCTGACACATTCTACAGCCGTCAGAATATCATCAAGAAATAAAATGTGGAAAAAGAGAGAAAAAAGGAAATATAAAAAGGATAAATCCGCCTTGAGTAATGCTATCGAGACTTGATCACGTCTTTAGCTGTATAATCTCATGATCGTCGGTGAGATTCCACGAGATTGAATCACTCAAGCCAGGCCTTGGCTCGATACGACAAAGACACAAAATGTGCAAACTCACCGGGAATAATCATACAAAATGTTATATGTGTTTATTTCATTGATTATCAAGCTATAGCTGGGTATATAAGTTGTAAGATTTGCTATTAAATTCCAGTAAGGAATACTCGTACCCGTATGGGTTGAACTTTACCCTGAACACCTTATTACTACGATGACACCGGATTGAAGCTTTATTTTGTCTCAATTTCTTAAAAAAAGTGGGGAAATCATGGTAAGATTCGAAATCAGTCTTTAAATTAGATAACTGAGGCAGATTGTGACGAAGAGAAATCAAATGACCGTTAAACTGACATGTTGTACTTCATGAAAGAAATTATGTAACCGTGAAGGGAGAAAACAAAAACGTGTTCATAACAATCTCTTAGTTTAGTGCCGATTTCATTAATAATGAAATTTAAATCCTTTCTGAGAATAACCAGTGGAATAACTCGTAATGAAGCATGTTAAGATTTGCTCTGTGAAAAACAAGCTCTTGGCATTGGCCATCATAATCTTTGGTCTTAAAGAACATCACCACGATTATTTTTTATCTCAATTCTCACTCTTAAGTGTCTTGCACAGGTGGACTTCTTAAAATATATTCATAGAGACCCAGACTGCTGTGTGTATAGCATGAAAAGAAAAATATCCTGTGAAATACCTTCTTATTATGTAAAAAATCATTATCACATTAAGGATGACGATATTCAATCAGACATTATTTTATTGAACCGCACGCAACCTTTCAATACAAATTAAAGATGTGAAGAAAATATTATATACAATCCACGACTTTTATACCATTTCGTTTTGTATAGTATGTTGTTCAAAAGCTTCTTCTAAACTATAATATGATTCATTATTTATTTACATTATTAGAATGCGAAGTACAATGCTATTGATTGGTTTGGGCCATCTTTTCATTGAAAAACTTTTCGATCACTGAATTACAGCTTATCGTGGATTTTTAGTTTACGACACTGATATATCACCGACGTATGTCTTTAATCAAACGGTGATAAATAATCATTTTGTGGTGTGTTTGTCAGTTTCATGAAATGTGCGAGAATACAAGAGGGATATAAGTGGTATAATGAATAACACGCCAGGCGAATTCATATCAACCCTCTGAAGAATGGCCCTCAAAGTACAACAGGAAATAAATAAGAGTCGTTGCATCAGGATTCGAGCAATAATTTGAGACTTATCAAGGATATCACAA
Organism: Strongylocentrotus droebachiensis; assembly: GCA_035222895.1. Taxonomy (NCBI): domain Eukaryota; kingdom Metazoa; phylum Echinodermata; class Echinoidea; order Camarodonta; family Strongylocentrotidae; genus Strongylocentrotus; species Strongylocentrotus droebachiensis. The sequence continues at coordinate 669,901 of JAVYIG010000201.1, forward strand.
ATGGAAAATTAATTCAAATTATTCTGACGCTGGGGCACTTTTTTCGTATTTTAACCAAGTCTCTGGGAAATGAAAGGGATGAAGGAAATGGAAGGACAATACAAGCAATAGGTTTACGCCTCGGTGGGGTAAATTAGCTTGGGCTTGCGGTCTCCGAGAGATGCGTCGGACCGCGACGGCCGTTGTCTGTCTCCCTGCATCCCTTGGCTTGATGATGAAGAAAGCTAGCTCTACAGGTAGTCATGGCAGCCAGCATCAGCTAAGCGAGGGGCTGAATTTGGGATGGATTGAATGGAAATACAGCCAGCCGCTGCTCTGCTCTATACCGGCACTTGTTGCCTAGCTAGCTCGTCGTCGCCAGAAGCAGATGCACTTTCTCTGAAAAGTGAAATACAATGCATCGCTGATCACGGGTTGATCCGCCATAATTTTGTTTCATCCAGTTAATATTTTGATATTGAGATCTACGCAAAGGAAATTGATCGGATATGGTTGTATGCATTTTGGGCAGTGTATATTTTCATTTGTTGCACTCCCCATCAGGCTCTCCCTCTTTCTTTCCTCTCTCTTTCTCTCTCTCTCTAATCGCTCTTTCTTCCTTTTTCTCACCATATTTCCTTTTCCACTCCCTCCCCCTCCCTTATGTTGAAATATTAATCATATTTTTAACATTCGATAGCATCAAATATCCCATGCAAAACATTACCAGAAGAATATTTGGTCCTGAAAAGTGCCAGCCAGTACAAACACCATTGATAGTACAATGCTATGTTTCTACTTTGTGACTATGCAAGGTGTTACTTCAAAGATACTGGTATGTTCACTTCAAGGCAAAAAAGAAATTTTCCATTACACCATCAATCATTTTCGTTTTAATTCATGCCATTTACCTCCACTTACAAAATGAGCGGTCTGAATCCCGTTTTCTGATTTACATATCCTATAGCAGGGGCTTACTTGATAATCTGTATTGTCATTATCATTATTGTCTTGGCCATGCAGGCTGTATTGGGCCACTCCTGGGATTCGAACTCGCACCTTTACAAAACAACATAGTCCAGTGGCATATCAAATAGACCACAAACCCTCTACTCAAAGTCAGACTGGTGATTGGAGAGAATATATTATTTGTTTAGGAAAAATACAGAGCGCAAGTGAAGAAACAAAAGAAATTTCTCTCTCATTTTCAATAAAAACATTGCGGATTTAGAGATATGAGGGGAAGACGTAAGCCAGTTATTAGTTTTGCACTTTTTGTCTGATGTTAAAATATCAGTTTTACACAGTAATGGTATGAGGTAACTGTGTAGATAGGGATCTTCTAGTTCTACAACGTTTAGAAAGAAAAGCATATTTAAGTTATTAATTGGTATAAAAGTAGAAATGTATGATTCCTTGTGGGGTATCACAATTAATGGGAATATAGACTATCATGATTTCATCACAGTCATGATTACAAACATATCCAATAAACTATATAGCAAGTTCTGTTGGCAGAAGAATACTTGATACAATAAAGCATAGTATTAAATTAATGGTACATGTTGGCATTAAAACACGTTACGTCATATACGACAATAATAATATTACTAAATAACAAAAATTGCAATGACTCAATATATATTTTTCAGATATTAATAGCTATACAATTTCAAGTTTATTATACCTTCGAGTTTAGTGCACTTCATGAATAATGTTTACGAACTACATTATATTTATACTTCTGTCATAACGGCATAAAGAACATTGATGAAACATTCTACTCGTCATGACAATATAATCACAATTATGTTGTCTCTGTTAATGAACATATTCAAATACGGAGAAGAAGACAAACGACAAATCATCTTTTTACTGAGCCACTATCATTTATAACGTTTTTTCATTATTTTATAGATATTCGATTATTTAAGTAAGAATAAACGTTAATTCATTTACCTTACTCAAAGACATGGGAGGTTGTTTTGCGTGAATATTGAGAATAATGAATAAAACACACATAATTTTATAATTAGGTATACTTTGAATGGTATATGAGCTACCTCTTGTAAGTTAATTAAGGATTGTGCACCCCGGCCTGTGCATAAGTAAGTCTTGTGTTGAGAAGGAGTTTTCAGCGTGTTATTTGTTGAGATACCATTGTATTTCTATGAAATAAACATTGCCGATACATAGTTGTACACAGTATAATTTTATAACTCGTTCCCTAATTATAATCATGCCAACTTTATATAGACAAATTTTCGTCTTGTGTACTTGTCGACGTAAACGATATAACTACTTGTAACCCACTACTACAACTTCAAGATATCAAATACAAACGATGCCGAAATCCTTTCTTCTGTATTCTTGTGAATTCACTAGTACAGAAGGCCTTATAATCACAACAACTGTGTTTTTTAATCAGGACAGGGTTGATCACTCGAATACGAAAACATCAAGAAAATGAAAATGATTCAATTAAAGTCCACCAAAATTAGGGCTGCCCATAAACTGAGGTTAAGCCAACACCAATTTAAACGACAAAGCACAAAATAAATTCGTAAACAACTTGAATTGGACGGTATAACTCTTTGAGGAGACATTACAAAATATAGGACCAGGATCAGAAATTATTGGACCTGATCCTCTCTGACCGCGTCTGCACCCATCCGGTACAGGCCTAAGAATGGGACGAGAAATGGAGGCATTTACGAAGAAATTAACGAATCTGCGAATAACTTTTATGATCTTTTTGGAGCTGAAAAGGAAGTTCATGCCCGCATTTCTTGTGAGAAACGAACCGCAAGAAACAAGGTTTATTACAAAAGGCTTGAGGGTGAATAGCGTCTCTCTATTTTTCGAGCAGAGGGGCCAGCTAGGCCGGAACATCTTTAGAAAATATTGGAATGCAAGAATCCTCGTCGTTAAGCCTTAATCATAAGAATTGAATGGCGGTTTATGAAAAGATGTTTTGATGAATATGTTTACGACGAGAAGTTGGAAGGCCAAGTTTCTTTATCTCTTCACAGAGCTGTAGCACGGTTTAACGGTCTATCGGTTCCTTCGAGCAGCGCCTGCTATTGAAATCCATTGTCAGAGAACTTTTATATCAAAGAAACGAAGCTGTCGAAAATAAGACTCCATGCACGCAATCTGCTGAGAGTCTACTTTCATGACCCCTATATCTTCACAAGACACGATCCAATCCAATCCAATCTGATAACATCATTGTGTAATGTCTCTTCTAACCTGTGCTCTGTAATGTTATGTTATTGGCATTATGTAAAACGAAGCAATTATTGCGGTGGTAGCTAACTTTGCTGACTACTGTATATTTTTTCACCGTCTTATTATTGCTGATTTATCATTTTGATACACAGTCGAAGATTATACCATAGTTTCCCCGAGAGTAAACTCTTCTCACTTACATCATGTATAATGATTATGTGTTTTCGAAGGTGTACTGTTGAGCACGTTTACTGTATTCAAAAGATAGGCAACTTTGCTGACTACTCTGTCATTTATTATTGTTGGTGTATCCTTGGATAAGTTGTGTAAGTTGTAGTAGAAGATCAGTGAAGATTACGTTCCAATAGAGCTTCTTTAATGAAAGCCATGTCAATAGAAATGACCTCAGCTTGTATTATACGTCATAGTCCTAACATGCCTCATGAAAGAAATACATTTCGATTTGAAATCTGATTCTGATGATGATAAGAATCGTCTAAATACCTCATCATAATAATGGCCTGTCTCTTATCTGATTGTAATCTGAAGTTTTTGGTACCATCAAATGAACAAGATAATAATAATTAAAACTATAGTTGCCATTCTGTTCATTTTTTGAGGAAATGTAAACTTACCAGAGATCCTGGCTCGCACTCAGGCCTACTGGGTATACAAGATATAAGTAATACCTCTACTGATACAAAATAGACCACCTAATCAGAGATTACGAATTCGGTTATCATGCTATTCCTTTAGTGAACTCTGTTTACTTGATACATTAGTAAACTAAACTCAATATGTAGCTTTCACATTGAACTTCACATGCTTTTAGTATTCAAGTACTTCCATAGCGTTTAATGAAGTCGTCAACCATGACCGTAATAATAATTATGAGCCAACGTTCTTTGAAAATCAACACTGCTATAATAACGCGAGGAAGAATCAACGTGAATAACAACAGGACCTTAATGTTTGTCGCATAATAGCTGGACCTTTTAAAATGTGTGTCGCATATTAACTGGATCTTTCAAATGATGTGTATATAGATTGTACTATACGCAAAACGTAGTGGCGCCACACCGTGCGCCGTGGGTTACGTAATACGCGTACGCCATTGCCGTTATGAAACCCCTACAGTAGATTATAGCACCGCATGGCGCCTCGGTACCCGATCGACCCGAAACCCATGCAGTACCTCGGTCACACACGAGACCGACACCAGACCGACTACAGCCCGAACAGAAACCCTGGCCCCCGTCTTATAGACGTTTGCGATTAATCGCAACTTATTTGCGATTGATACTAATCCCAATTATGGACATATTGTATAGGAGACTGCAAACTTGCGATTGATTGGGATCAGTCACAATTTCTTTATAAGACGGGGCCCTGAAATTGGTCGGTTTGGAGTCGATATGGAGAGTAGGTTAGGAGGTGTGACGAAGGTATTAGTGATAGACCAGTCTGTATTCGAATTATATTGAATGTATGTGAAGAAGAGTTGCCCTTGATGTCAAAAGGCTTTTCAGAGGTTTCATGACATAGCAATATAATACGTGCAAAATGAATTATACCCTTGGACTCTTGCAATTAACGTGGAGATGTTATAAACAGAACAGGCCATTGTTGGTTACCATGACTCGTGTTGTTTTTGAACTGGCATTTATTCGGATGTCGAGAAGATAGACTTTTTGTCTAAGTATTTTTATATCAAGAATTTAAACAGATAAAACTTTACAAACTTCATAATGGCAGAGACAATGTCTGTCTGATGTAGTGGGGGAACAAAATCTGCATTAAAAAAATACAGAGTTCACAAAAGAAAAGCAATTGTTCGGAACTGCTAAATACAAATAATGTACCGAGCAAGCGTGGATGGCGCTTCAATGGCAATCATTATTCAATGGGTCCTTTTGCTGATCATGTCTAAATATGATAGCCAGTAATAGAGGTGTAGAGTTAATAACAAATAGCCAAAATCGTTTAAGATTTGGTATTTAGAGTTGCATGTGGAAAATATAGCCAGAGAAGATTTCAAGATTTATAGTTAACAACTAACATGCATACCCTTACAAAGTTTTGTAATTTTTAAAGTAACGATGTGAAAATTTGATTTGTCCGGATTTATGTTTCTTGAGAATGTGACATACTAAAGCTTACATCTAAAAGTATTCACAAAAGGCCGTAATTCAACCAATCCACCTTTCATTCTTGATTTACGAAAAAACACAAAAACATCAAATTTACAAAGGGTATGAATCATTCTGTCGTTAGCTGTATGTAACATTTTCTTATTGTCTTCCGATAAGAACAAGTACGCCTTTTAACCTATACCGTTCACTTTTAACATTTAGAGTACAATGATTCCCTCCTCCCTTATTTGATCGGTTAAGGCCTACAATTTGTCAGTGAGGTGTAATTTGAGCAATGATCGTGACTAGACCTTGACAGTCTGCGATCTTCATTTTGTTCCATTGCTCTAGAACGAGACCCTGACTTGTTGCTAGCGTAATAAAGTAAGCAACGTCTCATTTCCTTAGCACGGTGATCAACGTCAGACCTTGTTAAGCCTTATGAGCTACACTGATTGAAATGGCGTGGAAATTGAAATAAAGTCAATAGAATAAATGAAGAGACTTGTCAAGTAAGCATCGGCCATCCACCAGAATCTTATTTTGTGTGTCTAACTGTCGGGGTGAATTGGTGTTAGGAGGCCACATAGCACGTTTTATGCCTGTCTTTTGTTGTTGCATTACGCATTTTCTCATTAACGACACCGTAAAGCTAATACATTGATACGTGTATCATGCATGCACTGTTGCGAGTACTGCACGATCGAACATCATCATTCCGCGCGTTTTTTGTACACTTCCTTTTGATTCTTTGATTAAACTCAGGATATGCCGTCCAAGATTTCATCTCCGTTTCGGCGGCTATTTTGTGGCAATTTTGTGGCAATTGTCACGATGTATGTAAAGATCTCATCAAGGCAAGGATTGGCTTTGATTGATGTACTTTCTTGCAGCCATCAGCGAATTACAATTATCTGACCGGCGAATCAAATATTATGCTCATCTTGGGGAAATCTTTCGAGTGCGCAACACGCTTTCAATCTATCATTTCCCAGGGTTGGAATTAGTGAGCCCTGAAAAGGCGGACGGAGAAATAATCTTCATAATTCTAAGTAAAGAACATACATCAGAGCCATGCTTACTGTCATTCGCCTGTTTGACTACATTCTGTCATTTAAGGGCTTTATTAAGAAGGCTACGGCATACATTGTCAAGGCCAATAGTATATTAGCTTTTATTCCCTTATCCGTGATCGATGGTAAACAGAATTATGGTCTATGATTCCTCCCTCCTGTGCACCATGGTGAAATGAGATATTTTCATCTTCAGACTGTTTAGAAATCCCAGTTGAATGGAAAACATAATTTCTTAATCTTCATTAATCAAATGTGAAGTCATGTGGTAATGGATCACGACTCGATTAAGGATCGCTTATGAAGATTTCTTATAACATAATCAAAGATTGAAACACTATCCCTTGACATTAATTTTGATGGAAAGAGAATCTCATTTCTGAAATTTTTTTTCTTCAGATTTTCGTCTGTGTAAGAATAAGACTTTAGTAAATCGATTTCACAATAGTGAGCTCTTATTGCTTCCGGTTGTAGTCTTTCTATAGTTTTCAATGGCTCATTTTTTTGATGAAATACTCTTTGTTTGCATGGAAACTGATTTGTTCTTTTTAAATTATGTTCTCATGTGAGTTTAATCGAAGTTACTTGATAAATAAATAATTTATCGCTCTTGCAAAGTCAACTGGCAAAACATCTTTCTAACTAATTCGTATGAAATTGCGCTGTAGATGCAAAATATAATTTGAAACAAAAAAAAGGAATAGCATATATTATTTTCATGAACAATAGCTTATCATTGGTTGTTGAACAAATGTATTTACCGTAATGATCTACTTCTTCCGAGAGCCTCTGTAAAATAAAACAACCGCCAGACCTCTTCACCTATATAATCGGACAACCCATTTACCAGCTTGACCGGAAGAAGAAAAGAAAACGAGTTTCAACCTAGTAACTATCATCATGTGGCGACGCTTGCCACACCGATTAATACAAACCTCCTCAACTCTTGTGACATCTCCTAATTTCTGGGTTGCACGCAAGGGGTAATGCGATTTGCCTTCGGGACGACATCCCAGTTCCTATGGCAATGGGACGATGACAGATCGACCCCCGTTGCTACCCCTGTCTTCAGCCATCGCTCCTCGGTCGGCTGAGAATCGTAGAGCCGAAAGACTGGAGAAGGAACTCACTCACTAGGTCAAAACGTCGTGAAATGATAGATGATTGATACATTGATCTGTTGACCAAAGAATTCGTAAATTCGCGAGTGGTACAATAATGATTTTCTTAAAAGATAACTTTAACATCTGAATATGAAAAGGATAGCATAACGGCAATGTTTACCCCCCAAAGTATTCAAAGTATAACCCCTCTTGTAATTTTGTGTATGCCAATGTCATGTATTTTTCAAGACATGCCTATACGCACAAATTTGGATTTGGATTGATCTTTGGGAACACAATCATGCATAAGACTGTAATAACAAACTGTTATTTTAAAATTCACATTTTGCCAGCCATCCCTATAATAAGTATATAGGCCTATAAGAGTGAGAAAGCAATGTTTACTTTTGATAAAACTTGGTGAGAAAGAAGTGATCTTTTGATCGGAACATAAGATGAATGTGACATTGATTAATTTTGCTCAATCCCTTTTTAAATCAATTTCAAGCTATCTATTCCATTTTGTTACTCGGAATGCATGGGTTCATTTCAAAGATACCATAAATGAGAATACAAAGCCATTTACATTTTTTAAATGTTCAACGTGCATTTCTAAATCTATAATTTATCTCCATCCATTTATATCATACACACCTATCTATCTATCTAGTATATCTATACGTCTGCCTATCTATCTCTTTATCTATATAAATTACCATGTCTCTCTTTTGTATCATTTCCTTTCCGTTTATCCTAAATTATTTTGCCTCTGTTTTCATTGAAATGATTTTGCACAATTCATATTGTCTTTGAGCCTTCATTTATAATTCATATTTCCTTTCGACAATGTCTTTCAGTTTAGGTCCATTTAATTAATTTTTTACTGTATTTGCATTCATTCTTACACTGCAGTGTCCTGGAAATAAGAACTATCTCGATCAAAAAGCCTTAGCATGCATGTGCTTCAAAATATTGTCAACAACTTTATCAATTAAGATGAAGCAAAGCAGAACAGGAAATATTTGCTGGAAATTCGTTGGAGGCATTCCTGTGGTTAGTCTGTTTCCCTTGACTTCAACTAGCTGTTTACTTCATTACCAACCGAAAGTGAGTAATTAGAACCCATTCAACAAAAGGTTAGCCTAAATGTACTTTTTGTTGCATTTTTAATTACTCATTCCCTGCAAAACGAAGGAAGTCGATGCGATACATAAACGTGACGAATTGTATTGAAATCACTCAAAGAATCTGTTGGTTTGAGATGTATATATGTGTTTTTTTAGAAAAAACATTCTGCCCAGATACAATTTTTTTTATTTAAGTAATGCGGCAAGATAACGTCATTTTCATAAAACTCAAATCTAGTCGTAAAAAAAGTTGAAAGTTTAAGGTATTTGATTGGGTCCTTCATAAATCAAATTTTATCCAAGGCGGCGCAGTCTTTTGATATGATATGAACTATTCCTTCACGAAGATTTACAATATTACAGTTTATATCGGCTAGCAATGACGTTCAACATCTCTGCACTCCTGGAAAGAAAATGGGGGAAAAGATGGCAGACATGGCATCTCATTTTTTTTATTGTTGAAAAGTATAGGAAAGGACTGATACTCTGAACTCTGAGAGGCTGTACTTTCACGACATATGGCCAAAGGATGTAGCTGGCTTCCTTTGAAGATATCTCCTCGCGCAGGATGCAAAGAAGCAAAGTTACGTACCGCGGATTGGCATAGAACGGGAGGCTTGGCGGGAAAATCTGATTGCCGGTTCTCTTGTAACGAGTAATAAGCTATGCTCAGAATTGAACTTTATTGTAAAGACGGTAAAGAGGAAATATCATAGGAGAAATCGAACTCTTGTTTTGCCGTGGAGGACCATTAAAGGGGGACATAAACGCCCACGCCCCTGTTTGACCATGTTTTAACGAATAATGATTCAAATTGGACGTAAAGAGGAAATTCATGTTCGCCCTTTGCTCCAATGTTTTGTAAATATCTGTAACCAGGTGACTGTTCTTTAAAGACTAGTCAGATACCAAGATCCTGTTCCCACATAAAATGCTGGATTACATGACTCACTTTATGCAAATATCTTTTAACACGTGACCCCGCAACATTACTTTGTTCCTTTGTTTCTGAACACCTTGAACTCGTGAACCCGCTTGACTCCTCGCAGTCCGTGTCACGAGTTTAACCATCACACATCTCTTCTTCGCCTCCTGTTTTACAGGTAATTTACCATATTTTGTATTATACTTATATTTAAGTAAATCATTATTATCATGTTATATAACTTTGTGCGGTTGTACTGATGTATGATTGGATATGTTCTGATGTTCGCATTGGTAGATATCGTTGTTTTAAGGGAAGAATTTAAGTTAAGAAAGTGTAGCTTTCTTACAACTATTTGTGAAGCGTTATACTGTATGGGTGAATGGTACCCGCGAATATATATATTTCACCTTGTACATAACTATTTAGCTTTCTTACTTAAAGATATGAGCTAATCAATATTTTGTCGTTTATGAACCACTATTGTGATTCTAGTTATAGCGTCTGACATATTCTAGTTGGGGAAATATTATTACGATTTTCCATATTCGATTTGATAACGTTTTGAGAGATTTCCATCTCAGAAGGAGATGACCTTCGATTTGACAATGAACCGGCCAGATTTTGCTAGTCTATAAGTCCGTACTTTTCTTATAATATGTATCGAGTTATTATGTCGTTTATTTTGTTCAGGATCTTACATTATCATGTCAAGATAATAATCATGTTAATATGTGTTTCGATATACTAGAGATTGGTGTGGAATTGGCGTACAACTTTATAATCATTTATCTATGATACATTGGTGTCTGCGTGATTAGACTATGTACGTTCACACTGTGTGTAGGGATTGAGCGCATTGTTGAGAACAAAGAAAGGATTACAACTTTTAACTAATAGTACCAGTACAAGTATTACCTTGACAAAGAGGAACTTGGGCTTTTTAGGTTTATGTGTCTCAACTCTGTAATCTGTATAGAGCAGGTACTATAGTATTAGTAGCTGAAGTAAATATGCTTTAGCCATCACTATTATATATGTATGAGTGGGCTTTATTATGGTCCAAACGCTCATGTATCTTTACAGTATGTATTAAGATAGAGAACAACAATTATTATTCATTTGCACGATATATGTCTAGTTTACGAAAGCACTATATATTTATCACTCGGTAGTCTCCAGTTGTATATTATCAGTCAGACATGTATAAATCTATTTAGTCTATTCGTATTATGTTAGTTATAGTTTCTTCGTTATAATTAGTTAGTATATAGTTGTTATCGTCTTGTTTACTTTATTCAGGTTTAGTCGAGTTAGATATTGGTTATCTTCGTAATTCAGCAGTTATACGTTTCGACTATTTGTTATTAAGTTAATAGTTACTATACATTATCCATTCGAGTGAATGATAAGTCTTTGTTTGGTTAAATATTGGAAAGGGACATGTTGTTGATAATTTACTTTGCCATTTCATCTAATGGCTAAGTGTGGATGTAAACCTATATATTAGTAGGATAGGAACTATAGAAGTGTATATTTTGTGAGTTTGTTTGTTGAATACGAATATTCAATTATGTTTATGTATATTATTATTTGTTATTAAAGGCAGTCCGTGTCACGAGTTTAACCATCACACATCTCTTCTTCGCCTCCTGTTTTACAGACTCATCTCATCTCTATTTTTGGTACCCTATTCTTACAAACGTAACGAGGGCTACATTTGGCGTAATCGGCAGGATCGGACAGATTGTCAGTCTTTTAAAAACAGGACGGCACTATATTGCGGAGGAAGAAGGACACACGACCGTGTTCCAACATTGACAGGGAGGTATCAAAACGGACGCCGAACTTGAGCAGACGAGGATCTGGACTGACGGTGGGAAGGATCGGAACTGACGACGGTCTTGAGCAGACGAGGATCTGGACTGACTGTGGGATGGATCAGAGCAGACATCACTCAAGGGAATAATCTATAATTGTTTAAGTGATATAATTTATTGGTATAATTTATTGTCGTTTCAAATTTATTCGAATGTAACCAATTTTTTTTTGAGCCTGTTAATCTACTGTTTCTTTTCTTCCTCTTATTTACGATTAGAGAGTGCCTTTTGTTTGACACATTCATCACAACAAATTATATCTTATCTGATGTAAATGTTTAAATCTAACCATTTTATTTCATTTCATTAATCACGACCTGTCTACAGCTTCTCTATCCCCTGATATATCTCTGACATTATCATATTTTTTATTTTAAGATTTTTTTCGTAAAGCTCTATAATACCCAAAATTTATAATGGCCACTCGAGCAGAACCAGAACTCATGTTTGATTACCCACTCAACCTGTCCGCCCAACCAGAAGTGCCACCCACAATTACGGGACCAGCATTTACACAAGTAAGGGGGGTCTCTATCTTCAATGGGAGGGAATCGAAAATATCCGTTGAAGATTGGGTTAGGGACATAGAGTATTTTTTCATTGCGAGCCGTACACCCCCCTCTCTTCAGTACTCCACCATCGTGAGAAATTTAGGAGGGGAAGCACGTCGGCTTATTCTAAATTTACCTCTGGAGGAGCAGACGGCAGCAGATGCAGTGGAGGAGCTGAAGGCAGAGTATGGGGACACTCCAACAGAGGACCCATTCGCTGCCTTCTACGAGAGGATGCAACGGAACGGCGAGACCGCTCAATCCTATGCCATCGCGCTGCAGTCGCTCTTCCAGGCAATACAGAGGGAATTCCCGACAGCGGTCAGCGAAACCCAGAGGGACTCGGTTATGTGCACCCAGTTCATGCGAGGTCTTAGGGAGGAGGATCTGCGGCTTCGTCTCGCACCAATGAGGCCTCGGGTGATGACTTTTAGGAACCTGCGGGAGGAGGTCCGACGGATTGCAAGGGAGCGCCATACCAAGGCAAGGAGGCCCGCGACTGTTTACGCACATCAGTCATCTAACAATCCGGATGAGAGCCAAGGGAAGCTCGCTCAAATATCCAAGAACACGGAAGACGTGTTGAGGCTGGTAGCGGATATCCGGGACCAGCAGGGAAGAACTGATGAGCGGGTAGCTTCCCTGGACAGAAGATTAAAGGCCTTGGAAGTACAAGAGCCGGCTACATCTACGCGCCCTTCATCTACGCGCCCTTCATCGGACTGCTGGGAGTGTGGTCAGGATGGGCACTGGAGGAGGGATTGCCCAAACCGGAGGAGCACTCCCTCCAAGCGGAGGAGAGCCCCGATCAGTTCGGACATAACCGGGAGCCAAAATGACGCCCTACACCAAGCGAGTCGTTTAAACTGATTCGGCCCGCACCGAAGTTAAAGAACGGGAGTGTGGGCAAAATTGATTTAAATAATAGTTTACCAAATAATAGTTTATCAAGTACTAGTATCCAGCAGAATAGAATCGACCCAGAACTTATACCAGTGATCGGCCCAACAAACCTGGACACGGTAGTCATCAATGGTGTACCCGCCTCTACACTAATTGATTCGGGCTCCCAGGTGACTACTGTTTCATCCTCCTTCATTTCCTCCCATCCGTCCCTTTGTATTTTATCCCCTACTCCCTCCCCAGTACAGATTAGAGGCGCTGGAAGTCACCCTTTGGCCCATGGAGGAGTTATCCTTCTAGAGGTAGAGTGCCTGGGCCGCACTTATTCCAAAGTCCCAGCTTTCATCGTCCCCCCAGGAAGCTATGGACCCGGTGTCGACGCCCTCATCGGCACCAACCTCATCAGGCTAGCCCAGCAAGACCAGTTGAGGCTACACGGTGCGACATACCTGCAGGTAGTGGAGAGGCAGAACAAGGCGTGGTCTGCTGCTTGCTCTGCAATCGAAAGCCGTCGACCAGGGGACGCCCGGGGAAATCTGGGAATAGCAGTTCACCGTGGCCGAGGACGAAGGATTGAGCCGGGTTCGGAAGTGGAGGTTATGTGCCAGGTAGCCAGGAACTGCCCGAGCTGTACAGCTATAGTGGAGCCAATTGGGCATTCAACCAAGGGATCTCGGATGATGGTAGGAAGGACACTCGTAGATGCGTCTCCGGGTTGCTACATACCAATCCGAGTCTTGAATGTGTCCGATAGACCCATCACCATCGGCAAGAATGTCCCTCTGGCTCAAATTTTCCTGGTGTGTGCCATCGAAGAAGCCCCTAAGGATCAGCTCACACCTCCTTCAGGACCTTCCCCGTTGCTGGCACAGACCTCAGCGAGCTTCCCTGAACTCGACTTAGCCAGCTCCCCCATCACTCCGGAAGAGAAGTTGCGACTGGAGCATCTTCTTGCTGAATACTCAGACGTGTTCTCACAACATGACTTTGATTATGGATTGGCTAAGGACATCGAACATGACATCCCACTTGTAGATGAAGATCCATTCCGTCTTCCCTACCGGCGAATTCCCCCTGCTCAGTTCCAAGAGGTGAGACGACACATCCAGGAAATGGAACAGGCAGGAGTAATCAAGAAAAGTCATAGCCCATACGCTTCTCCCATTGTGGTGGTACGCAAGAAGGATGACTCCATTCGTCTGTGCATAGACTACCGTCACCTGAATAGCAAGACGAGACGGGATGCTTTCCCAATGCCCAGGATCGATGAGGCACTCGATGCCCTTGGGAATGCAAAGTATTTCACCACCCTGGACCTAACGAGCGGATATTGGCAGGTAAAGGTTGCGGAGAAGGATCGACCAAAGACAGCATTTACAACCCCCATGGGACTCTTTGAATGTATCCGGATGCCGTTTGGTCTCCAGAATGCTCCGGCAACTTTCCAGCGCCTGATGACGTCATGTCTAGGGGACCAACAGTTCGAGTCCCTATTAATATACTTGGATGACATCATCGTTTTCTCCAGCTCCTTTGAAGATCACCTTAATCGCCTAACCCTGGTATTTAATCGGCTCCGTCAACAAGGGTTGAAATTGAAACCTAGGAAGTGTCACCTCCTTCAGACCAAGGTCAAGTATCTGGGTCATGTGATTAGCCAGGAGGGAATCGAGACTGACCCTGAGAAAACCTCCTCTGTGACGGACTGGCCTCGTCCGAAGAACAGCAAGGACGTACGTAGGTTCTTGGGATTCACAGGCTACTATAGGAGGTTTGTCCCAGGGTATGCGAAAACAGCGAAGCCATTGTTTCAGCTCACAGAAGGAGGTGGTCGACGCAAGGCTACCCGGAAACCCCTCCCTCCCTTCAATTGGACTGAAGAATGCGAAGCGGCCTTCGAGCTACTCAAATCAAAACTAACGTCTCCTCCAGTACTAGGCTTCCCAGACTTTGAGACCCCATTCCTTCTTGAGGTTGATGCGTCTGGTTCTGGCCTTGGGGCAGTCATCAGTCAACTCCAGGATGGTAAGAAGAGGGTGATTGCTTTCGCAAGCAAGGCCTTATCACCATCCGAGAGCAAATACCCAGCTCATAAGCTCGAATTCCTGGGATTGAAGTGGGCTGTGGTAGACAAGTTTCGTGAGTATCTCCTAGGTCGCCGATTCCATGTTTTGACAGACAACAATCCACTCCTATATGTCACCAGTTCTGCAAAGCTGGATGCAACTGGCCAGCGATGGGTTGCAGCACTTGCAGACTTTGATTTCAGTGTGGAATACAGGAGTGGGAGGCTCAACGCCGCAGCAGACGCTCTTTCAAGGTTGCCAGAGGCGTCGGCTGGAGTACCAACTCAAGATGTGCAAGTCGACTGCAGCCATTTAGCGGTGTCAGCCGTTCTGCAAGGAGGATTGCAACCGTCTGGATTTGTACATCCCACAGCTCTCCAGTTGGCAGCCGGTGCATCTAACCCAGGCTCTCCAAGCAACCAAGGTGAAAGTGAGACGGGAACACCCTCCATCGACATCATTCCAGTGGAAACGCTTGCTCGGCAGCAAAGATCGGATCCTGATCTGTCGGTAGTTATGCCGTATGTGGAGCGAGGCTCCAAACCTACCAAGCAGGAGTTTCAAGTATGCTCTCCAGATGCTAAGCTCATTCTCAGGCAGTACCAACGCCTAGAACTAAAGTCAGGAGTTCTTCATCGGCGGTACCAAGACTCTGCTGGGGCACTGCGTCATCAACTGCTACTCCCACGTTGTCATCACAAACTGGTTCTTGGTCACCTCCATGATGATGTTGGTCACCCTGGGGCGGAACGAACTCTGGACAATCTTCGCCAGCGTTTCTTCTGGGCAAGGATGACACAAGATGTGCATGCCTGGTGTACCACCTGTAGGCGATGCTGCCTGAGGAAGACACCGACTTCAGGGAACCGTGCTCCCCTTTCGAGCATCCACACATCTGAACCGCTGGAGCTGGTGTGCATTGACTTCCTGAAGTTGGATAAATCTAAAGGTGGCTACGAGAATGTCCTGGTGGTAACTGACCATTTTACCAGGTATGCACAAGCCTACCCCACAAGGGATCAGCTCGCTACAACAGTGGCTAAGACCTTGTGGGATAATTTCTTTGTTCACTACGGGTTTCCCCGCAGAATACACGCAGACCAAGGGAGAAACTTTGAGAGCCACCTCATTGCAGAACTCTGCAAAGTGGCGGGGATCAAAAAGAGCCGAACCACTGCCTACCATCCGCAGGGGAATGGAACAACGGAGCGCTTCAATCGGACTTTGATCAACATGGTCGGAACTCTAGACCCCTCGCAGAAGGCCAGTTGGAAGGATCATCTTGGACATCTGACCCATGCCTATAATGCAACAAAGCATGAGTCTACTGGCTACGCTCCCTTCCATCTTATGTTTGGCAGACACCCAAATCTCCCGGTAGATGTCATCTTTGGCATTCCATCTCAAAGTGAAGATGTGGGCTATGAAGACTATGTCACTCGATTTCGAGAAGGTCTCCGATCAGCCTACGATCTGGCGGCAGGGAAATCGATGGTGGCGAAAGATCGCCAAAAGGTCCAATTCGACAAGAAGGCCAAACTGACATCACTTTTACCGGGAGATCGTGTGCTGGTCATGGACAAGTCCACAGGCGGACAGAAGCTGGCAGACAAATGGGAGTCAACACCCTACATCGTGGTGAGTAAACATCCCGAGCTGCCAGTGTATGTGGTCCAACGACCAGACACGAAGCGGGAGCGGACTGTTCATCGAAACCTTTTAACCCCCTGTATGTTCCTGCCTTTTGAAGAAACTGCCCCCAAACCAAACATAGTGACCAATCGACCTAAGGCTGACCAGACTGAGAGACCAGGGATAGAATCTACTCATAATGACGAGACAGAAGATCTGTTACTTCGGGTGCCTGAAGTGATTGGTCCGGCCCGAGCCGATCATGATCGACACCAGGAAACTGGTAGAGTCCCGATCCTCCCGGAGGGCGTAGAATATCCTCAATGCCCTGCTGAAGACCCACCCTCCATCGTTGACTTAACTCCCGCTGACCCACCGGCAGATGACCCACCTCATATAACAGATCCACACCCCATAGATGATCTCCCTTCTTCAGATGACCTACCTCCCATTGATAATCCAGCCCCCTGTGACGACTCATCCCACGCTCATGAACCTCCTCTTTCGAATAACCAACCCCCCTTAGATAATCTTCCTTCTTCAGGTGAGCAAACTCCCACTGAAGATCTCGACCATGGAGCCCCGATTAGACGCAGTGGACGAACGCGTCGCCCTGTTGAACGGCTCCAATACAATACTCTCGGTCACCTCCTTAATCTCTCCGTTTATCAAACAAAATTAGAGGCTGGGAAGAAGCTGTGGGCACGGTGGAAAAGTCCCGGTATGAATGTAGCTAGGGCTAAGTTAGGTATGGTATAGGAGACATTTTTTTCAAACACTATTTTACAATAGTGTGATTCTATTCAGAATGTTGATTTTGTTAATTATTTATATTTTTTAAATAAATTGTTTTATATGCCGGGACGGCATTGTTTCGAAGGAAGGGAGAGTGTAACCAGGTGACTGTTCTTTAAAGACTAGTCAGATACCAAGATCCTGTTCCCACATAAAATGCTGGATTACATGACTCACTTTATGCAAATATCTTTTAACACGTGACCCCGCAACATTACTTTGTTCCTTTGTTTCTGAACACCTTGAACTCGTGAACCCGCTTGACTCCTCGCAGTCCGTGTCACGAGTTTAACCATCACACATCTCTTCTTCGCCTCCTGTTTTACAGGTAATTTACCATATTTTGTATTATACTTATATTTAAGTAAATCATTATTATCATGTTATATAACTTTGTGCGGTTGTACTGATGTATGATTGGATATGTTCTGATGTTCGCATTGGTAGATATCGTTGTTTTAAGGGAAGAATTTAAGTTAAGAAAGTGTAGCTTTCTTACAACTATTTGTGAAGCGTTATACTGTATGGGTGAATGGTACCCGCGAATATATATATTTCACCTTGTACATAACTATTTAGCTTTCTTACTTAAAGATATGAGCTAATCAATATTTTGTCGTTTATGAACCACTATTGTGATTCTAGTTATAGCGTCTGACATATTCTAGTTGGGGAAATATTATTACGATTTTCCATATTCGATTTGATAACGTTTTGAGAGATTTCCATCTCAGAAGGAGATGACCTTCGATTTGACAATGAACCGGCCAGATTTTGCTAGTCTATAAGTCCGTACTTTTCTTATAATATGTATCGAGTTATTATGTCGTTTATTTTGTTCAGGATCTTACATTATCATGTCAAGATAATAATCATGTTAATATGTGTTTCGATATACTAGAGATTGGTGTGGAATTGGCGTACAACTTTATAATCATTTATCTATGATACATTGGTGTCTGCGTGATTAGACTATGTACGTTCACACTGTGTGTAGGGATTGAGCGCATTGTTGAGAACAAAGAAAGGATTACAACTTTTAACTAATAGTACCAGTACAAGTATTACCTTGACAAAGAGGAACTTGGGCTTTTTAGGTTTATGTGTCTCAACTCTGTAATCTGTATAGAGCAGGTACTATAGTATTAGTAGCTGAAGTAAATATGCTTTAGCCATCACTATTATATATGTATGAGTGGGCTTTATTATGGTCCAAACGCTCATGTATCTTTACAGTATGTATTAAGATAGAGAACAACAATTATTATTCATTTGCACGATATATGTCTAGTTTACGAAAGCACTATATATTTATCACTCGGTAGTCTCCAGTTGTATATTATCAGTCAGACATGTATAAATCTATTTAGTCTATTCGTATTATGTTAGTTATAGTTTCTTCGTTATAATTAGTTAGTATATAGTTGTTATCGTCTTGTTTACTTTATTCAGGTTTAGTCGAGTTAGATATTGGTTATCTTCGTAATTCAGCAGTTATACGTTTCGACTATTTGTTATTAAGTTAATAGTTACTATACATTATCCATTCGAGTGAATGATAAGTCTTTGTTTGGTTAAATATTGGAAAGGGACATGTTGTTGATAATTTACTTTGCCATTTCATCTAATGGCTAAGTGTGGATGTAAACCTATATATTAGTAGGATAGGAACTATAGAAGTGTATATTTTGTGAGTTTGTTTGTTGAATACGAATATTCAATTATGTTTATGTATATTATTATTTGTTATTAAAGGCAGTCCGTGTCACGAGTTTAACCATCACACATCTCTTCTTCGCCTCCTGTTTTACAGACTCATCTCATCTCTATTTTTGGTACCCTATTCTTACAAACGTAACGAGGGCTACATATCCTTGGGCTATTAAAAATGAAAGCGGACAATAAAAGCTGCTTCGGACGAAATGTGGATTATAGAAATATCATGATAGCTACAATAATAGCTTTGTGTTCTCCGATTTTGTTGCTCAAATGTACATTATTGTCTGATGGGGGGGGGGGGTAAATATGGAGAGCTATAGACTCAAACATTAATCTCCATGATTTTGTCCAATTATCAATTTTTTAACAGTGCTTATTCGAGGAAAGTTTAGCCTTTATTTAGCAAGAGGCATTCCTCGTTCATAGCGTTTAACTTGATATCAATTAAAGAAGATTTAAAAGCAACGACATCGCTTGAATAAAGAGAAAATTACTACAAAATTGCCAATAACAAGTAAAACGCCGTCGAGAGATTAGGTTTAATTGAAACATTTTCGAGAAAGCTGGATTAATGCGGTATAGGGAGACATTAATCTCGCCCCGATCGCTCGCTGTATATCCAATATTGCACGGTGGCGGCGAGCGCGGAAAGATGCGAGAGCGACATTTAACGCGGCGTCCTGTAAGAAGGCATCCCGACTTATCTGCATGGTATACGCCAGCGATTTTAGGAGATACCATAACCTCCACACTCGACTTGGCCAAACTCTCCTTTTATGATCTCTTGCTCTGCAAGTTCACTTCAGAGCTCCTGTTATTGCGTCTATTAGTGTATAAGTCTGTCCTAATGAGTGAACGTCAAAGCCCCCCCCCCCCCCCCCCCATCCTCAACAGGCTTGTTCAGTAAAATGTTGGCAGAGAACTTCTTTACGTTCTTATCAGTCAAAACCGCGCACCGAAAGTACACCGACCCTTAATAGTCTTCCTTTAATTCAAGTTTATCTTTATTTCAGTTAAACTAGTTCCGGGCTGAACATGAATGGGAATCGCGCGGCCGCTATACTCAAACAAAATGCCGTCACTGAAACACACGTAATCAGAATTTGATGATTTAAGAAAGAATCCCCAATTAAAAGAGAAGTAGTAGATATTCGTAAAATTATTGGCGGCAATTATGCTTATGATCTAGTGATAATGTTCATTTGGCGCGAGATTAAAACCAGACTGATGGCAGCAGACAATAATCATGATTGTATGGATGTCGATACTGGATATCGATATGTTTTTTAATAACCTTTTTGTTTTTGTTGTTATCTTTGCTGTTGTTTGCCTTTTTTTCCTACTTTACGGTAGATTACTTACTCTCGAGTTATTTTATCATTAGACAATCAAGGTAAATGACATTATTGACATTTTGAGAGGATGTCTGATTTCGTAACCGGATTGAGATGTGATATTTAGATTTGCTCCTTATATCAAATGAGAGAAAGTCGTAGATTTGTTGACAGGGTTCTCTAGAATATACCCCTTCCCTCCATCCTACAGCCAAAGTGGCTACTAATTACACAGAAACAGAAAATTTGTCAGAAAAAACAACAGGCATAAAATGCAGTCATTCGAAGCATGGTGTCAATTTCTTAAGCTGCAAATGGGATGAGCGCGTTTTGATAAACACTTTGATGAATGATGATGACCCGATCGACTCGACACCGACTTGTAAGCTGGAAGTGGAGATCTTTAGTTTAATTCGATACACTTCTGCCCAATTACCTAATGGGGCTCTTTAGTGTTGCTTCTACGCGTGCCTACATGAAACATTTATGAATAAACGTTGGCCGATAATTGCAAGAGCGCATTTCAGTGTAGCCGGCGAGTACGGATTACTGGTAGTCGTCTGTGCCATCGCTCTTTAAGTGAATGTCATAATTTTCCCCGCCAAAATAGAGAGAGGAAAATGTGATGGCGAGTGATAACAAATTGATGCGTAATAGTAAAAATGAGATGTACTTGCGCATCAGTCTTCAAATCTTCATTGCAGAATGCACTGTGCATTCTATCATAAACGTGCATTATTGATATTCGTTCTTTCAGACACCCAAAAGTTGGAGGAATTAAACAGCATCGAAAGTCATTAGCTTAGCCTCGTCGTAATAATACATGTACTCTGACAAGATGATTAAGTATCAATAAATTATGAGATATGGGGGACAAAAGAACAAACAAGAGAGGCGAGGGATGACTACTTCATGAGCGCTCTTCGGCTGCTTCGTGTCTTTCAAGGATGAGTAAATTACTCAGGAGATTTATCAATGAAATAAAGGTAATGGGACGACAAACAACGCCAGCATTTTGAATCCTTTAATTAGCGCGCCATCTCGGAGCGCGGGAAAAGGCCAGGGTGGGTGTCGTCTGCGTACAATGAGTGTGTATTCTGTGTTACTTCATGCTCAGCCGAACACGGATGCCAACTGTTGTCGTCGTGTCCTAGCCTCAAAATCATCTCCGTGAAGACACATCCCTTTTCTGCGGCTTCGGAGAGTCAACACTCCTAAAATGTATATGCAAACAACAGATAATACTTTTCATCGTCAAGAAACAAATCTCGCTGAAAATAAAAATGGTAAAATTGAAGTTTACTTAACATCTTTGCAGTTTGTGTCCCTGAACCTCTTCCTAATTAGCCTCATTCTATTAAAGTGGACAAAGGAAAAGCTTCTAAGTTGTTGTTTTTCTGCTTAGATTCATTTGGATTTGATTTACTCTGGGAGTTCTGTTGTCTTTCGGTTTTTTGTTTGTTCTATACCATTAAGTAGTGACTGTTTTGCAACTTTCACGGTCTCGCTTAATGATTACGATGATCTTTATAACTCTAAACTAGGAACAACAGTGCCTTGCTGTGACAAATAAAACGTGAGTCATTATTTATGTTGATGGATACTATTTTATGTAACAAAGCTTCCGGTGTTGCCCTCAATATTCCTTCCGGGATCAAAATAATAGTTTGGAAGTAAATACATCGCTTTCACGCGATAGGAAACAAAAAAAGTCCCTTAAGTTACGCTACACGAGGGTTGCTAGCTGAACAAGTTTTATTTCCGTGAAATCATAGGTCCATTAATATAAATATTTTCATTAGATCTCATCATCGTTTCCTTAAACCTTGGGTAGAATATTAATCCATGAAGGCGGTTAATATCCAGCTGATTTCCAAGAATGCCTTATAACTCTTCCACTGAAATAGCGTGTCGGCTTAAGAACTTTTTAGGGTATATGGAACTAAAGATTCGTCCCTAAAAGGAGGACAAAAATACATTTAGAAAATAAAATAGTCTAATATGATTGTTTTTATAAAAGTTTATGGAGCAATGAAATGTGAATGTATAGATGAAATCACGGTTGAAAATAATTATGACCCCGAGGGATCACAGTCATGATCTTCACTTTAAAGATCCAAATTAAACAAGTATAAATGAATGTGTATCTACTTAAACCATGGTACTCCTTAAAACAGTTTCAATTATAGTTTGAGGGGCACCGCAACCTTTACTTTTGAAACTAATTGGCCCGAATTCACAAAGCAAGGTTTGAGCTCAGACCAAGGTTTGAGCTCAAACCTCCTTTATTTGTTTCGCCAAACCTCCTTTTGTTCTTTACAAACCAGGTTTGTAAAAAACGCGTAAAACGCGTTTTATGAGGTATGAAAACCAAGGTTTGTCGACAAACCTCCTTTGTGAATTCGGGCCCTTGTGAAGAAATAAGAACCCACGACTTGGGGAAGGTTAACATCCAATAAACAAAACGTGATTTTGTTTCAAACGGAATTAAGCGGTGGTCTATAGTTATCAGTGTCAGTGTATTCTCATGATTGGGGGGGGGCGCAAATGAATTTATTGTAATTGAATACCCCCAAAATGCTCTATATGGAACATAAAAGTTAATTATGAAATTATGATCTAAACCTATATTAGAGATGTTTCATTGGGAATACTTTTAATAGTCGTCATCACGAGTAAACACTATTATACTAATCGTCTTGCACCAAAAGTAATTAATATTCAGTTTGTAAATTTCTTTTATAGCTCCTAAATCCTTTTAATTTTGAAGATGTGCAACAGCCATGTATTTTTCCGAAATGAACTTCTTCCATGATAATCAATCCACCACCATTGGACTTTTTGTTGACGTTGTATAATCAGACTTGATGAATTTCTTCAAGAAAGATAATAATTTTTGTTTGATCAAAGACTCGTTATTGTGATCATTAATGATTGTAATAACAACGTTTGTATACGTCACGACGACCAATAACATGCTCTACCAGCCTTGCTTTTCATTATAATCATGCGTGCTATTGTTTATGAAATCTATCACAATTTGTAACAATACCACAATGTATATTGTCATCCTGAAGGATACCATTAGAACAATCTTCTGCTTTTATGTATTAGTTGCATAATGTACTCAGAAAAATCATTGATTTTAAGACAAAGATTTAATGCTTCCGTTTTTTCTTCTTCATAATTTTGATTGAGGTAAATATTCTGTGCCATAATTTATGGGGCCATTATTTTGGAATTATAGGTCAACTATGTCATTAGCACCCATAGCAAAAAAACCTTAATGTGAGCAAGAGGAACACATTGTTGTCATTTATGTCCAGTCTTTGCATGCTCACACATGACTAATTGAATGTATAGATAGACTAGCCTATACTAGCGAGCTGAAAATGTAATGATTTATCTATTTGAATATATTATTAAGATGAATTGCGATTATTTACTATTTTAGGGGATACACAGTAAGTTGAGGTTTTTGAGCAGAACTCAACGCACCTGGATGACTACCAGTGAAAGAACATCCCTCTGACGAAGGTCGCGAGTACTTTTGGAAGCATAACAATCACGTGGTATGAGACTTCAGACTGTTAGTTCACAAAACAATTCCATCCACAATTGGCTTGTTTAGCCTTCGAAGAATGGAGCCAGAAAATATCATACAGGCCGAATACCCCAAATAAACACTTCCTATGCTACAAAAAAAAACGTCTGGAGGGATATTCATTAGAACGACAGTCTTGCTCTATTAGCATCTGTGGAGGAGTCAGAAGATGGAATTTATTAGCGGTTAGGGGTAAGACGGGAAAAGATTGGGGAAAAGTAGAGGAAAGGATGATGATAAGGAAACAGCGAGATGAGAGGGAAAGAGCGCCGACGATGAACCAAGGAAGAAGATCAAAGCCTCGCCGACTCAAGATGGCATCTTTGGATGCTCTTAGGACCGCTGGCTCTGATCTGATACATCACTTTAACAACATCACTAAAGATCCACCGAGATGGGCTATCACTACCACTCTGTCTATACTACACCGCCACTGCTCCCTCCCTCTCTCTCTCCCTCCTCCTCTCTCTTCCATTTTCCTTGCATAAGATATCAATTCCACTCTGAGAATCGAAACAGATCTTTCAGTATTTCCACCCTCGAATCTGATGAATAATTGCATTTCTAAAGCTGATGATTATCGCGCCTTTCTCTGCCAATCTCACACGCATGCAGCGCCAAGGAGACAGCATTTCTTCATCGCTGTCCTCAAAACATATCACCTGTATGATAATTTCAGAAAGAAAAAAAAGAAACCAGGCAACGAGATCAAGCCGATTACTCCTCCACTCTCAAGTCAGCCGTTTTCATTTTCGTTTCACTTAATCTTTTGAGGCTTCGCTAAAAGCCTTTAACAAAACGATAAAATCAATTCATACTAATAATCACCAACAAAATAGTAAGTATTACAATTTTTTGTTTGCGTCACGCATTTTGAATAATATCTTGTCTTTAACGCCTCCCATGAGAAATTGTGCCCTCTTTATAAAAAGAGACGTTTTTTGCAAGAAAAGCTCGATATTGACATCGAGCAATCGGATCTTTTTGGACTTCTGTATTAGTCATGAAAGAAATTGATAGTCGATCCTTAATTTATGGCGTGTTTTTATTTAGACGACTGTCATGTCAAATATAGTCTAGAACTATACAAGTATGATAAGAGAAGCTTGGGATGATATTGCTTTTTGATATTATTCGGATAAAAAGAAGCCGAGATTAAAGACCTCGTTACGCCATTTCCGGACAAAGTCTAAGTGCAGACATGCCTGATTAGTTGAAGTTCAATTTGGATCTTATTGCCTTCCGTTCGAAGACCGAGCATGATATTAAACACATATTTCCCTCATTTCAAGATTAAAACCTAAGATCATTATAGACTTTATTGGGTTTTGTTTCAGCCTGGGAAGAGACAAAGTCTTTGAAGAATCTAGAATGATAATCTTCAGAACTTCTTCAGGGCGACGTTTGATGAAAGTTTAAAGGAAAAGGAAACCGATTGATTTTGTTATGGATCTATTACTGCCGTGTCCTACAGTATTACAGTGCATAGCCTCGGCGTCTTGTTTCAATTAAGATCGAATGTTGTAATTTCTTTCTCGAAACTGAAAATGAGTAAAGGCACCGCCAAGCCGCTGGAGATGGGGCATAAAGAGAAGTTCCGAAGACGGCGAGTTGTCGGCGGGAAGGAGGCCTAAGAGTCGATAGGAAGATAATTACCCGCCGCACTGGAAGATGGCTATACCGGATAAATCAAGAAGGCTTATTACCATCCAAGTTACCAACACGACCAATTAAGTCGATGAAAAGGTTTAATATGGCGTGAAGACACCGAGCAGAAACAGGGTTAGAGATGGAGGGTGAGAGACTGGGAGAGAGAGAGAGAGAGAGAGAGAGAGAGAGAAAGAGAGAGGAGGTGGAAAAGACACACAGACGTCGTTTTATAAGCATATTCGGAGAGAGATAGAGAGAGAGAAAGAGAGGGTGTAGCAAGTAACCATTTTAAATATGAATTTTAAAGAAAGTTTTAGAAACCCCCAAAAATCATTTTGCTTTTATTTTTTCAGGGATTTTCAGTGAACTATCATACCGAAAGGCAGACTTTTAAATATTTCCAGGGAAAAATGAAGCTCTGCGAGATAAGTGAAAGGGGTTGGGAAATGGGTTAAGAAACAAAAGGATAAGGAACAATGCTCGATCGAAATATATTATGAACCTCTTTCTTGGTATATGAAAATGAGATAGATGCGTTTAAAAGGATAGATGTTGATGAAAGAAAGATAAAGGAAACCAAATACTAATTATAAGACCATAATTACGAGACTTTGAGAGATTGCCCAATAAAGAAAGGGGGTTGAAATTAATTGGCAGTGATATAAATATAGGTAGAGAATTACAGAGAGAGAAAGAGAGAGAGGGGGAGAAAGAGAGAGAGAGAGAGAGAAAGAGGGGAAGAGAGAGAAACATAAGAAGAGAAATAGAGAGAGAGAGAGAGAGAAAGAGAGACCATGCAGAAGAGGACCTAATAGATGAAAGTGAGTGATCTGAGAGCTAGAGAGAGCGATCATAACATGCTAAAGTTGTCTGCCCTTAATCATGTCTAAATGTTTGGTATCTGTTCGGGTTGATTAGATGCTCTGAATTGCTCCAGTCATCCCTCTAGCGTTAATTGTGGCGCGCGTTTGTCTTCTCTTTCTCTCTCTGTTTGCATCTTTCTTCCCCCGCTGGCTTTTTCTTCCTCTTAATGTCCAAGTCAATATTTCCTCAACAATTCCTATCGATAGAACTTGGGTCATCAGAGCTACTTAAATGTCAACCTTTTATGCAATTTTTCCATCAATATCCATTGAGCAAATAACGTCTGAGAGGTTCAGAATAACAGTCATAAGACAATTCAAATGCATGATCGTCTGTGCTTGATAAAAAGCCCGCCGAAATGATGACAAATATTGTATTAAAGATTTGTATTAAAGAAAGCAAATTGATATTCATTATAAGCAGCAAAAAGAAATAACCTTCGTAGGTCTTTTCATTTACAACAGAACAAAGAATGAATTAATCGTTTCGATAAGAGTGGAATTTGGCCATTTCTGATTTTCATTCAAAGAAGGTCCAGTATTTTCATATTGCCCATTTTTATATTCCTTTTCATCTCTCCCGTTTCTGACTGCCTAATACATCCATTTTGGGGTAAGTACAATCATCTTCAATTTGGTACTGTTTTTTTATCAATCATGTAAACAGTCTATCCTGACATTTAGATGAATTTGAAACGTTTATATCCTGTAGCTCTCACAAAGAAACGTTGTTTAGGAAGAAGAAAATAAATGTGGGTGGATAAGATTCCAGAAGACTTGAAAAAATTAAGTTTCTGTCATTCTAAAAATAGCCACATCATTGGACCATGATAGTCACGTCTAGTGACCAAAATAGTCCCATCACAACGCTATCTACTCAAGACGAGAACTCCAAGCCCTAATCGAGGAAATTGTTTAAGAAGGCCCACTCGATCTCACCGTGCTAAGCCGCAATGTTAATAACGTCGTCAGATCAGGGATCCATGATGACTGGATACAAGTGGAATCCTGAGTTTTGGGTTATGACCCGAAGCTATTGGTTCACCAATCTCCAGCCATTTCCGCTCTGTGTAGTGATGTCTCGATGATCGTTACATGAATGGAGGGATGGGTAGAGTGACTGGGAGTCGTGGGAGATGCTATAATAATGAGAAGTCCCCAAGGACACTCGAAGATCACCTTTCATGGTCAAACA
The DNA here is from genome assembly GCA_035222895.1 of Strongylocentrotus droebachiensis. NCBI lineage: Eukaryota > Metazoa > Echinodermata > Echinoidea > Camarodonta > Strongylocentrotidae > Strongylocentrotus > Strongylocentrotus droebachiensis. The sequence continues at coordinate 697,663 of JAVYIG010000201.1, forward strand.
TTACCATTGACTGGATGAAAGGTGAGGGTCCGACCATGAATGCCCACCATGACCTTAAAATAGATTTGTAGAATCTATATTTCGTTACTTTCACCGCAAGTTTGTTTTATTCATGTTTGTCGTTCTTGCGGTCTGTCTATCACTCGTTCTTTGACAAGAAGGTCTCACCAAGGATTGTTTGCGTGGGTATCGTCTTGCAATAAGCGTTTATATTACTCTGTAGACCTATTATATTATGATCTAGAAATTAACATTATTTCAGTATACAAGATGGTATTAGGTACAAGCAGTGAGAGAATGAAATTTGGGAAAAAACAATAATGACGAAAATAGAAACTAATTAGTCGTTTTTATTAATCAAGCTCCTGCCCATTAGACATTCTGTTTCCTTAAGATTGAGACGGTTATAGGCAAATGGCCTTTCAGATGATATTCAGTTTCCTATGACAATATCACAAAATTAAAAAGATTTAACGATTTGCAACAAATAATTTATAGCTAGGATTGTTTATGATTTACCAAAATATGGTTACCAGTTTGTGTTGAATGAATACAAAAAGAAGGAAGGAGTAATTTTTTTACTAGATGTGATTGAAATTGTCAAGAATATTGAATTATGTTTGAAAAATGAAAATTTCCCCTTTGCTGTTGCTTCCCATCCTAGTGATATCATTGCTCGGCATGGTCTGCATGACCAAGAGATCAAAGTGTTTCCTTGAAGATTGCGTCCCCGGATAGCGGCGGGTCAATTTCCCTTGATGATTACGATTTGTTGCACTTTTGTCGTCCCAACCAATTTCTTCAGAACTCCGCCGCGCGTGGTGGATTGTACGTCTTGAACCGCTCTCTTCTCCGACTGTTTTCCCGCACTTTCTGCACTTTTTGGGCGGCATATCACGACTCGTCTGCACTTTTCTTGGGTAAGTGTGGGGTTCGTGAGATCAGTTCTCGGCAGCTTTGAGGGATTAGTTCTGAGATTAGTGTGATTATTAATCCTAATCTAATTAATCTCAAGGAATTATCAAAATGCCAAGCTCTCAATGATATTGATATTGAAGACAACATTTGATCTTTTTGTAAAGAAGAGTTCAATCATTGGTAAACACTTCGAGTGCTACCGAAATCCTTTTTCTCTTAACATCATTTCATTCAAGTCTTATTTCGACTTATAGTAGTGAATGGATTATCGCAAATAATGAGACTTCAATATCGTCAGCATGAATGAAATTGATAAAGGTATCTCTGAATGAAAGATAGTGATAAACCGAAATATGAAACACAAATCGATTTATTGTCAGTTCCTATAGATTCATCTTTAGCTTGTTTATCCTGAAAGCATTGTGATATGACCGTCCGGTTTCAATCAGATTTTCTCTAAAAAATAGGGCAATACCCAATGAAAAGATGCTACCTTTGTTTTTGCGCGAAAGCAACGATTTTGGAATTTCATTTCTGTGTCACTTCATTATTATTTACGTTTTTAAAAGAATGTGTTATATTTATCATTTCTATGATGCACTTTATGATGTTACCAAAAATATCGACGAGAATATGACACAAAGATCTGTATACAAAGTCATATATGAGCACTATATTATGAGGATACATTTCCAGCTTGATGTGTTTCTCAAAAGTGAAAATAATTTTCAATAATTCAACTTATTTCAATGATTTTATCAATTTAAACATCATATTATCTTCATTATATTTTCATTCACTAAGTTTTTTCCCCTCACCCTCTCGGTGTTTTAAAAAAAGTTTGCAATATGCCTTTCGGGAGATAACCCTAATAATTATTGTTATAATTACCCTAATTGTTGCAGCAATGCAACGGTGCGCGTCAGCTTTTACAAAACATATGGTTCTATTCGCATCGTCTTTGTATACCCCTAACCATTCAGAGTAAAGTATCTTTTCCATATCTAAAAGGTATACAAATTCTCAACACTCAAGTAACTGCCCAATTAGTTAATGAAAGCTATTACATTATAATCGACGATATTACCGCAGTCACAACGAGGAGACGACAATCGACCGAACGAAAAAATACATTACCCCAGAATGGCCAAGATTAAGGCGGTTATCAGTCGATTTTGAGTCGGTCTGGCTGTGTGACCGGGGGTACATTCAGCGATGTGCGCACCGCGGTCTCATGCTTTGTAACCGGGGACACACCCTCATGCCACGCCCAGGCTGTTTATCACTGTCGTAATGTACGGGAAACCGCTACCGTATATTGGGCGTTGTAAAACGATACTTTCCAAGTGATTATCGAGGCCATATATTTACTGCAATTATCATTTTCTATCTAGTTAAGATTTTAGAATAGATATTAACTCCTTTGTGATTAATTAACTTCTGGAGGCATATTCAACACGGAACAAAGGTCCAACTCAATCGCGAAAAAAATAGAAAAAAATGAAGATACTACAATATGTTTTAACGTCTAACTTCCATTTTTTTTATGCTACGGAAAATGTCATTAAATTCTTTCCAGAACATTATTTTGTTTAAAGCCCAAATAAATTTGAATTTTAGAGGTGACTTTCTATTGTTTTGGTATTGCCTTAGAATTTAATATCAAAATAAGATTAAAGTGACTCTATTTTGTTTTTCCTCAAATAAAAACGAGATTATGACCAGTATGGAAATCAGTTTGAGTCAAACGAAGGTGGGCATCACACCCCCCCCCCTCCCCCGTCAGGAGTTGCTGGATAGATATCGGATTAGATAAAATAAAAAAGGCAGGAATTTGAAAGAGAGATAATAGAGAAGGAGAGGTACAAGTGGGTAAAAATATGAATTCCAAATTGAGGAAATAAATCATACTTGATTTAAAAAGCATATTTCATTTGGTCAAAAAGAAACAACTTCAGAATTTTTACCTCATTTTAAATGCATTAGCGTTACCAAAAATGAGCTAATTGGACATCGATGAATGATTATTAGAAATTTCGTCGACACATTAACATTCTGTTGCCAACTATGAGCCTATATTTTTTTTTTTTTTTTTTTAAATCTTAAAAATAACCATGAAGATTTTCTAATGTCTAAAACAAAACTTTCAAAGTTGTTGGTTCGTTGAAGAAGAAAAAAATCGATGTACAAAGCAAAAAATGAGAAACAAAGTTATATAAGAAATATGAATAAATAAATTGTTCAATAATAAATTGTTCAACGAAATGTATTGATAATTGCACAGGGTCAATTTAGGCCTGGAAAACGCTAAAGAAGAAACTATTCAAACGTTCTTGTGGTGTATTTTACAAGCGTTTATCTGAAATATGAAATCTTTGAACGAAATGAAATTATGAGCCTCTAAATGTGTTTTCTTTTTTTTTATCTTGAAAAAAACATGAAGATTCTTTAATGTCTAAAATAATATTTTCAAAGCTGTTGGTTCGTTGAAAAAAAATTGATGTTCAAAGCAAACAATGAAAAAATAAATAAATTGTAAGAAATATGAATAAATAAATAACACAAATGCAGAAATTGTAATTACACAGTGTCAATTTAGGCCTTTAAAACGCTTAAGAAAAAACAATTCAAACGCTCTTGAGGTGTATTTTACAAGCATATACCTGAAATATGAAATCTTTGAGCGAAACAAGATTAGAAAATAATTGAGGATTTCACTATAGAAGATTCAAATTACAATTCACAATACATAGTATCAACTTTCAACCACTTTGACTATATGATATAGTTTTGCGGACTTATGCATTCAAGGAATAAAAATGTGAAAATGAAATTAAATATTTAGGAGCCGAATCTTGGTGATGCAACTCGGCTTATATGCCTTAATCCACCTTGGTTAACACTGCATTAGCCGAGATCATTCGTACTAATCTCCAAACTCCTTTCCCAAAATCTCCCGACTCGTCACGTTTTAATAGAAATCAAACGATGGGCAGAATTAACGAATATACCGTGCAAAGAATATCACTTTACTTGGCAATTTCCACAATTTGATATTGTGTAGAACAACATCGCCGTATGACCTTGGCATAGACTAGCCAAAAGTACACAGCAACGTCAATCAACTACACGGTGTGCTAAAAAAAAATATATGGGCGGAGCTGTGTCAGACTTCTTTGTGTATTATCAACGTGGCGTTCTCGTGACAAGCGCTCGTTCATTGATATGTTGTGAAGTACACCTGGCTAGATTTCAAACAATTAACGAGGTACATGATTTCATTTCTCTTTGGAAATTCGATCTTCTAATTCAATTTGTCAATCTCAATGTATTGGATGCAGTCATCAAGAAGAAAACCGTATTCATTCATTAATTTCACCCAAAATTCAGAGTGGAAAACAAATTACAAACAATCCTCATCCTGTATTAAAGCTTGCATTATGAGACTATTGGTCAATATTTTGTATCGTTTAAAATCATTTCGCATTAAATTTCATATACAATTATTGTACTTGAGATGAAGATGAACTAGTCAGGCATACAATATATAGGCCTAGACTCGTTTCGTCAGGAATACGAAGTCCGCTCTATTTAATAATTTTTGTTAGTATTCTTACTTTTGTATTTCCACACCGCTTTTAAATGAGAAAATTAAATGATTGATTTTGGATAAGACCTAGTTAACTTTATCTTTACTGTTATTTAAATTTATACGGATTATAAAGTAATTGACATGCTGCGACACAGTAAGAAATTTAAGTTTCCTTACCAGCATAAAATAAATATTCCAGAAGCGTAATCATGCTAGTAAGTAACATGTTTGATTTTCGCATGATTGAGTACCAGCTACAAAACAATTCATTTTATGCTGGTAAACAAAGACTAAAAAAATGACCTGATATTACTCATTCTCAATTTTTGTAGCCACGGAAATTACAGAAAAGTTTTAGTTTTGGTAAAGGTGAAGAAAAAAAATGCAAGTTTTCTCATTCTCTTTATGTCAGTTTTGAAGAATATTATTTTAGAGTAGTCCACAAAAAAGGATTGATCTTCATATGCCTTCAAATCCAAAATATGACGAAAAAGTAGCCTAAAAGTTTGGACCAAACCTTCATGCGACATGTTTATGTATAGTCCCATATACCATTTGCTTTGTGAGTCACATGCGAGATTCATGAAGATTGAGTCAAGTTTGTATTCTATAAATAATATATGTACTAAATATTCAGCCTTTCCCTAGAAGCAACAATCGCTAGAAATTCTAGACGGCTTTTGTAACAATGTAATCACACAACCAGAACTCAGTTTAAACGCGAATATTATTACACCCTCCATAATATTGACTTCAGAAATCCACCCGACCGCAGCCCTTTGCTGGCGTACTGAAGACAGTATTCGGAGAAATTCTAAACGTCTGTGAGAATGACAGCTGCTTCGTGTTTCCATGTCTATACGGTATAGAAAATAAGCAAATAAATAACAGAAGGTATATAAAGTAAAGCAAATAAAAAGGAATTAATGAATCGGTATTGGGTTTTGCAACGTTCATTTGCATTTTAGCTGCGGTGCAATGGCAAGATGCTTTCAATTTTGTAATCGCATCAGGTGTTTTTATTTAAACGAAAATGATAGGGTCGTTTTAAAATATGGTGAGAAGTGTACACGCTTGGTTAGCTGCGAGATGAATAATTTGTTTGTTATATAAATGAGATCATACTGTTTCCTCTGTTGAGAGAACCTTAAATGCATTATCTTATTTCATTGTACATAATGGTCAATTCCAATCTCGCTCATAACAGACTATATTGTTTTCCTTTATGCAGATAATTATATAGGCCCAAGACATACTGAATGTAAAATAAGAAATATGTATAGATTGTACCCTCGTGCAACTCTGTCTATACAAATGACAACCACTTTCTTCAAAAATTCTTTCTTTCATATCTGTCTGGGGCTTTACAAAAAAAAGTAAAATAAAAACCAGCATGTAGATAACAATGATAATGTATTTTGATTAGGCCACAATTCACTTATACTTACAGAGCGAGGGAAACGGGCTTTTTCGTATTATAAATTTGAATATAATACAAACAATAATTAGAGGAACTACTGGAGGGCCTAAATATTCATGGTTTCTATTAGAATCTCATGATTGACCTTTCTGTTTTTTGTATTCATTTATTTAGGTTTTTCTTGAAATCGAAAAGTTTTCAAAGTACAATATATTCTATTCAAGTAAATGTTATCAGAATGCACCTTTGCTTCGTTCAATCCTTTTAGCCATTATCATGTGTTTCAGTATAGATTAATGTTCACAGAACTTTACTCCTGTCGGAGGTTTCAAATCGTCAAATCGTTTTAAGATCATGATCAATTCATTATCCCTGTACCCTTTATGTTGTGGAAAAAGTTCATAACCCAAATCATAATCATGAACTTCCGCGACAGTTATTCCAGTACATCTGACCTTTGAATTATGAAAGAGAGGATAAAACAATCACAACGGTCATTATTCTTGTATTGTGATAACAATCGACCAGCAAGTTGCCTTTTCATAGAGTAATTGTCATAATTTATCATTATCATCATAAACAGGATGTAATTCATCTATTCGTTGCAAGGTTTTCCAAGTCCTTTTCTCTTTTTCATGAAAAAGCCATTAATAATAATAATAATAATAATAATGAGACTTATATCGCGCCAAATCCACTTTAGACATATCCGTTGAAGAAAAAAATCTAACAATTTATTTTTGAACACCTTATTTTAGAAGGATAACCAAATATTTATACCGTTCTAATCACTGAAGGAGTTCTATCTGCTAAGGTAATTGACCTTGTACTCATAACACCAATACCTACCTCCTTTGGAAAATAACGGCCTTGGTGTGAAAATAATGAAGTGATCCTCACGTTTTCCTCTATCCCGACTTTCTCATTGCTCTTGTCATCACGTCTTCAAAGTCAAACACAAATTCAGCCTTATTCCCATACATACTTCTTGTACAAAGGTAGTACAAAGAGCACATAAAATATATATATAATTTGGCTTATGAGAAGAAAAATGCACAATGCTTTTATGGTGTTCAATATAATTTATATTTAACATTATCATTTCTTTCTATTTTCTATATACAAAATAATGCAACTTCATTTTCCATACTTCTTTTACGAGAGCAATGCAAAACACACATTAAATCATCATATTCCAAACATTCATAATTTTTCTTATTATTAGTCCGATTTATTTCAAACTTTCACCATTCTTTTTATCTTAATTTCTCTTCTATTACACAGATAAACTTATTACAAGAATTGGATTGCCCTTATATAGTTATACTGACTAATGGCTCATGAAACGTAAGACACCCAACCCCACTAACTCGCCCATCATTTTGAAATTGAACTCAATGTGGTTATTACTAAATCGTGATGTGGAGGTAGGTAAAGGAAACGCAATACCTCTGTCAATCAATATGCCTAAGTATCATTAAATCTTCCTCTATACATCTGAAATCACATTCGATCATTTTTACTCTATAGAAACTCATTGAGAGGGCCTGTATCAAATTTATGAGCGAATAATAATATATGCAAAGTTTGTTTCCTTATTTTTTTTAATTGTGCATAATATAGATAGAGATAGAGGAAGTGGCAATGTTATGTGTGATAAATCATTAATATTTTATTGATATTGTATCATGAATGGAATTAATTAGTTTTCGATACATTCTTTGAACCGAGTGAAGAGAATTATCAATGTATGCCTTCCTCGTGTCTGTAAGTATAAAAAAGTGACACCGGTCTAATCATGTGATGTCATGTTATCATCTTGAATAACATATTTCTGGAGTTACTGGAAAAGATACGGACAGAGGATGGAAGAGATAGATAGATTGATAGACAAACATAAAGACAGACGGAGACAGACTTGAGTGACTAAATACTTATAGGTTTCCGTTACTTTCGATTTGTATTGTCATCAGTATGAATTTTGCACCAACCTTGTGAAACCAATATGCTAAAAAAAAAAGATTTCCTCTTTTCCTAGAATAGAATTAATATTGTCATCAATATGAACTTTGCACCAATCATGTGAATTGGTAAAAACATATACTTTAAAATAAGATACAACATCAATTCCTATTGGACATATTTTCAAAACTTGGTGATCCAAGGCTGATTTCCATATTTCAGCTAAAGTTTGCATTTCAGACTTGTAAGCATGTTTTTTCCAGTCAAAATTATTAAAATGTGGACCACCAAGCCTTATGAAAATCAGAAAATTTGCTTCTCATTAATTTATTTCTCCTGATCAAAAAGAATTATCTGACATAATTTAGACATCCGGAAGACCTATATTTCTAAACGAAATGGTAAAAATCACGGTTCTCCTATCCGACGCCCTCAACCCCCTTTTTGGCACCCCATAATTGGGATAATGCCTCGCTCTCTCTCTTGCTTGTCATTCTTCTCATCCTTCATCTGTTCTCGTGTGTTTGTATACTGTCATGAGTGCATGTTATACATACATTATATCCTCCCTTCCAATGCACACCATCTACATGTAAGCTTCTACTGTTTGTAACGGATACAATGGAAAATTGTATATATGTATTGTATTGTATTGTATCCTTAATTAGGGTAAGGATACTTTCTGATACTTTCCGTGTTACCATCGTTATTTACGCTAAGACCATGCATAATGATTGCTGCACATGAAGTTTTTTTTGTATTGCTGTTTTTGTTTACGCAATCTTAGTTTCAATTATCAAAATTATACCCAATATATTGCTATTTTATCAGGGGTGTAGATCGGGGATGGGTGGGGGCAGTCTCGCCTCCCAATCTGTTGTTTCGGAACATTTCCTGATGAACGTTTAATTATCTTTTAGAGCGACCCCCCCCCCCCCCGCCCCCAAGTTATCTTTATCTTGTCAACTTCTTGTCACAAAACTGTTCTTTCGTGAGCATAGTACTTTCGTTCCCCCTTCTCTCTGTCTCTGTCTCTGTCGCTGTCTCTCTCTCTCTCTGTCTGTCTGTCTCTCTCTCTCTCTCTCTCTAACTCAAACACCAAACATTAATAATAAAGATCATGATCTGACTGACGTGTTACATTCAATAACAACCAAGCTCCTCCCCGATCATTAACCATTCAACCCTCTTTTCACCACAAAAAGTCCTCAAAATGAGAATTCTGTAATATTAAGTCGCCGATGTCGTGCGCCCTAAACCCCCTGATTGAGGTTCCGTTTCCTACATTCGAAAATGTCTATTTTGGATTTTGCGTGACGAAGTATATAGCGGAAGACCTTGCTCTTGCATTGGTGGTAGAACGAAACTCAACCAAGGAGTGACTGTACTTTTTTTTCAGTCAGGACCCATTGTCTTCAGTCCGCTAGCTTGGATTGCAGGTTAAGGGCTTGGTTATGGGTTTGAGAAAACGGTAGATAAGAATAACAATGGATCGTAATCTGGAAATGATTCTGTTGCATGCAGTGTTTAATATATTATGAATTAGAATAGAGTTGAAGGACGGGAATGGTTGAGGGAAAAAGTGAGAGATAATTATATCAGATATATATAGAGAGAGAGAGAGAGAGAGAGAGACAGAGAGAGACAGAGAGACAGAGAGAGTTAGAGAGAGAGAGAGAGAAAGAAGGGAGAGAAAAGACATATTACACTTGTATTACATCACAGTGGAGTAGGTGTGTGAACATGAAATGAGAAACGAAAACAAAATTGGAAAAGAAAAAGAGTTAATGATCTCCAAATTATTTAGTCATTGTTCTGTTTATATCGGGCTAATTCCTCAATCCTTATGATTATACTACAGACATTTTTCTAAAAAAAGATTGATAAATAATTATTATGAAACCAAGGAATAAAATGAGCAAATTAATCATAAGTGAACACATATGCAAATAGAATTTGCATTTATATTATGGTAAACAACCGAAACGTGTGTGTGCGGGGAAGGGTGGGGGAGGGAGACAAATAGAAAGACAGATAAATAAGAGGAATATAATAAGGCGATCGTAACAAGCTGCCAAACAAAAAAAGAAAAACCAAAATCAACTTTTTTTGCTCAAAACCAGTACGTGACCGAAAGATGGCGCTATGCAGCGATCAGAATGGCTGGTACCGCCAAACCGGATTATTTCCTATTTACAACCGGATCAGAGCTGATGATTTTTTAAATTTCGAATTTGGGATACAATGTGAGCATATACCCCACCCCGATAGAATTTGAGATCCCCCTATTTATTGTTTTTTATTTTTTTTTCCCTTTGCCCCTTATCAGTATAATAATCCTGGATACGCCATTGATGCGTGACACTAACCAATCTTGTTTCGTTTTCTGGCGAAATGAAGAGATGAGGGGTGGGACCTCATCCTTTTAGAGCAGAGGAGAAGAAGAAGGAAAAAAAAGCAATTGACCGATATATTCAACTAAATAGTTAGAAACTGTTTTGATTTTGTTAGTTTGAATACAAATACAAAATTATATTATCATTCAAAATCAATATTTTTGTGCTTGAGATCATTGTTCTTTTAGATGGACAAAAACAAAATTATCTTTTTAATTTATTAAGTATTATCAATATTTTGTTCACTTTCTTTTGTTCGTGTTTTTCTTTGGGAGGATGGGGTGAGGAGGGGGTTATGGGGTTATAATATTATTATTTCATGAACAAAATCTTCACAATACAAAAAAAGTAATCATTAGACAAAAAGATTATTGAAAATATATAAAGTGGAGTAAGGGGAGCATCAGTACGGCATACCAGCGGCAGACAATGAAAATTCCTCGGCGAAACTGTCGTAGATGGGGTACTGACTCTAGCCAGAGAGAGCAGGAGTGAATATTTCAAAATTCATATCCAATGAACACCTTGATAGTGATTACCACCTCATGGCAGTTGTCAGGCCGATCTCCATCTTCACTTTAATTTACATAATAATCTAACCACGTCACCATTATCATTCTTATAATTATAATCATCATAATCAGCAGCAGCAGCTCTATATTGCCATCATCATCATCATCATCCTCATCATCATCATCATCATCATCCTCATCATCATCCTCATCCTCACCATCATCATCATCCTCACCATCATCCTCATCCTCAACATCATCAGTATCATCATCGACATCACCATCACCACCACAACAGTAACACCATCATCATTATAACCATCACCATCACCACCACAACAGTAACACCATCATTATTATCACCATGATCATCACCACCTAGTTTGCAGGCACAAACCCTTGTCATTTTTTGTGCCATCACCACCACCATCACCACCACCAATCATATTATTATCATGATAACCACCTATCATAGGGAGAAGGATGTATTTTACCTTCTCCATGAGCTATTTCAATCAACGATGGCCTATCATTCAGGGCTTCTCAAAGTCCAGACCGCGGTTAAAAAACAAAAAAAAAACACAACAACTCAAAAGGGCCGAGGCAGAATCCACACCGGTTCCCTATCTTTTGATACCTAATGTATGGAACTTTGACCAAAGGGTACAATGGGTACCGCGAAGCCTCAAAAATCGCCGGAATGAACACATTTTCTCATGTATTATGTTTTGTAAACAGTGCAGAATTGTCACTTCGCAGATCATGCGAAGAGTTAACCTGTAATCCTTCAACAACCATTTGACCAACAATCATTTGTCATGGTCTTATTCTTTTCAGTTTTCAGTTTTAGTTCAGGAATTTTTCGTCATTCTAAGGCCGAGATTTCGAGGGGGCATCCCCCCCCCCTATCTTTTGATACCCAATGTATGGAACTTTGACCAAAGGGTACAATGGGTACCGCGAAGCCTCAAAAATCGCCGGAATGAACACATTTTCTCATGTATTATGTTTTGTAAACAGTGCAGAATTGTCACTTCGCAGATCATGCGAAGAGTTAACCTGTAATCCTTCAACAACCATTTGACCAACAATCATTTGTCATGGTCTTATTCTTTTCAGTTTTCAGTTTTAGTTCAGGAATTTTAGTCATTCTAAGGCCGAGATTTCGAGGGGGCACCCCCCCCCCCCCCCCTAGGCTGAGAGGGTACTAAAATTACCCGGTCTTTTAGGGTTAAATCCTAACAATCCCTTTAGATCATACAGACCTAAAATTTTAAAACAAGGCTAATTCTCTTCAGTATACAAGTACAAGTACTGTACATTGTAGTAGTAGATTGTCTGAACATTTGAATCAATGTCGTTGTATGGAATCACTCCATTTGGTTTAAGCGACTTACTGCCGGAAAACAGTGGCATTTTTACCTACTGATATAAAAACAAATAAAGTTACATGAATACCACTTTTGATTGTCTTAACGCTAAAAATGTAAGTACGTGTAAAGACACCTAAAATTTATTTTACCACAAACTTATATGCATGGAAATAATTGATCAAGTAAACTAAATTTGCTCATTGTTTCAGACCTTTAAGCTTTTATAAATATCGCATATGGACCGTCAAGGAAAAAGTTTGATAACCCCTGGCCTAGATGGAAAGGTAGCAAACTCCGCCCCTCATCAAGTCGGCCCCATGGTGTAATGGTTAGCACTCGAGACTCTGAATCTCGCGATCCGAGTTCAAATCCCGGTGGGACCTCGTCTTTTTTGTAGAGTAAAAATTCAAAATAGGAGTTGATAGAGTTTTTGTTGGCAAGGCCTGAGTGATTGGAAAAAAATGTCAACTGTTTTTATTCCTTAGAAGGAATCGCGATTTGATGTTTTTCAGATGATTAATCTCTGAATGAATAATTATTAAAAAAACTACATCATATCCCGCCATCCTCACATTTCGTTCTCCATAACATGTGCCCCTAATTTAGAGGGACTAAGAGCAACATTTTATTCAATCCCCCCAAAGCTCATTCGCTTTGCTCCCTCACATTCATGTTTGATATGATATGTAAATTAATACAAGTCTTTTGGCAGTGTGTCATGATGAGAATATGATTAAAACCCTATCAGGATTGTTTTTCCTTCTTATAAGAAATAATTTTCGCAGTGCCACCTTTAATACAATGCCCCCATTCAAACCTCAAATACTATAATATATATTAAGACGGTCCCATGGTGTAATGGTTAGCACTCGAGACTCTGAATCTCGCGATCCGAGTTCAAATCCCGGTGGGACCTCGTCCTTTTGAAGAGGAAAATGTCAAAATAGGCTTGTGACTAGAAAGTAAGGTCAACTGTTTTTATTCTATATATATTTTTCAGATGATTATTCTCTGAATGAATAATAATAATAAAAAAAATACATGATATGCCGCCATCCTCACATTATGCGGCGCGCCCAGTGAGCAGGGGGCTTTTCGAGTACCCAATAAGTGCCCCCTTTTACATAAGAAAAAAGGACCCCTTTTACTGCAGGTAAGTTCCAATTTTTCTTTCGAATAGGTGCCCCTTACCACCCCTGATAAATGCCCATTTTACTTCTGATAATTGTCCCTATTCAAATTTAACAGGTGCCTCTTTTCCTTCGTAAGACATTCCCTTTCCCCCTTTTAATAAGTGCTCCTTTTCATCACTAATAAGTGCCCCTTTTCTTCTGATAAGAGCCCTTTCCCCTTTTGTTTCGACAAATGACCTTCTTCCTATAAAATAAATATCCTTTTTCATTCTCACAAGTGTCCCTATTGAACCTGTGATAATTGATTAAAGAAAAAAACTTTGATACGTCTTTTCTTTTCTAATAAAATTCCTTTTCCCTCCTGATTAGTGCCTCCTTTTCGTTCTCCATTACATGCGCCCTACTTTAGGGACTAAGAGCAACTTTTTATTTAAACTCCCCCAAAGCCCGTTTGCTATGCTCCCTCGAATTCATTTTTGATATGATTATGTAAATTAATAAAAGTCTTATCGGTCTTTCTATCAGGATTGTTTTTCCTCGTTATAAGAAATAATTTCCCCAGTGCTACCTTTGATACAATGCCCCTGTTTAAACCTCAATATCATGTTAATTGTAAAAATGAGGAATGTTCTCCTATGCATTGCTTATGTTCTAAAGTCTAAACAGTATGAGTATCATGTATTGTACATTGAAACGTAAACTATATCACACTAATGGACATTATGTATGTTTAAAGTATGTATGTTTAAAATATGATACAGAAATCAATAATAAAATAAAATAAAATAAAATAAAATCAAATAAAATCAAATACCCCAAAGTACATTAAGACGGTCCCATGGTGTAATGGTTAGCACTCGAGACTCTGAATCTCGCGATCCGAGTTCAAATCCCGGTGGGACCTCGAAACTTTTTTTGTAGAGGAAAAATTCCAAAATAGGCGTTGATAGATTTTTAATTGATAAGGCCTTGGTAAAGGTATAAGAATTGGTATTTTAGATAAAGAAAATAAAAAAGACCCGAACATATTATATTAAACGTTTTTTATCCCTTCAAACAATTCAACATTTTGATATTTTTCAATTTGAAAACTCAGGCCTCAAATACCCCCGAACGTCAAGAGGGTCCCATGGTGTAATGGTTAGCACTCGAGACTCTGAATCTCGCGATCCGAGTTCAAATCCCGGTGGGACCTCGTCCATTTTGTTGACAAGGCATGAGTGATTACAACAATGTCAACTGTTTGTATTCCTTAGTGCATCGCGATTTGATGATTAATCTCTGATTGATGAATAATACTAAAAACTACATCATATGCCGCCATCCTAACATTTTGTTCTCCATAACATGTACCCCTAATTCAAAGGGACTAAGAGCAACTTTTTATTTTATCTCCCCCAAAGCTCGTTCGCTTTGCTCCCTTATATTCATGTCTGATATGATTATGTAAATTATTAGTCTTTTCAGTATTTCATGATGAGCTTGTGCTTAAAATCCTTATTATTGTTGTTCTTATTATAATTCTTTGATTCGTTTGATTCTTTGATCTAAGGTGTACCTATTGTTTTGTTATGAATGTACTATTTTTAATTACTATGCAGTATCCTTGTGTAATTACTTATGTAAATTGCACTCAATTCAGCCGAAGGGCTGCCATGAACAATGTTCTTTTATACCACAATAAATAAATAAATGAATAAATAAATAAGAAATAATGTTCACAGTGCCACCTTTAATACAATGCTCCTGTTCAAACCTCAAATACCTTAATGTACATTAAAACGGTCCCATGGTGTAATTGTTAGCACTCGAGACTCTGAACCTCGCGATCCGAGTTCAAATCCCGGTGGGACTTCGTCCTTTTTGTAGAGGAAAAAAAAAAAATCAAATAAGGGGTTGATATAATTTTTGTTTGCAAGGCCTGAGTGATTAGAAACAAAGGGTCAACTGTTTTTATTCTGTCTTTGTGATAATTGCCCCCATATTTATTATATCAGAACCCTTTCCCTTCTCATAAATCCCCCTTTTTATCTTTGATGAGTGCCCCTTTTTTGATAGGTTTCCCTTCAATTCTGATGATTGCCGCTATGTAAATCTGAGGAGTGCCCATTTTATTTTAATTAGTGCCTCTTTTTTTTGGTAGTAAATGACACTTCCCCTTTTGGTAAGTGCCCCTTTCCTTCTGATAAGAGCCCTGTTCCCCTTTTCCATCGAAAAATGACCTTTCCCCTTTATAATAAATTCCCTTTTCCATTCTCACAAGTGCCTCCTTTTCATTTTTGGGGAGTGCCCATTTTAAGGTGCTAGAAGTGCCCCTTTTGAACTTGTAATAATTTTGTTTTTTAATAAATACTTTGATAAATTAGATTTTATTAAATCTCCCTCAAGGCTCGTTCGCTATGCTCCTTCACATTCGTGTTTGATATGATTATGTAAATTATTACAAGTTTTTTCAGTCTTTCAAGATGAGAATCTACTTAACTAACCCTTAATATTATAATTCTTTGATTATTTTGATTCTTTGATCTAAGGTGTACCTATTGTTTTGTTATGAATGTACTATTTTAATGACTGTGCAGTAAACTTGTGTTATTTTTACTTATGTAAATTGCACTCAATTCAGCCGAAAGGCTGCCATGTACAATGTTCTTTTATACCACAATAATTAAATAAGAAATAATTATCGCAGTGCCACCTTTATTCCAATGCTCCTGTTCAAACCTCAAATACCTTAATGTACATTAAGACGGTCCCATAGTGTAATGGTTAGCACATGGTAAGAAACATTTCGACCTGTCACAGTACAATATATACCAATGTCTAAAAATTTATTTTTTTAGCTTTGAACTTTCCCGTTGTAGGTGCCCCTTTTTTCTCGAGAAAGTGCGTTTTTGTGGATGCCCCTCCCTCCTCCACAACTTTGGAAGAGGCAATTTGTCAAGGCAACCCTCAAATATCCCCCAAAACATCAAGACGGTCCCATGGTGTAATGGTTAGCACTCGAGACTCTGAATCTCGCGATCCGAGTTCAAATCCCGGTGGGACCTCGTCCTTTTTGTAGAGGAAAAATTCCAAATAGGCGTTGATAGATTTTTAATTGATATAAACGCCTGATTAGATGAAGAAAAGAAAAAAGACCCGAACATATATTTTACATTTTTTATCCCTTCAAAGGAATTACAATTTTAATATTTTTCAGATGATATATCCAGGAATAATGATAATCAAACGAGACTTCAAATCTCCCGATCAAAGTCCAAATCTCGGTGAGACCTTATTATTTTGTTGAGGAAAAATTAATAATAGGGGCTACAGGATTTATTTCCCATCATCATTCAGCCCTGGTTCAAAGGAAAAGTGAATAACGGAAAAAATGACAAGAAAAGGACAGCAATGAGTAGGACCGCTATAGCTTATTCTTTTACATTTTAGTATTTTATTTATGCATGTTTGTATATTTTTTTGTTTTTTTGTCAACGGTTGGAAACCCCCCCCCCCTGAAAGCTTCACCTCTTAGATTGACACACCATACAGGTAGATCACGTGAGATGTTCGAAACCTTAGGGAGGGGGGGGGGGGGGGAGGGTGGGGGGTGAAGTTAGTTGGCGCGCGTTTGTTGAGGTCTTAAAGTGTAACATTGTCTTAAAGTATCACACGGTGCCTAAGCTCCTGAAAATTAGTTGCTGCGTATGGACGAACAGTGAGATGTCATTGCATTTTAGGCCAAGAGCATTAGTTTTAACATGGACATTTTCGATAACAAGCTGATTTTTTCAGGATGGGTCCAGGAATATGTCTAGATTAACATACTAAAAGTCCTCATAATTCCTCCTTGAGAGTTTTCCGCAATCCAAGATTGCGTCCAAAATGGCCGCCATTTCCTGAATTTTTTATAGCTTTGCAGCTAGATAACCCAAATACAAAATTTAAATGTCTAAATATATATTTTTTAGCATGAGGAACTCAATAAAATACATGTTGATAAATTCTGAAACACACAAGTAGCTATAAACCACTTTAGCCCTTCCCGAAATCCAAAATGGCGCCCAAAATTGTCGCCATTTCCTGTATTTCTTATAACTTTGCAACTAGATAACCCAAATACCAAATTTAAATGTCTAAATATATGTTTTTCAGCATAAGGAACTCAACTTAATATTTATTAACACATTTTGAAACACACAAGTAGCAGTAAAACCACTTGAGCCCTTCCCGAAATCCAAAATGGCACCCAAAATGGCACACAAAATGGCCATTATTTCCAATTTTATCTCATTGTACTTATTAAGTAGATACGTTATGAATATAATCAATGTCTAAGAAAAGCACCATTGAAATACATATCGGTACAACAATCTTTTAATTAAAAAATACTTCTTATACATAAAGTACACACACACACACACACACGCACACACGCACACGCACAAACACACACACCCACATACACACAGGCGCGGAGCCAGGGGAGCCGAGCGGGCCTTGCCCCCCCCCCCCGCATAAAAAAATAAAAAAAAAGAGAGAGAAGGACAAGAAGGGAAAGGAAAGAGAGAAACGGAAAGAAAGAAGAGGAAGAAGAAAAGAAAAGAAAAGATGGAAGAAGGAGATCGGAGGCAAAAGGACTTGCCTTCCCCCCCCCCCAATCAAAAAATAAAAGAGAAGGAAGGAAAGGGAAAGAAAAAATGAAAATAGGAGATAAAGGGAAGGAAAAAAGAGGAAGAAGAAAAGAAAAGATTAAGGGGGATATCAGTTGCGGTTAATCCCGCCAACAACGTGTGGAACGGGCTGGCGTACTGATAGGGGAGGGGGGAGGCTTGGGGTAAATAAAATTCAAACGTGGTTTATTTCTGATTCCATACTGTGGTTTACAAATGATGCTGAAATGACATAATTTTCCGAGATTTTTTTCCTCACTTTTAAGCAAATTATACTTTTGGATGCGTTTGTTGGAAAATGACAAATTCCTAAATTTAAAGCCAGACAAGAAAATGTTCTTGAGATGCCTACATGTCAGGGCCCGCGGAACGGCTCATCTGACGGTAATTTAATGCCTAAAGCCCCTGATTTCTGGGGGCTCTGCCCCCTGGACCCCACGCCAAATAGTGTCCTGCCAGTGTCACAAAATAATAAGGTATCAAAAAAATGCTCATCTGACCGTAATTAAACGCCTAAAACTCCTGAGCTTCCGGGGGCTCTGCCCCCTGGACCCAACCAAGGGCCCTAAGGCGGGCCCCTTGATACTCATCTGACCATAATTGAGTGCCTAAAACCCTTGAGCTTCCGGGGCTCCGCCCCTGAACCCCACGCCAATTAGTTACCTGCCAGTGTCACAATTAGGTATCAAAATAATGTTCATCTGACCGTAATTAAATGCCTAAAACCCCTGAACTTCCAGGGCTCTGCCCCCTGAACCCTGCCTAGGGCCCTTAGGCGGACCCCTGAATGCTAAACTGACCGTAAATTATTGCCTTAAACCCCTGAGCTTCCGGGGGCGGACTAGGTATCAACAAATGTTCATCTGACCGCAGGTGCGTCGCCAGGGGAGGGGGGGGGGGGGGGGGGTTAGGATGTTCCCCTAAAAAAATGCCGGTCAAAAAAAGAGTGGTTAGAAAAGGAAGAGAACGTAGGAAGAAAAAGGGAGTAGACAAAGATTTTTTTTGAAATTCAGACAAGGATTAAGAGTCGAGAACGCTACAACGAATGAAACGTAAAAGCTTCCGCGCTTCGCGCGGGAGGGGGAAAAACAGAATTCAGACGAGGATTACTTTTGGGAACGGTACAACGAGTCCTCTTCTATCTCTCATAATTAAATGAAACGTCAAAGCTTCCTGCACCCCCCCCCCCCCTCCCCAAGAAATCCTGGATCCGCGCCTGCGTTAATACACAATACAGGCTTCAGTCATCCGCCCGGGTTGGATTCAAACCCACGAACTTTGCTGTGAAAGGCAGACCCTTTACCGACTGAGCTAACTTCATCTGAGGAGCACTCTGCCCTCTGCACAAAGAAGACGAAAGACTTGATACATGGCTGATCGTCAACGAAACGAAGTTAAGTCTTTTGTCAACTCTATTTGTTGCTACGGCAGGCAGTCAGTGAACATGAATTCGTTTAATCAAATATTGGAAATGATAGCGTTACTTAAAAAAAAAAAGAACTTTGTTATTCCTGGTTCATTTTTCCTGATTGAGGTGTCATATGAAAGGGCAGAAACTGAACTTTCTAGAAATATGATTTTCTCTTTGAAATTAAGATACCGCCCGCCTCTCTTCAAATTGCTTTTAAATCACTCATGCGTGAAATATATACATATGAGTTGCATCAGATTCAATGTGAAACTGTAAGACCCAGATAAGTTGCTTTGGCATGTGACATTATATGAGAGTAAAGAATTGGATCTTATCTTTAAAATGGTGTCGGTCATTATTCAGTTTGATAGTAAAAAAATAGTTGTAAAACATTCAAATCTATATCTCTTACTCTTATTGCCGCTACCGTCAACCGAGACGTGCAAATTTTTCTTTTTCCTTTTCCATTGTACGATTTGAAGACACTATAGACTTGGTCGCCAGTTTCAACGAGCGAATGGATGGTGGGTAGGTATGTAGAGGTCAGTGTATGGTACTGGTTGCGTGTTTTGGATATGACCGACCTATTCACCATAGACCTACACGTTCATGTACATGCCTGTTTAATAGTGGAAATACATTGATTTATCTGCGTCATGGCGGAAAAGGCAGGAGAGCTAGAGGCAGCTTCTCAAAATATATCGTGTCCTTTGTGCCTGGACGTGTTTGAAAATGCTTCCATTTTGATATGTGGACATACGTTCTGCAAGCAGTGTTTAGAGAGGTATGATGCCGCCCATCAAGATCTAGATCACATGGTGTGTCCTCTCTGCAGGAAAATCACCAAGTTGGATGAAAGTCGAGTCACTGGTCTACCCGCAAACTTCACCGTCAAAGGCTTGGTAGACGAGTACCATGGCTCACATGGTGGGATAAATGCTGTTCTAGAGGGTCAACCGAGGTGCACTGCTTGTGAGCTCCAGGAAGATGCTGTATCCTTCTGCTACGAGTGTGGCACTTACATGTGCGCCAATTGTGACCATGGTCATAGTCATCTTACATTGTTCTTCAAAGGACATCAGGTTGTGTCCATGAAAGACGTCATGGAAGGAATTGTCAGTATCGGGCAAGTCAGAAACAAGTGTTTGGTCCACAAGCACGAAAACAAGGATCTTTTCTGCGAAGATTGCAAAGTATATCTATGTCTGAAGTGCATGATCGTTAATCATCGTGATCACAATATAAAAAATCAAGCAGACTTCGAGAGGGAGATTCAGCAGAAAATGGATGACATCGCCAAGCGCAGTAACGGCAGAAAAAACGAGTTCGAGAAGCATATCCAGGACATTGAATCCAAACGCCAGGAGATCTACACCACTATCCAAAAGTTGCAAGGTAACATAAAAGAGGCATTCATGGGAAAACTTGACAAACTGAAAGAAAATGAGCGGTTGCTTATCGCTGAAACACAGCTACTGCAAGAGAATTGTGACAAAGAATTGGATGCCTTGAAATCTGGTCATCGACAGAAGATCAAGGCTATTTCAAGCTCTATGAGCCTCGTTGCCAATGGAAGGTTGAGACATTTAGAGAAAGACAGTCTGACAGCACACTCATTAATCTCCAACGAGCTGGAAGGTCTCTTGGAGGAAGCTATTGATGAGAAATCTGTAACCGACTTAATGACACGTACTACAGCGACACTGTTCATACCGGCAGGAGATACGCTACTTGATCTTGGTCATGTGTCAACTTCTTGCATGGCAATAGGAAAAGCGGTGGACCTACTAAATCCAATGAGTGGCATAACACGACTATCTGAGGATTCAATTCTTGTTGGATATGGTCTAAACAGGTGTGATACTGATATAGTGGAAATCAATGGAAGTGTGCAAATATGTTCACAAAATAAATTATATTTCCACGATATCGCCTTTCAAAGCAATTCACAGATTGTGGCCCCATGCGATCTGGGGAAAATAAGGCTCTTCAGTGCTAAAGACTGGTCATGCATATCTACCCAACAAATCTCAAATGAAACAGGATCTTCTTTCCCATTTTTTTTAAGTGTTAGCTCTGAGAATGAAATCATAGCGGCAAACAAGAATGATCGGATTCATATCTTTGATCCTACTGGAAGCACGAGAAAGCACTCAATTGCAACAGTGGAAAAGCCAATGCAAGCCCTTGCAACCAAGTCGGGTGTGATCATCTCAAGTTCTTGCAACAATACTCCCAGCACAGTACGAGTCTATGACAGAGATGGGAAATCTGGTGATCCTATAGCAGCCAAAGAGGGTGACTACCTCTACCCAGCAGTAGATGGGGAAGACAGGGTTTTCATTGCGAGTGTCAATAAGCCAGCTGGTAGAATACAAATCACTCTCTACCGTCCCGAAGGTTTGAAGCTCAGGAAAACGATAGAGTTCGAGGAGCTTGAACTAACACTGAGTAATACATGGTGTTACCTAGCTTCTGTATCCCGTAATACACTTGCATTTGCTTGTGGTACAAAGGTGTATTTCCTTAATACTATTCCACCTGGAATAGTTCCTTTGGCTGCAGAATAACAGAAACCCAAAGCCAGAGTTGTCTTTAATTTCTGTGTTCACATGATAACGCTTCTCGTGGCGTCTGATAGTGTTATATCCCCCTGAATGCTCATTATAATATAGACATGTGTTACATAATAACTTGTACATGTAACTACAGTGTAAGTACAAAATATATATGCATGAGCATTACGTGTGTATTGGATTTGTTCTTGTAAGTACAAGAAAATATATTTCTTTTTAATGATTTAAAGGTCACTGTGATTTCAAGTAGTTTACATCTGTTCTGTATCACCCTAAGATGGCGCTAATACATTACAGCAGTGGTAGCAATGCAGTAAAATACCCTGCCTTCAATAATATCCCCAAAATGGACACTAAACAAGCTGAAAGCTGTTCGACATCAAGAATAATCTTAATTCATTGTTAATGACATTTTAAGTCAGCTAGTGTTAGATCTTATGAATTTTATAATAGTCAATGGGTTCATGTGTACATGTACATGTGCTCCATACTACCAGTATACCACACAATTCTGTGCATGTCATTACTTGGAAACCATTTGTTGTTAGTGTAGTTAGAGTTATATGATTATTTCCTGTATATATTTGATCACTACACAATTGTTCAACGTTAGAAGTGAGAACAAAACAATTCCCCCCCCCCCTCTATTCAATGATTGTTATTAATAGATTTGTCATAAATTACCTTGGAAATTGACCTTGGCTAGCTTTTACTATTTGTTGGCTCTATTGACCCAAATTTCTTTTGTAGTTGTTAGTTGTTACATAGAAATTAAACAAGTAGTTTGTGATGCGTATGTTTCCTTGATGTTTTGTAAATCCATGTTCTATTATACACTTCAGTTATTGTTTTGCAGTTGTCCAAATTCTATTTTATGTATTTTTCATTGATGGTTGTATACATTGCATTTTAAAAGAATGGAATGTACGTTAGTAAAAACCAAAAATTGGTTTCCTACTTTCCTCTATTCAATCATCATTGATTGTTATTAATGATTGATCTGTCCTAATTATCTTGGATATTGAATGAGGTCGACCTTGGCTAGCTTTTACTATTTGTTGGCTCTATTTGTTACAGAGAAATAGAACGTATTTTGAAAATGTTGATAAGTGAAATAGAATAAATGAATGAATGGAAATAACATACATGTACCAAACACACAGACTGCAACTCTTGTAATAAATACGCTTCCACATTCTGCAGTTAATAACCGCTACTTTTTATTTGTTTGTGAATATACTTCCAGCGTCTGCAATACGAGATTTGAACGTTACTATGTTCAGATGTATTGACTTATTAGACTTCAGTTGTATTTCGTTAAACATCATGCAAAGTATCTATTCAAATTAAAAAATAATGATTTCAGTATCAGTAGGATATCAGTATCATGTAATCAAATCATATTTTTATTTGCTTCCAGTCACTTTTTGTACTTGCAGAGTTGTCAGATAATTTGTATGTACAGTATATGATTCAAGAGTATAATTACAGAAGAGGGAGTGGATTCCTATTCAAAAAGTAGTTTGTGATGCGTTTGATGCCTTGATGTTTTGTACAGCAGCTGCATTTTGTAAATCCATGTACTATTATACACTGCAGTTATTGCTTTGCAGTTGTCCAAATTCTATTCTGCATTGGAATGTCTAATTTGGTATATTTTTCATTGATAGTTGTGTACATTGCATTTTAACAGAATGAGATGGACTGTAGTAAACTTGAACTTAATTTGTAACTCCAATTTACTGATTTGGGAAGCTCACTTAGAAAAACAGACCTTTTATATACTTTTTGGGAACCATTGAAAGATAACCATGCAGTCCCAATCATAATTTTGTAGAGCTGCAACTATTTTTAAATAATATGCCTAAACCTGCTCTGGTCTCTCCAAAACATGATGTTGACATGATTGAACACCTTTACATATATTAGCAAGTGTCGGGTTGAAATTGAGTGGTAACGAGGGGCCAAGTGTTTAAAGGTTAATTGGAGATTCGCAGATAGGATAAAACTGTCGGTTTGAGTCGATTTCAAATCAAAGCATAGGAAGGGAGAATCCGTTCCTATAAGTTCAATTGCAATCAAAGTATGTTATTAAATGATCAACAAGCTTACATTATAATAAGTAAATGTTGTGGCTGCTTGTGTAAATGTTAGTCCATTTTCTTCACTTACAAATAGTTAATGTTAGAAGATTCGTTTGTATAAAAGTGTTCATATATTCCTCCCCCCCCCCCAAAAAAAAAAAAGATATGGGAGAGAGAGAGAGAGAGAGAGAGAAAGAGAGAGGGGGAGGGAGAGAGAGAGAGAGAGAGAGGGGGGATGAGAGAAAATAGTTTGATAGTAAGATAATGAGAGAATGATTACACTGGCAAGAGCGTCAAAGAGAACGAAAGAGAGAGGGAGAGAGAGAGGGGGGGGGGGGGATGAGTGACAGGAAATAGTAGGCCTACTGGTGGAAGATGATGATACGTGTGTATGAGAGTAAAACAAAAGGGCGAGGAGAGAATTATGAGAACATTAATTTGCAAGACCTTTAGAGAGGAATTTTGAGGAGGGATTAGTTAGAGGAAATACTAGGCATACTAGAGGAAGATGATTGTGTGTGAGATAGAGAGAAATAGTAGGCCTTTAAGCGGGGCCGCAAGCGAGACTGCACTAGCTACCTGCGCCCTCATAACAAACAATGCTAAGCGGTACCCGTTGGTCCCCCATGATCCCGTATTTCTTATTTTAATTGAGAGTTGATTTGATGAGATAAACACCTGCCAGTGACCTTGCAGGTAGGTCTAATCCCCTGGCCAAACTAGTGCAGACGGGCTTTAAGAGGAAGAGGATGATGAGAGAGAGAGTGTGGGGGGGGGGGGTAAGTTATAGGAAACGCGTGAGGGCAGACAGGGCCTCTCGCCCGAAAATATGCTATCCCGATCCGAAATGTTGTGAGCGAGCGAAACAATATCATGGCTGAATTGTTATTTAGTCATCAATATACACTAGATTGAAGAAAAAATAATAATAATAATTATATTCAGTCATCTCGTTGCCAAAAATCATCCTGATTATTTTGCGAGAAGTGAAGTGAACGATGGGAAATGTTTTTGTGGTAATAATAATAATATACAGGCATTTATAACGCGCGATGTAATAAATTTTCAAAACTTCAAAACGACCAATTGCCCTTTATGCAGTCAGGGGCGTCGCTAGACCTTTTTCAGTGGGGGGGGGGGGGGGTGTAGAGGCCAACGATTACCGACAAAACTAGCCACCAATTACCGACAAAATTAAATTTCCAATATCTACACATTTAACCCTATAGTACCTGCATATGCGCAAAATGGTCATTTTCCTCGACGACATAAATATACGAATTATTTCTTCAATTTAGTCAGCATCATAGCTATATATTTTAATGCAGGCGCGGAGCTAGGATTTTATTTTAGGGAGGGGCGGTAGTGAGCAAGAGAATCACTTAAAAGCGCGCTCATTAGGGGGTGTGGGTGATGGGCCTCCCGCGCGAAGCGCGGAAGCTTAGACGTTTCCTTAAATTATTAGGAAAAGAAGACGATTAAGTACCGTTTTCGACTGGTAATCCTTGGCTGAATGAAGTTTCCCCCCCCCCTCCCGCGCGAGCGCGAAAGCTTTGACGTTACATTAAATTATTAGAGAAAGAAGACGATTTGCTGTACCGTTTTCGACTGTTTATCCTTTTCTGAATTCAGTAACCCCCCCCCCCCCCTCCCGAGCAAAGCGCGGAAGCTTTGACGTTTCACTAAATTATTAGAGAAAGAAGACGATTCGTCGTACCGTTCTCGACTCGTCTAAAAGAAGTTTCCCCTTCCGCACGAAGCGCGGACTTTTTGGCGTTTCATCAAATTATTAGAGAAAGAAGACGATTCGTCGTACAGTTTTTGACTCTTAATAAGCCCTATTCATCTGAATTCAGTTTCCCCCTCTCGCGCGAAGCGCGAAAGCTCTGACGTTTCCTCATATCATTAGAGAAAGAACACGATTCGTTGTACCGTTTTCGACTCTAAATAAGCCCTATTAATTTTGTCTGAATTCAGTTTCCCCCTCTCGCGCGAAGCGCTGAAGCTTTGACGTTTCCTTAAATCATCTAATAAATCTTATTAAGCCCTATTTATCTGAATTCAGTTTCCCCCTTTGACGTTTCCTCAAATTATTAGAGAAAGAACACGATTCGTTGTACCATTTTCGACTTTTAGTAAGCCCTATTTGTCTGAGTTCAGTTTCCCACTTTCGCGCGAAGCGCGGAAGCTTTGACGTTTCCTTACATTATTAGAGAAAGAAGACGATTCGTTGTATCGTTCTCGACTCGTCTAAATGAAGTTTTTCCTTCCGCGCGAAGCGCGGAATTTTTGGCGTTTCATCACAATATAAAAAAAAGGAAGACGATTCGTCGTACCGTTGTTGACTCTTAAACCTTGTTTGAATTTCCCCGAAAATGTTATACCTCTCTTTAGCTAATACTATAGGAAAGTGAAACTTCGAGAAAATACAAGTATTGTAGTTGTGGGTGCCTTCATAAATCTTTATATGAAGGAGTTTCGTCTAACAATAAAATCCAACTGTTGTTATTCACAAGGCACACCGATGAAAATTAACACTGGAAACAATTTGCTAAAGTCCAACCAACTTCCGTTTTATTCAGCAACTCGTAACTTCACTTTCATATCTTCGGTAAAACCTTCAGGTTAATTACTATCTCCGGTAAACCTTCAGATAACAATCTGTAATGATAATAAACAAACAAACAAATAATGAACAAATGTTTCAGCATGTAAGCATGTAAAAACTCTATAGCTAAATTAAAGATACTGATTACTACACACTATTATATGACACAAGATTAAAGTTAAACTGGATTAAATCTCTATGTGAACACACCCTACATTGAGACTATGCAGTAAACTATTAAACTGTACACACAAGCAAACGTATATGAGTGTGAACAGGGCCGCATTCAGACGCGGTTCGTCACTTAAGTTCCTATGTTAAATAACTAACAAAGAAAATTGTTTCTTTCCTAAACACTTAGTTTTGCTCTAAATTCGACATGAACTATAAACAAGTTATCATCTACATAGTAGCAGAATATTTGCTACTTTGAAACACTAAAATGTACTGTAACTTCTGCTGACAAAGACAAAGAACTCGGCTTTCTGCACTATACATTATACACACTCATCTCTTTGTCTACTCCTAAAAGCTAGGTACAACATCTAACATCATCTTTACGAAACTCCTATAAAATTCTACCAAACTCAACTGAGATTATATTAAGATACATCCTAGCGTTCTAGTATATCAAATAACATATATAGAAATAGATATCGTATTCTTACCGAATTGGGCCTGTAGTTTGTTCCACAAAATAACTAAAAACTTTCTGCTGCAATGTTATGTAACTCGGACCTTACTGCATCACTTCGACATTCAGAATGACTGGAGTTTGCTTCTCCCAGAACATAGGTTGAGAAGAACAAAGAACTTCCTGTCTCTGTGACTCATAGTATAATCTTAAAGTAAACAATAGCCCCCAAGATATGCTGGTAGGCATATTAAGACACTGGTAGTCTCATAATAAGACTCTTCAAACTATATAAGAAATGCACATTTCTTCACTACATACTGATGTAGTGACATGGCTCCTTTAAATGTTAGTAACATTTACTAAAATAACTGTTAATATCCAAATCTAAGACTACGCCAAAACATAGATAGACATACTGCACTACTATCACTACCAAGGAACAACAATAACCTCTAACGATCTTTCATGTAACATTCATGAACATTAAGAGAAATCAACTTTACCCATCAATGCTCCAAATACTGCTTGATTGGTAAACAATCACAATTAGTGTAATACACAAAGTTAAACCTACTTGTATAAAGTATACATATTAAACTCCTTCTGTTGATAACCACATGACTACATAATCATTATTATGTGAATGGGTAAAAGTATTATATGAAAACACTCCTGACATCAGAAACATATTATACAACGATAAGATAAAGGCTCCTTGAGGGGGAATCCCAACTGTCTTCTGCGTAATGACAAAACTTGTTTGCAAATATAAGATAAGACAACAAAAAACGTAAAATTCATGAACATTATCTACAATGCATAAGATAATTTAACTTAACCCATCAATGCTTTAACTACTGCTTGATTGGTAATCAATAAAAATAAGTGTAATACACCTGACATGTAACTAACATGACTATACAAAGTAAACTTAATCAACACCTTTCGTTGATAACCACATGGCTAAATATGTGCGAATGAGGAGAAATATTAAATGAAGACACTTCTGACATCAGAAAAATATACAACAATAAGATAAAGGTAGAAATCTAGAAAGAGGGAATGAGTGAGAAAGTGAGAAAACGATTGAGAAAGAAAGATAAAGACTGATCACAATTAGTTTTACACCTCTGTTATTAACAACAGAACTAATTATACCTAAGACTCTACCGGCAGTAGTAACACAAGTTTGTGGACAGGTCTATCAAGGTAACAAGGTTTCTTCAGACGTTTACCATTACTGTCCAGAGCTCCATCAGCCATGAAGAGCTTTACCTTTCTAACGCGTCTGTCTTGACTAGGAAATCTTCTGCTACCCTTGCTAGAGGCCACTGGACGTCCGCAGTCTCCTTCACGATGACTACATCGCTGATGGCGTGGTCTCGCTGCATTCGCGTCCACTTCTGACAAGGCTGTAACTGCTCGAGGTACTCTCGGTGCATAATTCTGGATGACGTCATCCATGCATGCTCTGTAGTCTCCACCAAACTTTGGGTTCTTCCGCAACCTCCCAGGCAGCTGCTTCCATCTCTTCAAGGGAAGTGGCTTGTTGAAGGAAAGGTTTGGCTTTGCAGACTTCGGAGGCAATGGCATCTCATAGTGGCCCTTGTCACATCTGCGGGTACCACTCTCCAAGATCTCCTTGAATACCATCTCCTCCACGGAGTACAGCTCACCATCTGCACTTGAGTCCTTGAAGCCATCTTTCGGAAACTGGATGCTTTTCTCAGTGTCCATGATCTCCTTGGCCTTACTCTCATAGGCAAACTCTGGCTGCATCTCAATTGCAGATATCCTATTGCAGATCTGAACACCATCCTCCTGCACCGACGTCTGGCAGACATTGCCAACTACTCCCCATCCAAGTGCTGTCTTCATGGCATACGGGGCGTCTTCTCCTCCTGCTATCACCTCTCGAGGGCGGATGGCTCGGGGACAGTTATTTCCAATTAAGAGCGATACCTTAACGCTCCTGTTGTATGGCATCAACTCATGAGCAACTGGCTCAAGATGAGGCCACTCCTTCAAGCCTTCACTTCTTGGGATCTGGGATCTGCTAGCCGGAATAGACTCTCTAGAGAAGCACGGGGGTAGGTCAATCTCATTCTCCCTATTGAAGTCCAGCACCTGTAAACCGCTCACCTTCATGCTCCTGACATTGGCCGTTGCGTGCATGGTGGTGAGTCTGAGGGTAGTATCAGTTCCCTGCACTCCTAACTGCTCACACAGTTCGTCCGAAACGAAGCCTACATTACTCCGATCATCCTTGCACCTCACCCAGTCTGGCACAATCATACAGTGCTCCTGTTCATCTTGGTCTTGAGGAGCGCAGACATTGGTGTATTTGGATGCGGCTTCCTCGGGTGGATTTATCTGGTTCTCGGTTGGCTGATGCAGACAGGCAAGGGGGCACCCTTCACAAATCTTGCAAACCTTCCTCTCAGTGCAGTCCTTGGCTCCATGACCGTCAGCAACGCCGCTAAATACGGGTATCTCCAACTTTGGAACTTGACTCGCAACAGCAAGTCTCTGCGTTAGCACATTTTGTTGCACATGGGCCATGGACTCTGCCATCGTTTCAAAACCTGTCTGGTTAAAAGTTCTATCAAGAATATGTGTTGTTGTGCCAACTGCCAATCCATGGACGGAATCCCCTGGCTGTTCCTTTGGCAATATGACATGTTCGATGACAGCTTCAGAGCCGCCACTCTCTTCCTCTCTTTCTAATCTATTTATTTTGTCAGCCGGCTTCTTTCTCAGCGGACTCAGCTTCAGCTGTATGAGCTTTTGTTTCTCATTCCAGACTCTCCTAGCAATTAGCTCTTCTAGTTGCTCAACCTCTAGAGCATCGAGCCTGTCCTCCTCGTCCATGATAGCTAGTTCTAACCTCATACTCTCAATAGACATCCGTAAGCTCGCTACACGTGTAGCCTTCATGATGACTGCATCATGTTGTCCTGCTTCCACATCGCTCTTGGTGAACTTAACACCAGCTAGACTTCTAGCCTTCGATGTGGGATTCCTCTCTGTCGTCGTTTCACGTTGCACTGCAGGCTCTGGTAAAGGCATGACTTCAGGCCTTTATAAACCTAGGTCTGCTTACAAGTTCATTAAACGGCTGCAAAAAGTCTTATTGCTGTTCGATTGTCATTCGAACTTCATTCGTTATTGTGGAACTTCGCTTGTTATTCGACTTCGAATAACAGGCTTCGATTGTTATTGTGGGTGCCTTCATAAATCTTTATATGAAGGAGTTTCGTCTAACAATAAAATCCAACTGTTGTTATTCACAAGGCACACCGATGAAAATTAACACTGGAAACAATTTGCTAAAGTCCAACCAACTTCCGTTTTATTCAGCAACTCGTAACTTCACTTTCATATCTTCGGTAAAACCTTCAGGTTAATTACTATCTCCGGTAAACCTTCAGATAACAATCTGTAATGATAATAAACAAACAAACAAATAATGAACAAATGTTTCAGCATGTAAGCATGTAAAAACTCTATAGCTAAATTAAAGATACTGATTACTACACACTATTATATGACACAAGATTAAAGTTAAACTGGATTAAATCTCTATGTGAACACACCCTACATTGAGACTATGCAGTAAACTATTAAACTGTACACACAAGCAAACGTATATGAGTGTGAACAGGGCCGCATTCAGACGCGGTTCGTCACTTAAGTTCCTATGTTAAATAACTAACAAAGAAAATTGTTTCTTTCCTAAACACTTAGTTTTGCTCTAAATTCGACATGAACTATAAACAAGTTATCATCTACATAGTAGCAGAATATTTGCTACTTTGAAACACTAAAATGTACTGTAACTTCTGCTGACAAAGACAAAGAACTCGGCTTTCTGCACTATACATTATACACACTCATCTCTTTGTCTACTCCTAAAAGCTAGGTACAACATCTAACATCATCTTTACGAAACTCCTATAAAATTCTACCAAACTCAACTGAGATTATATTAAGATACATCCTAGCGTTCTAGTATATCAAATAACATATATAGAAATAGATATCGTATTCTTACCGAATTGGGCCTGTAGTTTGTTCCACAAAATAACTAAAAACTTTCTGCTGCAATGTTATGTAACTCGGACCTTACTGCATCACTTCGACATTCAGAATGACTGGAGTTTGCTTCTCCCAGAACATAGGTTGAGAAGAACAAAGAACTTCCTGTCTCTGTGACTCATAGTATAATCTTAAAGTAAACAATAGCCCCCAAGATATGCTGGTAGGCATATTAAGACACTGGTAGTCTCATAATAAGACTCTTCAAACTATATAAGAAATGCACATTTCTTCACTACATACTGATGTAGTGACAGTAGTTGTAGTCACTTTCGAAGTCGTCACAGCGGATAAGAAGTCACAGTTCGTAGATTGATTGATTGATTGATTTTTATTCGACAAGCTTCCAACATACAACAATATACAATAATAACAGATCAAAAATAAGTCAGCTTGAACAGGATAACCCACGAAAGCTCGAGAGCTTATTTCCAGTGGGGTCCCTTACAGACATGTATAAAATTAATAAGTTAAAATAGTAATATTTACAGACAGATAAGAAAATTTAAAGAACTACTTATTAAAGATAATAATAATAATAACAACATTAAACTGATGATAGAAATGATATTAAGTACAAGAAGAAAAAGAAGAAGGAGAAGAAGAAAAAGAGGAGAAGGAAGAAGAGGAAAATAATGATGAATTTGTAGAATTTCTATAACGTACGATAACATAAGTATATACAACATGAAAAAGTATGAACCGACAGAAGAATACAAATTTCAATCATATAACATGTCATTCACTTCTCTTCTCTGACTGTCAAGTATTAGGTATTCCTTTAATTTCCTCTTAAAATTATCATAGTTTCCTATTTCTTTTACACCATTGGGAAGGGAATTCCAATGTTTTATGGCATTGTAATAAAACGAATTTCCAATACTACCTACTCTTTCTGGTAAGTTAAAGTTGAATCGTCTATTTCTTGTATTATAATCATGTACGTCAGTAACAAGATCGAAGTTGGATCGAATATAATGATTCGACCTAGCATGATATATTTTATGCACGTGATGCAATACGAGTTGTTTTGATCGTAGGGAAAAAAACTTGTCGGCCGACCGACAATATACATCTCACCGACTTCAAACTTCTGCATTGATATAGTACACGAGGATCGAGCAAGAATACCGACACAGCTGACCCGAGACAGCAACATATTTACCCGTGTCTTTCTTGCTCCCTCGACGGGACGACTCCACCCAACAACCCCCTTCTCTCTTTTACTCCCACTCCTCCTCTCTCAGACTCTTACCTCCCCTCTCTCTCCTCTCTTTCATCCCCCGTTTCTTTTGTTTCCCTTTCACTCTTTTTTCTTCTTTTTTTCCTTTTCTTTCTTTTCTTTCTTTTCCTTTCTTTCCTCCCCTCCCTCTTTTTCTTTTTTTCGCTTTCTTTCTTCTCTTTTCTTTCCTTTCTTTTCCTTTTTTTCCTTTCTTTTCCTTTCTTTCTTTTCTTTTCCTTTTCTTTTTTTCTTTTCTTTCCCTTTCCCTCTCTTTTTTTCCCTCTCTTTTTTCCCCTCCCCCTTTTCTCTTTTTACCGACGGCAGCGCAATTTTACCGACAATATCCTGACAGGTGGGGGGGGGGGGGGTCGCACCCCCCACACCCCCCCTTTGGTGACGCCCCTGAATGCAGTGTGACGGTAGTCATCAAGAGATTCAAAACTGCTGGCCCCATAAAGGCTTCCCCTGCTCTTTTTTTTTTTTACCTCGTCAAGGGTGCTTCCACTGCGAATGCCAGCAAGTCATAGTCAAGTTTCTTGTGGACCATATCATTTCTCTTCTGTTTGCTGTACCTTTGCATCATGGCACCAGGTACCCCCTAATTTACGTAGTTTGCTTACATCTACTTAATTGTCAGCGCTCATAAGGCATAACAAATCTTGGAGCCCTGGGGCCAGTTTTGTCTAAAATATATTCATATTTCTTTATATATTGTTGTATACTGATGTTATTTTGTATTCAGAACTGAAAATAAAAAAATGAAACGAATTTTTTCGAAAAAAAGAATTGAAGACATGGTTAATTACTTTAACTCTTCCTTGTTTCCATCTCTTTCGTCTTCCTTTCATTCTTATTTTTCTTTTCCTTTCAGTTCATTTTTCTTTAAAACATTTCATATTCTTCATTTCTGCCATTAATTGATCCTTTATTTTTATTTAGTTCTTTTACTTTCTTTCTATTCTTCCTTTTCTTTTCTATCTCAATTTGTTCTCTCCTAAATTGGCAATGTTTTGTTTATGGGATAAAAGTTAACTACTCATGTAAGACGTGCATTTTCCTCCCGGGTTTTTCCTATCGGTCTTTGAATGTAGAAGTTAATTTAGTCGATTTGCTGCCACGAGCTATAGTTAGCATATAAATACACATACAATCATGTACATCCGGCTTGCCATACTTTACTGCGGAAAATAGGGTCGACACTATATGGGCTCCAAGATTCTCTCATTATTATTCATGAGCTGTGCGTGCGAGCGCGCGAGCGCCTGCCCATACAGCTAAGTTTCTCTATGCCATACTCAATGCTCAGCACAGTAAGATCTGTACATCTCTTTGGCAGAACGCCGAACTCTGTGCATATAACGCACATGGTTACGAACGTTAGCAGAGCGCCTAACTCTATGACAGGCAATTCATTATCAGTATCACCTATATTTAAAGTACCCAAAGTTTGAGGAGGAGGAAAGGACCAAGGGTTCAAATTGTCTTTTAGCTGTGAAGAACAGTTATGAAGGTTTATTTAAAAAAAAACTTTTTACCCATCTGACCTTTGAGCCCGTGTTTAGAAATAAATGAACGCTATATCAGGCTCCTACTCTCTATAATAGTTTATTATTAATAACTGTTAAAATAATCATAATGATGATGAGGAAGAGAAAATACGAAATGTTCAATTTGAGGTTTCAGAAGATAATTAGAGTTTATAGATTACTCTCGATTATTCTTATAATGAATAATAACTCATACAGTTAAATAAAGCGGGCTCCGAAACTCTATGACGGGCTCCAATCCTCTGCGAAGTATTAAAATAATCATAGAAAATTATGAAAAGAGGAAAATGAGGTGACGATTTGTTAAAACTGATCTTATATATATTATGCAGTGATCTGAGATAAAATGTAGTACAAAATACCCCTAAAATACTTGGAATTGCCAGGCTTAAAACCTGCATTGACAATGTACGTACAGCTAAAGCGGGCTCCGAAACTCTATGACGGGCTCCAATCCTCTGCGAATTATTAAAATAATCATAGAAAATAATGAAAAGAGGAAAATGAGGTGGCGATTTGTTAAAACTGATGTTATATAAATTATTTAGTGTTCTGAGATAAAATGTATTACAAATAAACCCCTAAAATACTTGGAATTGCAAGGCTTAAAACCTGTATTGATCTATGTACAGCTAAAGCGGGCTCCGAAACTCTATGACGGGCTCCAATCCTCTGCGAAGTATTAAAATAATCATAGAAAATGATGAAAAGAGGAAAATGAGGTGACGATTTGTTGAAACTGATCTTATATAAATTATGCAGTGATCTGAGATAAAATGTAGTACAAATAAACCCCTAAAAATACTTGGAATCGCCAGGCTTAAAACCTGTATTGACAATGCACGTACAACTAAAGCGGGCTCCGAAACTCTATGACGGGCTCCAATCCTCTGCGAAGTATTAAAATAATCATAGAAAATTATGAAAAGAGGAAAATGAGGTGACGATTTGTTAAAACTGATCTTATATATATTATGCAGTGATCTGAGATAAAATGTAGTACAAAATACTCCTAAAATACTTGGAATTGCCAGGCTTAAAACCTGTATTGACAATGTACGTACAGCTAAAGCGGGCTCCGAAACTCTATGACGGGCTCCAATCCTCTGCGAATTATTAAAATAATCATAGAAAATAATGAAAAGAGGAAAATGAGGTGGCGATTTGTTAAAACTGATGTTATATAAATTATTTAGTGTTCTGAGATAAAAATGTATTACAAATAAACCCCTAAAATACTTGGAATGGCAAGGCTTAAAACCTGTATTGATCTATGTACAGCTAAAGCGGGCTCCGAAACTCTATGACGGGCTCCAATCCTCTGCGAAGTATTAAAATAATCATAGAAAATGATGAAAAGAGGAAAATGAGGTAACGATTTGTTGAAACTGATCTTATATAAATTATGCAGTGTTCTGAGATAAAATGTATTACAAATAAACCCCTAAAATACTTGGAATCGCCAGGCTTAAAACCTGTATTAACAATGCACGTACAACTAAAGCGGCTCCGAAACTCTATGACGGGCTCCAATCCTCTGCGAAGTATTAAAATAATCATAGAAAATTATGAAAAGAGGAAAATGAGGTGACGATTTGTTAAAACTGATCTTATATATATTATGCAGTGATCTGAGATAAAATGTAGTACAAAATACCCCTAAAATACTTGGAATTGCCAGGCTAACCTGTATTGACAATGTACGTACAGCTAAAGCGGGCTCCGAAACTCTATGACGGGCTCCGATCCTCTTAGTATCAAAATAATCATAGAGATGATGAAAAAAAGGAAAAGAAAGTGACGATGTGTTGTAATTGATGTTATATAAATGTGTTGTAGTTGATGATATATAAATTACGAGTGTTGTGAGATAAATAGAGTACAGAATAAACCCCTAAAATACTTGGAATCGCCAGGCTTAAAACCTGTATTGACAATGCACGTACAACTAAAGCGGGCTCCGAAACTCTATGACGGGCTCCAATCCTCTGCGAAGTATTAAAATAATCATAGAAAATTATGAAAAGAGGAAAATGAGGTGACGATTTGTTAAAACTGATCTTATATATATTATGCAGTGATCTGAGATAAAATGTAGTACAAAATACCCCTAAAATACTTGGAATTGCCAGGCTTAAAACCTGCATTGACAATGTACGTACAGCTAAAGCGGGCTCCGAAACTCTATGACGGGCTCCAATCCTCTGCGAATTATTAAAATAATCATAGAAAATAATGAAAAGAGGAAAATGAGGTGGCGATTTGTTAAAACTGATGTTATATAAATTATTTAGTGTTCTGAGATAAAATGTATTACAAATAAACCCCTAAAATACTTGGAATTGCAAGGCTTAAAACCTGTATTGATCTATGTACAGCTAAAGCGGGCTCCGAAACTCTATGACGGGCTCCAATCCTCTGCGAAGTATTAAAATAATCATAGAAAATGATGAAAAGAGGAAAATGAGGTGACGATTTGTTGAAACTGATCTTATATAAATTATGCAGTGATCTGAGATAAAATGTAGTACAAATAAACCCCTAAAAATACTTGGAATCGCCAGGCTTAAAACCTGTATTGACAATGCACGTACAACTAAAGCGGGCTCCGAAACTCTATGACGGGCTCCAATCCTCTGCGAAGTATTAAAATAATCATAGAAAATTATGAAAAGAGGAAAATGAGGTGACGATTTGTTAAAACTGATCTTATATATATTATGCAGTGATCTGAGATAAAATGTAGTACAAAATACTCCTAAAATACTTGGAATTGCCAGGCTTAAAACCTGTATTGACAATGTACGTACAGCTAAAGCGGGCTCCGAAACTCTATGACGGGCTCCAATCCTCTGCGAATTATTAAAATAATCATAGAAAATAATGAAAAGAGGAAAATGAGGTGGCGATTTGTTAAAACTGATGTTATATAAATTATTTAGTGTTCTGAGATAAAAATGTATTACAAATAAACCCCTAAAATACTTGGAATGGCAAGGCTTAAAACCTGTATTGATCTATGTACAGCTAAAGCGGGCTCCGAAACTCTATGACGGGCTCCAATCCTCTGCGAAGTATTAAAATAATCATAGAAAATGATGAAAAGAGGAAAATGAGGTAACGATTTGTTGAAACTGATCTTATATAAATTATGCAGTGTTCTGAGATAAAATGTATTACAAATAAACCCCTAAAATACTTGGAATCGCCAGGCTTAAAACCTGTATTAACAATGCACGTACAACTAAAGCGGCTCCGAAACTCTATGACGGGCTCCAATCCTCTGCGAAGTATTAAAATAATCATAGAAAATTATGAAAAGAGGAAAATGAGGTGACGATTTGTTAAAACTGATCTTATATATATTATGCAGTGATCTGAGATAAAATGTAGTACAAAATACCCCTAAAATACTTGGAATTGCCAGGCTAACCTGTATTGACAATGTACGTACAGCTAAAGCGGGCTCCGAAACTCTATGACGGGCTCCGATCCTCTTAGTATCAAAATAATCATAGAGATGATGAAAAAAAGGAAAAGAAAGTGACGATGTGTTGTAATTGATGTTATATAAATGTGTTGTAGTTGATGATATATAAATTACGAGTGTTGTGAGATAAATAGAGTACAGAATAAACCCCTAAAATACTTGGAATCGCCAGGCTTAAAACCTGTATTGACAATGCACGTACAACTAAAGCGGGCTCCGAAACTCTATGACGGGCTCCAATCCTCTGCGAAGTATTAAAATAATCATAGAAAATTATGAAAAGAGGAAAATGAGGTGACGATTTGTTAAAACTGATCTTATATATATTATGCAGTGATCTGAGATAAAATGTAGTACAAAATACCCCTAAAATACTTGGAATTGCCAGGCTTAAAACCTGCATTGACAATGTACGTACAGCTAAAGCGGGCTCCGAAACTCTATGACGGGCTCCAATCCTCTGCGAATTATTAAAATAATCA
The DNA here is from genome assembly GCA_035222895.1 of Strongylocentrotus droebachiensis. NCBI lineage: Eukaryota > Metazoa > Echinodermata > Echinoidea > Camarodonta > Strongylocentrotidae > Strongylocentrotus > Strongylocentrotus droebachiensis. The sequence continues at coordinate 735,779 of JAVYIG010000201.1, forward strand.
TAGAAAATAATGAAAAGAGGAAAATGAGGTGGCGATTTGTTAAAACTGATGTTATATAAATTTTTTAGTGTTCTGAGATAAAATGTATTACAAATAAACCCCTAAAATACTTGGAATGGCAAGGCTTAAAATCTGTATTGATCTATGTACAGCTAAAGCGGGCTCCGAAACTCTATGACGGGCTCCAATCCTCTGCGAAGTATTAAAATAATCATAGAAAATGATGAAAAGAGGAAAATGAGGTGAAGATTTGTTGAAATTGATCTTATATAAATTATGCAGTGTTCTGAGATAAAATGTATTACAAATAAACCCCTAAAATACTTGGAATCGCCAGGCTTAAAACCTGTATTGACAATGCACGTACAACTAAAGCGGGCTCCGAAACTCTATAATGACGGGCTCCAATCCTCTGCGAATTAGTATTAAAATAATCATAGAAAATTATGAAAAGAGGAAAATGAGGTGACGATTTGTTAAAACTGATCTTATATAATTATATTATGCAGTGATCTGAGATAAAATGTAGTACAAAATACCCCTAAAATACTTGGAATTGCCAGGCTTAAAACCTGTATTGACAATGTACGTACAGCTAAAGCGGGCTCCGAAACTCTATGACGGGCTCCAATCCTCTTAGTATCAAAAATAATAATCATAGAGATGATGAAAAAAAGGAAAAGAAAGTGACGATGTGTTGTAATTTATGTTATATAAATGTGTTGTAGTTGATGATATATAAATTACGAGTGTTGTGAGATAAATAGAGTACAGAATAAACCCCTAAAATACTTGGAATCGCCAGGCTTAAAACCTGTATTGACAATGCACGTACAACTAAAGCGGGCTCCGAAACTCTATGACGGGCTCCAATCCTCTGCGAAGTATTAAAATAATCATAGAAAATTATGAAAAGAGGAAAATGAGGTGACAATTTGTTAAAACTGATCTTATATATATTATGCAGTATTCTGAGATAAAAATTTAGTACAAAATACCCCTAAAATACTTGGAATTGCCAGGCTTAAAACCTGTATTGACAATGTACGTACAGCTAAAGCGGGCTCCGAAACTCTATGACGGGCTCCAATCCTCTGCGAAGTATCAAAATAATCATAGAGATGATGAAAAAAGGAAAAGAAAGTGACGATGTGTTGTAATTGATGTTATATAAATGTGTTGTAGTTGATGATATATAAATTACGAGTGTTGTGAGATAAATAGAGTACAGAATAAACCCCTAAAATATTTGGAATCGCCAGGCTTAAAACCTGTATTGACAATGCACGTACAACTAAAGCGGGCTCCGAAACTCTATGACGGGCTCCAATCCTCTGCGAAGTATTAAAATAATCATAGAAAATGATAAAAAGAGGAAAATGAGGTGACGATTTGTTTAAACTGATGTTATATATATTGTGTAGTGTTCTGAGATAAAATTTAATTCAAATATACCCCTAAAATACTCGAAATCGCCAGGCTTAAAACCTGTATTGGGCAATGTACGTACAGCTAAAGCGGGCTCCGAAACTCTATGACGGGCTCCAATCCTCTGCGAAGTATTAAAATAATCATAGAAAATGATGAAAAGAGGAAAATGAGGTGAAGATTTGTTGAAATTGATCTTATATAAATTATGCAGTGTTCTGAGATAAAATGTATTACAAATAAACCCCTAAAATACTTGGAATCGCCAGGCTTAAAACCTGTATTGACAATGCACGTACAACTAAAGCGGGCTCCGAAACTCTATAATGACGGGCTCCAATCCTCTGCGAATTAGTATTAAAATAATCATAGAAAATTATGAAAAGAGGAAAATGAGGTGACGATTTGTTAAAACTGATCTTATATAATTATATTATGCAGTGATCTGAGATAAAATGTAGTACAAAATACCCCTAAAATACTTGGAATTGCCAGGCTTAAAACCTGTATTGACAATGTACGTACAGCTAAAGCGGGCTCCGAAACTCTATGACGGGCTCCAATCCTCTTAGTATCAAAAATAATAATCATAGAGATGATGAAAAAAAGGAAAAGAAAGTGACGATGTGTTGTAATTTATGTTATATAAATGTGTTGTAGTTGATGATATATAAATTACGAGTGTTGTGAGATAAATAGAGTACAGAATAAACCCCTAAAATACTTGGAATCGCCAGGCTTAAAACCTGTATTGACAATGCACGTACAACTAAAGCGGGCTCCGAAACTCTATGACGGGCTCCAATCCTCTGCGAAGTATTAAAATAATCATAGAAAATTATGAAAAGAGGAAAATGAGGTGACAATTTGTTAAAACTGATCTTATATATATTATGCAGTATTCTGAGATAAAAATTTAGTACAAAATACCCCTAAAATACTTGGAATTGCCAGGCTTAAAACCTGTATTGACAATGTACGTACAGCTAAAGCGGGCTCCGAAACTCTATGACGGGCTCCAATCCTCTGCGAAGTATCAAAATAATCATAGAGATGATGAAAAAAGGAAAAGAAAGTGACGATGTGTTGTAATTGATGTTATATAAATGTGTTGTAGTTGATGATATATAAATTACGAGTGTTGTGAGATAAATAGAGTACAGAATAAACCCCTAAAATATTTGGAATCGCCAGGCTTAAAACCTGTATTGACAATGCACGTACAACTAAAGCGGGCTCCGAAACTCTATGACGGGCTCCAATCCTCTGCGAAGTATTAAAATAATCATAGAAAATTATGAAAAGAGGAAAATGAGGTGACGATTTGTTAAAACTGATCTTATATATATTATGCAGTATTCTGAGATAAAAATTTAGTACAAAATACCCCTAAAATACTTGGAATTGCCAGGCTTAAAACCTGTATTGACAATGTACGTACAGCTAAAGCGGGCTCCGAAACTCTATGACGGGCTCCAATCCTCTGCGAAGTATCAAAATAATCATAGAGATGATGAAAAAAGGAAAAGAAAGTGACGATGTGTTGTAATTGATGTTATATAAATGTGTTGTAGTTGATGATATATAAATTACGAGTGTTGTGAGATAAATAGAGTACAGAATAAACCCCTAAAATATTTGGAATCGCCAGGCTTAAAACCTGTATTGATCTATGTACAGCTAAAGCGGGCTCCGAAACTCTATGACGGGCTCCAATCCTCTGCGAAGTATTAAAATAATCATAGAAAATAATGAAAAGAGGAAAATGAGGTGGCGATTTGTTAAAACTGATGTTATATAAATTTTTTAGTGTTCTGAGATAAAATGTATTACAAATAAACCCCTAAAATACTTGGAATGGCAAGGCTTAAAACCTGTATTGATCTATGTACAGCTAAAGCGGGCTCCGAAACTCTATGACGGGCTCCAATCCTCTGCGAAGTATTAAAATAATCATAGAAAATGATGAAAAGAGGAAAATGAGGTGACGATTTGTTGAAACTGATCTTATATAAATTATGCAGTGTTCTGAGATAAAATGTATTACAAATAAACCCCTAAAATACTTGGAATCGCCAGGCTTAAAACCTGTATTGATCTATGTACAACTAAGGCTCCGAAACTCTATGACGGGCTCCAATCCTCTGCGAAGTATTAAAATAATCATAGAAAATTATGAAAAGAGGAAAATGAGGTGACGATTTGTTGAAACTGATCTTATATAAATTATGCAGTGTTCTGAGATAAAATGTATTACAAATAAACCCCTAAAATACTTGGAATTGCAAGGCTTAAAACCTGTATTGATCTATGTACAACTAAAGCGGGCTCCGAAACTCTATGACGGGCTCCAATCCTCTGCGAAGTATTAAAATAATCATAGAAAATTATGAAAAGAGGAAAATGAGGTGACGATTTGTTAAAACTGATCTTATATATATTATGCAGTATTCTGAGATAAAAATTTAGTACAAAATACCCCTAAAATACTTGGAATTGCCAGGCTTAAAACCTGTATTGACAATGTACGTACAGCTAAAGCGGGCTCCGAAACTCTATCGGGCTCCAATCCTCTGCGAAGTATCAAAATAATCATAGAGATGATGAAAAAAGGAAAAGAAAGTGACGATGTGTTGTAATTGATGTTATATAAATGTGTTGTAGTTGATGATATATAAATTACGAGTGTTGTGAGATAAATAGAGTACAGAATAAACCCCTAAAATATTTGGAATCGCCAGGCTTAAAACCTGTATTGATCTATGTACAGCTAAAGCGGGCTCCGAAACTCTATGACGGGCTCCAATCCTCTGCGAAGTATTAAAATAATCATAGAAAATAATGAAAAGAGGAAAATGAGGTGGCGATTTGTTAAAACTGATGTTATATAAATTTTTTAGTGTTCTGAGATAAAATGTATTACAAATAAACCCCTAAAATACTTGGAATGGCAAGGCTTAAAACCTGTATTGATCTATGTACAGCTAAAGCGGGCTCCGAAACTCTATGACGGGCTCCAATCCTCTGCGAAGTATTAAAATAATCATAGAAAATGATGAAAAGAGGAAAATGAGGTGACGATTTGTTGAAACTGATCTTATATAAATTATGCAGTGTTCTGAGATAAAATGTATTACAAATAAACCCCTAAAATACTTGGAATCGCCAGGCTTAAAACCTGTATTGATCTATGTACAACTAAAGCGGGCTCCGAAACTCTATGACGGGCTCCAAATCTCTGCGAAGTATTAAAATAATCATAGAAAATTATGAAAAGAGGAAAATGAGGTGACGATTTGTTGAAACTGATCTTATATAAATTATGCAGTGTTCTGAGATAAAATGTATTACAAATAAACCCCTAAAATACTTGGAATTGCAAGGCTTAAAACCTGTATTGATCTATGTACAACTAAAGCGGGCTCCGAAACTCTATGACGGGCTCCAATCCTCTGCGAAGTATTAAAATAATCATAGAAAATTATGAAAAGAGGAAAATGAGGTGACGATTTGTTAAAACTGATCTTATATATATTATGCAGTGATCTGAGATAAAATGTAGTAAAAAATACCCCGAAAATACTTGGAATTGCCAGGCTTAACACCTGTATTGACAATGTACGTACAGCTAAAGCGGGCTCCGAAACTCTATGACGGGCTCCAATCCTCTTATAGTATCAAAATAATCATAGAGATGATGAAAAAAAGGAAAAGAAAGTGACGATGTGTTGTAATTGATGTTATATAAATGTGTTGTAGTTGATTATATATAAATTACGAGTGTTGTGAGATAAATAGGGTACAGAATAAACCCCTAAAATACTTGGAATCGCCAGGCTTAAAACCTGTATTGACAATGCACGTACAGCTAAAGCGGGCTCCGAAACTCTATGACGGGCTCCAATCCTCTGCGAAGTATTAAAATAATCATAGAAAATGATGAAAAGAGGAAAATGAGGTGACGATTTGTTTAAACTGATGATATATTAATTATGCAGTGTTCTGAGATAAAATGTAGTACAAAATACCCCTAAAATACTTGGAATCACCAGGCTTAAAACCCGTATTGACAATGTACGTACAGATAAAGCGGGCTCCGATAAACTTTATGACGGGCTCACAATCCTTATTAAAATAATCATAGAAAATGATGAAAAGAGGAATCGAGGCGACGATTTGTTGAAACCCTTTGAAACTGATGTTATATGTCGTGTTGTGAGATAAATTGAGTACAGATAAACCCCTAAAATACTTGGAATCGCCAGGCTTAAAACCTGTATTGATCTACGTATTTAAAGCCGGCTCTGAAACGAGTCAGTGGCGTAATGAGCAAAACACGTTTGGGAGGGCTGACAAAAAAAATCCGCATCACCCCACTCTAACATGCAGGCCCCGCTGAACGTTTTTCAAAGTGGGGTCTAGGGGGTCAAGGGGCGGAGCCCCCCAAGGTTAATGGGTATGGGCATCAGTGGTGGATCCAGGCATTTCTTACGGGGGGGGGGGGGCACGAAATGGCATGGGGTGAATTACATGTAATACCTGATGAAGCGACAGAGCGAGGCTTTAGCGGTGAGGGAGCGGAACCAAGTGGGGGTGGGTCATTGAGGGGGTTAGGAAGGGGGAGTAGGAAGCATTTGCAATTTTAGAACCACATTAGACGCATTTTCAGGCACTTCCTGGAGTAATATGACGTAAAATTGCTTTCTCCTACCCCCTCCAAGAGTAGGGATCTTTTTTCAATTTGAGAACCACATTTGGCGCATTAATGTCCACCGGCACTTCCTGGAAAAAAAACGAGGCCTTCTGCTTGGTTAGAAGTTAGAGAAAAGTGATCCGTCACGTCGTGAGACGTTGTATAATATACTTCGTTGCCGCACATTGCACAAAGACAGAGGTCCGGTACTTCACCAGTTGTACTAAATATTATCTCGAGTGTATAAACTGTGTTGTTATGAGGGGCGTCGCTAGATCTTTTTCAGTGGGGGAGGAGGGCCCTGGAGGGGGTGTATAGAGGCCACCGATTACCTACAAAACGAGCCACCAATTACCGACAAATATATTAATGCCAATGTCCCAATGTCTACAAATTTTACCCTGTAAACCCAGGGCCAGGAACTATGTTATTTTTCAGTTTTTCCCCTTCCGCGCGCGGAAGCTTTGATACTTCATTAAATCATTAGAGAAAATAGACGGTCCGTTGTACCGTTCTCGATTCTTAATTCTTGTTTCGCCCCTCCCGCGCGAAGCGCGGAAGCTATGACGTTTCATTTATTTATTAGAGAAAAAAGACGATTCATTGTACCGTTCTCTACTCTTAATCCTTGTCTGAATTCATTTTCGCCCATCCCGCGCTTAGCGCAGAAGCTTTGACATTTCATTAGATTATCAGAGAAAGAAGACGATTCGTTTTACTGATTTCTACTCTTAATCTTTGTCTGAATTCAGTTTCCCCCCCCCTCCCGCGCGAAGCGCGGAAGCTTTGATGTTTCATTAAATTATTAGAGAATGAAGACGATTCGTTGTACTGATTTCTACCCTTAATCATTGCTTTGACGTTTCATTAAATTATTAGGGAAAGAAGACTATTCGTTTTACTGTTTTCGACTCTTAATCCTTGTCCGAATTCAGTTTCCCCCTCAAGCGCGAAACGCGGAAGTTTTTACATTTCATTAAATTTTTAGGGAAAAAAGACGATTCGTTGTACTGTTTTCGACACTTAATCCTTGCCTGTATTCAGTTTCCCCCTTCCCGCGCGTAACGCGGAAGCTTTGACGTTTCATTAAATTATTAGAGAAAGGAGACGATTCGTTGTATTGTTTTCGACACTTAATCCTTGTCTGAATTCAGTTTTCGCCCTCCCGATCCAAGCGCGAGAGCTTTGACGTTTCAGAAAAATTATCAGAGAAATTGTCTGAATTTTCAAAAATGTTTCTTTGTCCGATAAAAAGTCACAGTTCGTAGCAAGAATACCGACACAGCGGACCCGACATAGCAACATAATTATCTATGCGTATCTTTCTTGCTGTTTCGACGTGGCGACTCCACCCAACATTCCCTTTGCTCTCTTACTCCCACCCCTCTTCTCTTAGGCTCTTACCACCCTCTCTCTCTCCTCTCTTTCTTATGTTTCCTTTTTCTCCTTTTCTTTCTTTTCTTTCTTTTCCTTTCTTTCCTCTCCTTCCTCTTTTTCTTTTTTCTCTTTCTTTCTTCTCATCTCTTTCTTTCCTTGGTCATGGTTCCATTTTATTGGTCGGGGAGAGGCTGGCGCCCCCAAGCCCCCCCCCCCCCCCCACCAGTACGCCAGTGCTGAAACTCTATGTCGGGCTCCAATCCTCTGTGAAGTATTACAATAATCATAGAGATGATGAAAAGAGGAAAATGAGGTGACGATTTGTTGAAACTGATGATATAAGTCGTGTTCTGAGATAAATGGAGTACAGATAAACCCCAAGTATACTTGGAATCACCAGGCTTTAAACCTGTATTATTCAACATAAGTTAAAGCGGGCTCCTTAACACTATGTCGGGCTCTTATCCTCTATGAAGTATGAACAAATCATAGAGATGATGATGAAGGGAAAAGAAAGAGACGATCTATGAAGTATGAAAAACAAATCATAGAGATGATGATGAAGGGAAAATCAAGAGAAGATTATGTTGAAGGAACATTTCAAAGAAAGCAATCAAGCAAGCCTATCATGAATAATAACTCGTATTATTCAATGTACAGCTTAATTGGTCTCCAAATCACTGTATCGAGCTTTATCCTATTGACGTCTAGTGTCTAATTTCTGCCCTCCCCATAGAAATTAAGGTTTAGTCATTCCTACGCAGTGGCGAATCCAGGTGGGGGCCCCCTTTTTTGTGTGCTAAAGAAAGCAACAACAAAAAAGTGTCCTATTATCCTATTGACCGTAATTAAATGCCTAAAACCCCTAAGTTTCCGGGGCTCCGCCCCCTAAACCCCACTAGGGGCCCTAAGGCGGGCCACTGGATGCTTGTCTGACCATTATAAAATGCCTTAAACCCCTGAGCTTCTGGGGGCTAATATGTTCATCTGACCGTAATTAAATGCCTAAAACTCCTAGGTTTCCGGAGCTCCGCCCCTTTGACCCCACTAGGGGCCCTAAGACGGGCTCCCTGCATGCTTGTCTGACCGTAATTAAATGCCTAAAACCCCTACGTTTCTGGGGCTCCGCCACCTCGACCCCACTAGGGGCCATAAGGCGGCCCCTGCGTGCTTATCTGACCGTTATAAAATGCCTAAAACCCCTGAGCTTCTCGGGGCTCTGGCCCCTAGACCTCACGCCAATTAGTGACCTGCCAGTTATATATTATGCTCATCTGACGTAATTAAATGCCTAAAGCCCTGAGCTTCCGGGACTCTGCCCCCTGAACACAACCACTGCCCTAAGGCGGGCCCCTGGATGCTCATGTGATCGTAATCTATTGTCCAACACCTCTGAGCCTCCAGGGGCTCTGCCTCCTGGACCCCACGCCAATTCGCGATCTATCAGTGTCACAAATAAAGTATCAAAATATGCTCATCTGACCGTAATGTATTGCCCAAATCCGGTGAGCTTCCGGGGGCTGTCCCCTGGACCCCACGCCAATTTGTGACCTGGTATAGTGTCACACATAAGGTATAAAAATATGCCCATCTGACGATAATTTAATGTATAAAATCCCTGAGCTTCTGGGGGCTCCGCCCCCTGGACCCAACACCAATTTGTGTCCTGCCAGTGTAACAAATAAGGTATACAAATATGCTCATCTGACTGAAATCTCTTGCCCAACACCCCTGAGCCTCCAGGGGCTCCGCCTCCTGGACCCCACGCCAATTCGCGACCTGCCAGTGTCACAAATAAGGTATAAAAATATGCTCATCTGACCGTAATTTATTGCCCAAAACCCCTGAGCTTCTGGGGGCTCCGCCACCTGGACCCCACGCCAATTCGTGACCTGCCAGTGTCATAAATTAATAAGGTATCAAAATATGCTCATCTGACAGTAATATCATCGTTAAATTCAATAGCTATCGCACCCGAGAGCAAGTCTACAGTGCACGATTCAAGCTAAAGAATCTTAGCGATGAGAATAATCACCATGTCTACATCAATGAAAGCCTCACTAAGAAGCGGAAAGAACTACTCTGGAAGGTTAGAAACAAATTCAAGAAAATCATTGATAAGACATGGACACAAGATGGACGTATTTGCATTAAACTGAAAGAAGGAAAAGGAAGAGTGAATGTCACAAGAGAGAGAGACTTAGACAAACTGAGCGTATATATGAGAAATTCTGCTATATAATTTGAACTGAGTGTTTGAGCCTCCACCCACAGATGGTGGTGCTGGAGAAATTATTCATGAACTTGTATGTACCTGTTTGCCATTTCGAAACAATTTACTCTTTGTAACAAAATGGAGGTATTATTAGAGATCAAAATTATCCCAAATTAATGCCAGCTTGGCTCATGTTGAGAATTTTAAGCGTTATATTCAATTTAATTGAGAAGGAGACGAACGTTATTTCAAATTTCAAATTAATTGTATTTATATTTCAAGTTTTTTTTTTTTTTTTTTTGGTCCTATTTCATCATTTTAACCATGGTCAATGTCTTTCCTTGTAATATATGTGAGAAACCCGTAAAGTGTAATCAAAAAGCGCTACTTTGTACTAAATGTAACCAATGGATACATATTTCATGTGGAGATGTATCTTCCAAACAATATGATGATAAAACTGAACAGTTTCACAATTGGCAATGTACCAAATGTATTTTCCTAGAAATGCCGCTTTGGAATGTTGAGGATATAGTAAAAGATAGAAATGTGAGCTTGAACCATACAAATTCTGTTGATATAGACATTGACTTAAGTACGAATACCTGTACCTCTATAAATGACTTTCCAAAGGGTAAAGGATTGAAAATTGCACATTTAAATATTCGTAGTCTTAGAAATAAGGTGGATGATCTGCAATTATATTTGAAAGAAAATCCGTACGAAATTCTGACCTTGTCAGAAACATGGCTAAGTGAAAACATTTGTAATTCATTGTTACAAATTGATGGGTATCATTTTGAAAGACTAGATAGAGACGAAAAGGGAGGAGGAGTTGGATGTTTTATACAAAAAAATATATCATATATTAGACGACCTGATCTTGAAGACCGTGAGTTAGAAATTATGTGGCTAGAGATAAGACTACACAATCACAAACCAAAGTATCTTGGAGTTGTATATCGTCCACCTAACAGTAGAAGTGCTTTTTTCAATAACCTAGAAATTAATTTAGAAAATATATGTATGTTATCAAATGATATTGTAATATTAGGTGATTTAAATTGTAATATGTTAACTCAGAATAATCTTTCAAAGCAGATACATGATCTGAGTGACAATATGCATTTGTCTCAGCTGATAAGGACCCCGACACGTATAACCGTTAATAGTACAACCCTTATTGATCTAATTCTTGTGTCAAATAATTTGAAATCACTGGAGAGTGGCACACGGTCTATCGGTCTAAGTGATCATTTATTGATATACCTTGTATTGAAAGAAAAACCACCGCCCTCTATATGTTCTGTGAGTACCTACCGTTCATTTAGAAACTTTAATGAAAATTCTTTCAAAAATGATGTTAAAGATATAAACTGGGATAATTTGTACTTAAACAATCACAATGTTGAGAATATGTGGAATATTTTCAAATGTAAATTCAAAGACATTTGTGATCTTCATGCACCGTATGTCACAGTAAGAAAACGTTCTAGGGGGTCACCTTGGATTACCAACGAATATTTATGTATCGCAAGAGATAGGAATTATTTTAAATGCAAATTTGATAAACACAAAACTACAGACTACTGGGAAAAGTTTAAAGAATTCAGAAATAGGGCAAATGTACTGAACAAGAAGTTAAAGAAACAATATTATAAGAATCTTTGCATTGAAAATGGTAATGATATGAAAAAATCCTGGAAAGTACTCAAAGACTTACTCCCAAAGAAAGATGCCAATTCTGATCATAAAATTCTTGTAAATGACCAAATTGTAGTAGACAAAGAAAAAGTAGCAGAATTGTTTAATGAAAGTTTCAATAATATTCAAAGCCAACTAACAGGAGCGAATGATTCTCATCTCAATATAAATGCATTGCAAACATTACCGCAAACAGCACATGAATTCAAATTTACAGAGATCGAGGAATGTTTTGTATTAAAAGAACTACTCAAGCTTGATGTTTCAAAAGCAGTTGGTATTGATGATCTTCCTCCAAAGCTACTTAAAATAGCTGCCCCACATATTGTTAGAGTCTTAACAGTATTGTTCAATTGTTCATTGTCAAAAGGGTACGTTCCTCATGACTTTAAAGTTGCTAAAATAACCCCTATTCATAAAGGTGGAAACAAAATGGAATTAACTAACTACCGACCTATTTCCATTCTCCCCACAATGTCAAAGATATTTGAAAAAGCAGTGCACAATCAGATATACTCTTACTTAAACAAACATTCTTTGTTAAGTGAACGGCAATCAGGTTTTAGACCAGGGCATTCAACTCTAACATGCTTGACTGAAATAGTCGAAGGTATACTTGACAATATGGACAAAGGTCTGGTCACTGGAGCCATTTTTCTTGACCTGAAAAAGGCGTTCGACGTTATACCACATCCATTGATTATTAAGAAAATGTTATTGTATGGTATTGGGGGAGTTGAACTTGAGTGGTTCGAATCCTATCTATCTAATAGGCAACAATGTGTATTCTTGCAAGGGACTAAGAGTAATTTTCTAACTGTGAAATCAGGAATTCCACAAGGATCAATACTGGGGCCATTAATTTTCTGCCTCTATGTGAATGATATTTGTAACCTGCAACTCCATTCTAAGACAAAGATTTCCTTATATGCAGATGACACGGCAGTATTTCATCATGGAAAGGATTATAAAGTTTGTGAATACAATCTCCAAAAAGATTTTACCCGTATCTTGAAATGGCTAAAATACAATGGACTGTTTTTAAATGCAAATAAAACCAAAACAATACTATTTGGTTCCAAAAGAAAAATTCAAAATAATAATATTTGTATTCGTTACAGTGACAATGTACTCGACTCAGTCGAAAGTATGAAATATCTAGGTGTAACACTAGACAAAAGCTTAACATGGTCGTTACATGTAAAAGAAGTTGTTAAGAAAGTATCGGGTACGATTGCCTGCATTAGACGTATACGCAATTATATTTCCCGTAAGAATCTTATTACATTATACTATTCTCTTATCCTACCGCATTTAAACTACTGTAATTCAGTATGGGGGAATACTTCGAAACAAAATCTAACAAAGTTGCAAAAATTACAAAATAGATATGCACGATTAGTTCTTCGTGCCGAATATTTTACACCCCAAAATGTTTTAATGAGTAAATTGAAATGGCGGTCATTAGAGGAAAGAATTAAATATCAGAAATGCATCTTGATTTTTAAAATCATAAACGACCTATCACCACCATATCTTAATCCATGTATAAGTAAAAGACCGATATTATATTCTACTCGTTATGCTTTAAACAGTCCATTATTCATTCCAAAGTGTAAAACAAATTTTAAAACGAAAACCTTAGCGGTTTCAGGAGCTAAAATATACAATAAATTACCCTATCATATTAAAAATTGTAAGTCGCTGCAAAGTTTTAAAAAGAATGTCAAAACCTTTCAGTTTCCCTTGTAAACATATTTTCACGTTAATTTGACCTTTATTTATTACATTTCATTCATCTAGTTTTTTCAATTTGATAGTTGTATTTTTTTTTTCCTTATAATTTATTGTTAATGCGTGTTTTTCGTTACCCATGTTTAATTATTGTATATACCATGTATATTTTACCTTTGTATGTATGTTTTGAATTCATGTTATTATTGTACATGTTTTTTATGTGAATGCAGGGCTCTCTGGGAGAGCAGGCTCAGAAATGAACTTGAATGAGACCACCCTGTTAAAATAAAACTATAATAATAATAATAAATAATAATAATAATAATTTAATGCCTATACCCCTTGACCCGCGCCGAGAAACGTTCAGTGGGGCCTGCATGTAAAAAAAAAAAAAAAAGTTTTTGCCACTGCCGGTGTCACCATTACGTACCAATATTTGGCTCGCATAATTTCAAATTTGGGCCCTCCCTCCCTAAGAAATCCTGGATCCGCGCCTGTTCCTACGTGCATGACAAGCTATGGAAATGTTGCTGTTCCTCTTTGTCTTCGTTCAATAATTTTAAGCCTCGGTTTTGAAGAAAAGGAAAATATACTGACATCCCTTCCCTCTCTCTCTTTGAATTATATACTCCTCAGAATCATTACCAAAATTGACACTCACAAATATTTTGGTATATTGTATCTTTTGATAATGGCATTTTAAGGTGTTTTTTTTTAAATATGCATTTGAAATATTGATTCATATTACCAGATAGGCATCTTTCAGTGTAGTATTTCCTTCACATAAAACCATTATTGAATTTCAGATTTTCAGGCTTCTATCATTGTCTATTAACAAAATATAAGGTTCCTCCAATATTATTTGATTGTTTATTCAACATTATTGCTGGTCTATTTATTACCTCTACCCTGTACCGGTTTATTAAATTGATAATCTTGACAATTTATATCCCTTTAGCTTATTTCTTTATTGTATTGATTGTAATGATTATGTTGTATATGTTTACTTTCTTCTGTCTGTTATATTAGGCAATTTCCAATGTGAAGCACAATCACCTAACTCAGATTCTTTGACAGCCCTTTTGTACTTGTTTGCACCAGGAAATGGCCATCTGCACCCTTAAAGATGCAACTATGCACCTTCAAGCAGGCGCGGATCCAGGAGGCCGAAGGTGCCTTGTCCCCCCCCCCCCCCTCCGCCAAAAGAGAGAGAGAGAGAGAGAGAGAGAAGGAAAAGAAGTGAAAGGGAAAGAGGAGAGAATGGGAAAGAACGAAGAAGAAAAGAAAAAGTAAATGGGGAGCCGAAAGGGCCTTGCCTCCGTAGCTGTTGCCTCTCTGCCCCCTCTCCCCCAGCAAAAAAAAGGGAGAGAAGCAAGGAAAGGGAAAGAAAAAAGGAAAAGAGGACATAAAGGGAAGGAAAAAAAGAGGAAGAAGAAAAGAAAAGGAGGGGGATATCAGTTGCGATTTTCCGCAAACAAGTTGTGGATCGGGGGGGGGGGGCAAAAGGCCCTTGCCTCTCCACCCACCCCCCCCCCCCCCCCTTCCCCGCCAGAAAAAGAAAGAAGGAACGGAAAAGGAAAAAGAGGAAGAAGAAAAGAAAAGGGTGAACAGAAGGGGAGATCAATAATATTGCGGTCGGGGGGGGGGGGGCCGAAAGGCCCTTGCCTCCCCCAGCAAACTTAAAAGAGAGAGAAGGAAGGGAAGGGAAAGGGAAACAGGAGAGAAAGGGAAAGAAAAAAGAGGAAGAAGACAGGTAGGGGGATAAGTTGCGATATTTCCCGCAAACAAGGAGTCAACATACTCCCTTTGGGGGGAGAGGCAGGGGGGGGGCAAGGTGCACTTGTTTGTTGTTTCCCAATTTAGCGGCGAATCAGCCAGCCGGTGAATAAGCGGAGGGGGGGGGGGGTAAGCACACAACAACAACAACAACACTATTATTTTGTGGGGGCAGGGGGGGAGGGGTGTCATAGAAAAAACAAAGATAAAGGGTGTCTTTAAAATTCTAAAACACCCCCTTATTCATTACCGAACAAAATATGAAGGAGGAATACATTTTCTTTCAGAATTTAGCCATTATAATGCTCCGTATGGACTTTAAAATCTCAGAATATTCTTCCGGCGGGAGTGAAAGCCTGGTGAAAGCCCTACCCTTCCCATATTCTGAACAAGATATGACAGGCGTGGGATATGCTTTTGCGCCCCTCCCCCCCCCCCCCCCAACGAGACCAAGCGCCAGATACACCATTGGTCACCACTGGCGTACTGATGGGGGGGGGGGGGGGGGGGGCTTGGAGGCAGTTGCCCCCCTCCCAAATAAAAGTCAAATGTGATTTATTTTTAACTTGATACAGGTGATTTCCAAGTATTTCTGAAATTACGTAATTTTCCGGGTTTTTTCATAAATTTGTATTAAACTATAATTTTGTATGCGTTTGTTGTAAAATAACAAATTCCCAAATTTATAGTCAGGCAAGAATTATGCTTATTTAGAGGCCTTAATTATTAATAATAATTATTATATTTTTGCTTATACGTCGGGAATGTCCGAGTTTCTAAGCGCTTTACATTATTACCCGGTCATCGGATTCTGGCTTCCCCGCACACAATGTAGGCTATGCACTTTCTCCACTCCCTAGGGAGCATTCCAACGAGAGATTGCTAAGCATACCACATTGGCTTTCGCATCCTATCGGGTACCCATTTAACACCTGAGTGGAGAGTGGCAAATGTAGATCAATGTCTTGCCAAAGAAAAATTCCATGGCGGGACTCGAACCGCGGACCTTTTGATCGACAGTCCGGTGACGTAGCTACTCGACGACAACACGTCTACATGTCAGGGCCCGCGGACAGGGGGGCTAGGGGCTGGAGCCCCCCCCCCCCCACACACACACACACACTTAAAAAAAAAGCATATTAAAGAGAAATAGAAAAAAGACAGTATCCCGCCAGTGTCACAAAATAATGAGGTATCAAAGTATGTTCATCTGACCGTTATTAAATGCCAAAAACCCCTAACCCTAACCTGGATTCCAACTAGGTACCTAAGGCGGGCCCCTGGATTCTCATATGACTGTAATTTAATGCCTAAAACCCCTAAGCTTCCTAGGGTTCCGCCCCCTGGATCCCACTAATTTGTGACCTGCTAGTGTTACAAATAAGGTATCAAAATATGCTCCCCTGACCGTAATTTAATGCCTAAAACACCTGAGCTTCCGGGGCTCCGTCTCCTCGACCCCACAAGGGGCCCTAAGGCAGGCCCCTGAATGCTTATCTGACCGTTTTAAAATGCCTCAATTACCTGAGATTCATGGGGCTCAGCTCCCCTGGACCCATGCCAAATAGTGACCTGCCAGTGTCATGAATAAGGTATCAAAAAAATGCTCATTTGACCGTAATTAAATGCCCCCTGAGCTCCCAGGGACTCTGCCTCTAGACCCCACCCCAATTCACGCTACGCTCTACCTGATCGTAAGTACTTGAACCCCCCACCCCCCCACCCACTTTGAAAAACGTTCGGCGGGGTCTGCATGTAAGATTGGTGGTGATGCGGGTTTTTTTCTCCCCCCCCCCCCATAAAAAAAGAAGAAGTTTTGTCTCATTACGTACCAATTATGTGGCTCGCATGATTTCTATTCGCCCTTCCCCCTAGAAATACTGGATCCGCGCCTGCTCGGCTTCAAGGGTGCAAAGGTGCTCAATATTGTTACATTCGAAGGGTGCAAAATTACACTCCTTTTTATCACAGTGTACTATAGGACGGGGGGGGGGGGGGGGGGTCGTGTCTCCGGACACCTTTGAGGCCTTTGGATTGAACAAAATAGTCATCATCACAAAATAGTGCCTTATAAACATAATTCTCAAACGATTTGCCTATTGCTTGTATTGCTGTCCGGACACAAGGTCTAGGTGTAATATAAGAGCCTTATGAACTTTGTAAGCCCTTAAAGTGACTCAGTAACATTGTTTAAGGTTGATGAAAAAATTACGTAATTTTTGTATGAAATGTTATTTATTATAATCTTCTACTGTACAAATTACCTTCCAACATGCAAAAAATTCTGAAAAAACATTTAAACCACAAAGATATTTATGGTTTTCTAGGAAGGCGTCACTGTGCAACACCCTCTAAAAGTAAATTCTCCAAACCATTTTTTTATTTTCCTAAACGTTTTCCCATTGAAATAAGACATATTAAGACGGGCTCTTAAAAATATTTCAACAATTAATTGTTTGGAATATTGTATATAGAGCCAATTCATTGCTTTGTGACGATTTACATTCACCTAGTAATTAATTGGGAGAATTAAGGTATCGATTAGATCAGTTTTTCCAATTGTTATCATTAAGAATGGTCTGTTTTCACTCAAACTTTCAGATTATCTTTATTGCACATCTAACATTGAAGTCAGCACTATTTTCTCTGGTCTGAATGATGTAACAAGTCCCTTGAAGCTCTAGGCCTACATTTATCAGTACAAGTTTTAAACCTGGCGATTCCAAGGAAAGTAAAGTGTTTAGGAGCCCGCTGTACGTTGATCTAAACAGGTTTTAAGCCTCGCGATTCCAAGTATTTTAGGGGTATATTTCTACTAAATTTTATCTCAGAACACTACATAATTTATATAACATCAGTTTCAACAAATTGTCACCTAATTTTCCTCTTTTCATAATTTCTATGAAATTACGTATATATCAATACAGGTTTTAAGCCTGGCAATTCCACGTATTTTAGGAGTTTATCTGTACTAAATTTATCTCAGAACACTCGTTATTTACATAACATCAATTACAACACATCATCACTTTCTTTTCCTTATTTCATCATCTCTATGATTATTTTAATACTTCGCAGAGGATTGGAGCCCGTCATAGAGTTTCGGAGCCCGCTTTAGCTGTACGTACATTGTCAATACAAGTTTTAAGCCTGGCGATTCCAAGTATTTTAGGGGTATATTATTTTGTACTAAATTTATTTTCAGAACACTGCATAATTTATATAACATCAGGTTCAACAAATCGTCACCTCATTTTCCTCTTTTCATCATTTCTATATGATTATTTTAATACTTCGCAGAGGATTGGAGCCCGTCATAGAGTTTCGGAGCCCGCTTTAGCTGTACGGTTTTAAGCCTGGTGATTCCAAGTATTTTAGAGGTATTTTATACTAAATTCTATCTCAGAACACTACACAATAATTATATATAACATCAGTTTAAACAAATCGTCACCTCGTTTTCCTCTTTTTATCATTTTCTATGATTATTTTAATACTTCGCAGAGGATTGGAGCCCGTCATAGAGTTTCGGAGCCCGCTTTAGCTGTACGTACATTGTCAATACAGGTTTAATGCCTGGCGATTCCAAGTATTTTAGGGGTATATTTTGTACTCAATTTAATCTCATAACACTACACAATATAATATATAACATCAGTTTAAACAAATCGTCACCTCATTTTCTACTTTTCATAAATTTCTATGATTATTTTAATACTTCGCAGAGGATTGGAGCCCGTCATAGAGTTTCGGAGCCCGCTTTATACGTGCATTGTCAAATACAGGTTTTAAGCCTGGCGATTCCAAGTATTTTAGGGGTTTATTCTGTACTCTATTTATCTCACAACACTTGT
Source organism: Strongylocentrotus droebachiensis (assembly GCA_035222895.1). NCBI lineage: Eukaryota > Metazoa > Echinodermata > Echinoidea > Camarodonta > Strongylocentrotidae > Strongylocentrotus > Strongylocentrotus droebachiensis. Next base: position 754,563 of record JAVYIG010000201.1, read on the forward strand.
AATTTATATATCATCAACTATAACACATTTATATAACATCAATTACAACACATCGTCACTTTCTTTTCCTTTTTTCATCATCTCTATGATTATTTTGATACTTCGCAGAGGATTGGAGCCCGTCATAGAGTTTCGGAGCCCGCTTTAGCTGTACGTACATTGTCAATACAGGTTTTAAGCCTGGCGATTCCAAGTATTTTAGGGGATTATCTGAACTCTACTTATCTCACAACACTCGTAATTCATATATCATCAACTACGACACATTTATATAACATCAATTACAACACATCGTCACTTTCTTTTCCTTTTTTCATCATCTCTATGATTATTTTGATACTTCGCAGAGGATTGGAGCCCGTCATAGAGTTTCGGAGCCCGCTTTAGCTGTATACGTACATTGTCAATACAGGTTTTAAGCTTGGCGATTCCAAGTATTTTAGGGGTATATTTGTACTAAATTTTATCTCAGAACACTACACAATATATATAACATCAGTTTAAACAAATCGTCACCTCATTTTCCACTTTTCATCAATTTCTATGATTATTTTAATACTTCGCAGAGGATTGGAGCCCGTCATAGAGTTTCGGAGCCCGCTTTAGCTGTACGTACATTGCCCAATACAGGTTTTAAGCCTGGCGATTTCGAGTATTTTAGGGGTATATTTGAATTAAATTTTATCTCAGAACACTACACAATATATATAACATCAGTTTAAACAAATCGTCACCTCATTTTCCTCTTTTTATCATTTTCTATGATTATTTTAATACTTCGCAGAGGATTGGAGCCCGTCATAGAGTTTCGGAGCCCGCTTTAGTTGTACGTGCATTGTCAATACAGGTTTTAAGCCTGGCGATTCAAAGTATTTTAGGGGTTTATTCTGTACTCTATTTATCTCACAACACTCGTAATTTATATATCATCAACTACAACACCTTTATATAACATCAGTACAACACATCGTCACTTTCTTTTCCTTTTTTCATCATCTCTATGATTATTTTGATACTTCGCAGAGGATTGGAGCCCGTCATAGAGTTTCGGAGCCCGCTTTAGCTGTATACGTACATTGTCAATACAGGTTTTAAGCTTGGCGATTCCAAGTATTTTAGGGGTATATTTGTACTAAATTTTATCTCAGAACACTACACAATATATATAACATCAGTTTAAACAAATCGTCACCTCATTTTCCACTTTTCATCAATTTCTATGATTATTTTAATACTTCGCAGAGGATTGAAGCCCGTCATAGAGTTTCGGAGCCCGCTTTAGTTGTACGTGCATTGTCAATACAGGTTTTAAGCCTGGCGATTCCAAGTATTGTAGGGGTTTATTCTGTACTCTATTTATCTCACAACACTCGTAATTTATATATCATCAACTACAACACCTTTATATAACATCAGTACAACACATCGTCACTTTCTTTTCCTTTTTTCATCATCTCTATGATTATTTTGATACTTCGCAGAGGATTGGAGCCCGTCATAGAGTTTCGGAGCCCGCTTTAGCTGTATACGTACATTGTCAATACAGGTTTTAAGCTTGGCGATTCCAAGTATTTTAGGGGTATATTTGTACTAAATTTTATCTCAGAACACTACACAATATATATAACATCAGTTTAAACAAATCGTCACCTCATTTTCCACTTTTCATCAATTTCTATGATTATTTTAATACTTCGCAGAGGATTGAAGCCCGTCATAGAGTTTCGGAGCCCGCTTTAGTTGTACGTGCATTGTCAATACAGGTTTTAAGCCTGGCGATTCCAAGTATTGTAGGGGTTTATTCTGTACTCTATTTATCTCACAACACTCGTAATTTATATATCATCAACTACAACACCTTTATATAACATCAGTACAACACATCGTCACTTTCTTTTCCTTTTTTCATCATCTCTATGATCATGTATTTTAAAGTTCGCAGAGGATTGGAGCCCGTCATAGAGTTTTGGAGCCCGCTTTAGCTGTACGTACATTGTCAATACAGGTTTTAAGCCTGGCGATTCCAAGTATTTTAGGGGTTTATTCTGTACTCTATTTATCTCACAACACTCGTAATTTATATATCATCAACTACAACACCTTTATATAACATCAGTACAACACATCGTCACTTTCTTTTCCTTTTTTCATCATCTCTATGATCATGTATTTTAAAGTTCGCAGAGGATTGGAGCCCGTCATAGAGTTTTGGAGCCCGCTTTAGCTGTACGTACATTGTCAATACAGGTTTTAAGCCTGGCGATTCCAAGTATTTTAGGGGATTATCTGAACTCCATTAATTTTATCTCACAACACGACATAATACATCAGTTTCAATAAATCGTCACCTCATTTTCTTTTTTTCATCCTCAAGCTCTACGATTATCATTATTTTTTTACTTCACAAAGGATAGGACTCCCGATATAATAGTGTTTAGGAGCCCGCTTAAGATGCAATGTGATTAATACGAGTTAGATTATTCATAATAAGAATAATCGAGAGTAATCTCTAAACTCTAATTATCGTCTGAAACCCCAATTTGAAAATCGTATATTCCCTTCATCATCATCATTATTTATCATTACTTTAATAGTTAATAATTGAGAGTAGGAGCCCGATATATAGCGGCTCAAAGGTTAATAGGGTAAGAGAGAACAAATCTTTCACAAACGGTTCTTCACAGCTAAAAGACAATTTGAACCCGGGTCCTTTCCTCCTCCTCAAACTTTGGATACTCTGGTCAACGCACATGAATTGCCTGTCATAGAGTTAGGCATAAGAGATGTGTCATTCTATACACAGATCCCTACCGTTACTCTGCTATACATAGGAAAACTTAGCTGCATGGCTGGTCGGGTGCGACGTGCTCGCGCGCTCGCACGCACGTAAGCTCATGAATATTAATGAAAGAATCTTGGAGCCCATATAGTGTCGACCGGAAAATATGAACTGTGACCTATCGCGCTCGGGACGGGTGGTAAATCATTGTTTCCTCCTTTTCGCGTTAAGGCCTTGTGCATTCTGATTTTAAAATGCTGAAAAATCTCATGAACTGGAAGGAATTCGGGCTTGGCCTTCTTGTCGGAACAAGTGGAACGATTATCGTTAATCACTTGGTAAACCGTGCTCGTGCAAATGAAGTGCAGCAGCTCACAGTCGCCATCAAGGAGCTTCGCAGGGAGTGGCGGGAGCTGCGGGCAGCTCTCCCGGTGTCCGTAGATGAGACGGATGGTGAAGTTAGGAGGCGAGGACGACCAAGGACACCGGGAGATGCTCGGCCTCGAAGTCGGGGCGGTGGTATGAAGAGGGTTGGATCAGAGATTATATCATTGCACCAAAGCTCAAGCGATGAAGACGAAGATCTGGACTATGAAGAGGCTTTTGAAGGGTAAATATAAACATCAAATATAAATCTATGATGGTCGGCATGACGTCACAGTCACGTGATTTTCCTAACTACGCGATCGGCCATTTTGGCGAAGGTGCAAACAAAGGGTGAAGCTTTTCTTCACACACCTGATCGGAGATGAAGGTAGCCCATCCAATGTGTAAAAATTGCCAATTTGATAAGTGTAAGGATCGCATTGTACATATACAACCGCTATACTACCACACACGCAATATATGCTTTGTGTATTGTATCCGTGAGTGCAACGATGGCTGGCTACCAATTAAAATAGGCATGGTGGTCGGATATAATGAGAGTAGATGATGGAGGGAGGGGGGGGGGGGGGGGGTAAATCGCAGTACTAAGGGGGCAAATCAAAGAATTATACTAAGACCTCACCTCATGTATGTTAGAAATTAAAAAGTTATAATCTTCTTTTGAATTGCAATATATCCCCGCACCATTATAAGTCATGCATGAATTTTATTTGTCATATGTTATATATTTGAAAGGTGTTGTAACGATTCAAGCTCTATTTGCCTATGTGTCATCACCTTGTGTGTTCTTTCTTCAAACTGTATATTAGTTGCAACATGTCTTTGATAAATCATTGTTATATTCTTTTTCATGTGAAGTCAATTCAAATGGATTGTAGTATTGAAATGATTTGTTATATTATATTCATTTTTCATGTGATGTTATTAACTTCGATGAATTGTGAAATTGTGAACATGCATCAATAAATAAATAAATAAATATGCCTTTTCTCTGGGAAAAGGGGCATTGACTCTTTAAATACCAAATCACAGAAACTATTCACCATTATGTCACCGTCATGTACATATTTTCTATGGATATAATTTATACATTGTCGATGGATAAAGTGGAATATTTATTCTTCACCACCCTACCCTAACTTTTCACCACCCTAGCATCATGTACATAATCGTCTATAGATAAACTGTAATATTAATTCTTCACCACCCTACGCTATCTTTTCACCACCCTAGTAGCGCCATGTACATTGTCTATGGATAAACTGGAATATTAATTCTTCACCACCCTACGCTATCTTTTCATCACCCTAGCGCCATGTACATTGTCTATGGATAAACTGTAATATTAATTCTTCACCACCCTACGCTATCTTTTCACCACCCTAGCATCATGTACATTGTCTATGGATAAACTGTAATATTAATTCTTCACCACCCTACGCTATCTTTTCACCACCCTAGCGTCATGTACATTGTCTATGGATAAACTGGAATATTAACTCTTCACCACCCTACGCTAACTTTTCACCACCCTATAGCGCCATGTACATTGTCTATGGATAAACTGGAATATTAATTTTTCACCACCCTACGCTAACTTTTCACCACCCTAGCATCATGAACATTGTCTATGGATAAACTAGAATATTAATTTTTCACCACCCTAGCATCATGTACATTGTCTATGGATAAACTGGAATATTAATTTTTCACCGCCCTATACGCTAACTTTTCACCACCCTAGCGCCATGTACATTGTTTATGGTTAATTGGAATATTAACTCTTCACCACCCTACGCTAACTTTTCACCACCCTATAGTGCCATGTACATTGTCTATAAACTGGAATATTAACTCTTCACCACCCTATGCTAACTTTTCACCACCCTAACATGTACATTGTCTATGGATAAACTGGAATATTAACTCTTCACCACCCTACGCTAACTTTTCACCACCCTAGCGTCATGAACATTGTCTATGGATAAACTGGAATATTAAATTTTCACCACCCTACGCTAACTTTTCACCACCCTAGCATCATGTACATTGTCTATGGATAAACTGGAATATTAACCACCCTACGCTAACTTTTCACCACCCTAGCGTCATGAACATTGTCTATGGATAAACTGGAATATTAATTTTTCACCACCCTACGATAACTTTTCACCACCCTAGCATCATGTACATTGTCTATGGATAAAGTGGAATATTTATTCTTCACCACCCTACGTTAAACTTTCGCCACCCAATTACAATACAGTTTATTGAAGTTAAAACGGGTACTATGTCCTATGTGCAGGCCAAAAATAATGACGAGGTTAAATTCCAACGTCATTTGAAAGATAATAATAATTTAGAACTTCCCTCAAAACAAAAAGGTTTGAAAATGTCTTTTTGTGAGAAAATAATGATCATTAGTTGTCGAATTGAATTTAGCGAGCACGCTCGTTTAATTAGTCTGATTTTTAGACCATTGTGCCGAATGGTTGGTCATACATAATAGACAAAATAATGTACATTTAGCTTACAGCTCTTTTTATTACCAAAGCAAGTCAATCATTCACTCAATAGCGTCTGACAGTGAAGTCTTAAACGTAAATAGGTTTCCTTGCATAATTTGAATACTATAGGACACTGCTGACAGATAGCACATACGTGACATATTCACAATTCCTGCAAAGTTCTTCAGACTGTCATATTGGCTGAAAAAGAGATCATGAGATTCAAACAAAACCTTTAAGAGATTTATTATTTCCGATCGTTGGGTTTATGTATAAGCAATTGCTTCACGAGGATGAAATGAAATAAACAGTTGCGATCCCCTTCTGTCGCCTATATAAAAAAATAAAAAAACCTATAGTGCTTGAAATGTAGACGGGTGAGATACTTTAACAATGAAACAGTCCTCTTTATTTAACAGACTATCAAACAAATTATAAAACTTGCACTCTCCAAAATATTATCGTCAAGAATTTAAAATTCTATTGTACTAGCCTGTATATCTTTTTTCTAATACAACTGTAGAGAAAACATTATATTGCAACATTCTGTAATATGTGGAATATATTTTACAAATGAACCTCAATATACCTGGCAAATGCGCAATTACACCTTGTTCCCGAAATATGTTGCAGTACCGCCAGACCCCATGCAGGTACATGCAACTGGGAAAGTGTTGATTCGTCGGAAGTTTGCAACTTGAATGGATCTTATTTCAGTCGTTATGAATTCAAGAGAATCGGAAATGAACGGTGAAATTGTTGTGCTGTTTATGTAGGACCTCCACATAATACTTAATTCTAAAGGGATGACAACATAATGAAGCACGAAGGCAAAGCTGGTCTCGTAAATGTTTTTAATAATAATATGTGGTTTTCATTGTGACTTGGTTGCCATGTCTAATGTTTTAAATATGTGCACAGCTGCATTTGAGATGTAAACTGACTGTACAACATTGAATTTATCTTGCATATAATTATACTAGAGAGAATTTAAATAACAACGAATTTGTTAACAAGTTTGTGTTGTCTTGGTCTACAGACAGGCGCGGATCCAGGATTTCTTAGGGGGGGAGGCCCAAATTTGAAATTATGCGAGCCAAATATTGATACGTAATGGTGACCAGCAGTGACGTAATTAGGGATGGGTGTGTGCAGGGAGGGGCGAGTTTTCCCCCTCCCTCCTCCGCGAAGCGCGGAAGCTTTGACATTTCAATAAATTATTAGAGAAAGAAGACGATTCGTTGTACCATTCCCAAAAATAATCCTCGTCTGAATTATGTTCCCCCCGGCCATCCCGCGAGAAGCGCGAAAGCTTTTACGTTTCATTAAATCATTAGAGAAAGAAGACGATTCGTTGTACCGTTCTAGACTCTTAATCCTTGTCTAAATTCAGTTTTCCCATCCCCATCCCCCCTACCGCGCTTCGACGTTTCATTAAATTATTAGAGAAAGAAGACGATTCGTTGTGTCGTTATCGACTCTTAATCTTCGTCTAAATTCAGTTTCCCCCAAGCTTTTAAGTTTCATTTAATCATTAGAGAAAGAAGACGATTCGTTGTACCGTTATGACTTTTAATCCTCGTCTAATTTCAGTTCCCCCCCTCCCGCGCGAAGCGCGGAAGCTTTTACGTTTCATTAAATCATTAGAGAAAGAAGACGATTCGTTGTACCGTTCTCGACTCTTAATCCTTGTCTAAATTCAGTTCCCCCCTTTCGCGCGAGCGCGGAAGCTTAGACGTTTCATTAAATTATTAGAGAAAGAAGAATATTTGTTGTACCGCTCTCGAAAAAAAATTAGTTTCCCCCTCCCGCGCGAAGCGCGGAAGCTTTTACGTTTCATTAAATCATTAGAGAAAGAAGACGATTCGTTGTAGCGTTCTCGACTCTTAATCCTTGTCTAAATTCAGTTTCCCCCCCGCTTCGACGTTTCATAAATTTTTTAGAGAAAGAAGACGATTCGTTGTTCCGCTCTCGACTCTTAATCCTTGTCTGAATTTCAAAAATGTTCTTTGTCTATTCCCTTTTCTTCCTACGTCCTCTTCCTTTTCACTCCTCTCTTTTTTTGGCCGGCGTTTATGGGGGGACTACCCCACCGCACCGTTTCCCCACCCGTGCGAAGCGTGGAAGCTTTTACGTTTCATTATTTTTAATCCTCGTCTAAATTCATTTTTCCCCCACCCGCGCAAAACGCGGAAGCTTTTACGTTTCATTAAATCATTAGAGAAAGAAGACGATTCGTTGTACCGTTATGACTTTTTATCCTCGTCTAATTTCAGTTTTCCCCCTCCCGCGCGAAGCGCGGAAGCTTTTACGTTTCATTAAATCATTAGAGAAAGAAGACGATTCGTTGTACCATTCTCGACCCTTAATCTTTGTCTAAATTCAGTTTTTCCCATCCCCCGCGAAACGCGGAAGCTTTTACGTTTCATTAAAGCATTAGAGAAAGAAGACGATTCGTCGTACCGTTCTCGACTCTTAATCCTTGTCTAAATTAATTCCCCCCCCCCCTTCCGCGCGAAGCGCGGAAGCTTCGACGTTTCATTAAATTATTACAGAAAGAAGACGATTCGTTGTACCGTTCTCGAAAATTATCCTCGTCTGAATTCAGTTCCCCCTCCCCTCCCCTACGCGAAGCGCGGAAGCTTTGACGTTTCATTAATTCATTAGAGAAAGAAGACGATTCGTTGTACCGTTCTCGACTCTTAATCCTTGTCTGAATTTCAAAAATGTTCTTTGTCTATTCCCTTTTCTTCCTACGTCCTCTTCCTTTTCACTCCTCTCTTTTTTTGGCCGGCGTTTATGGGGGGACTACCCCACCGCCCCTCTGGCTGCGCGCCTGCGGTCAGATGAACATAATTATGTTGATACCTTGTCCGCCCCGGAAGCTCGGGGGTTTAAGGTTTTAATTTACGGTCAGATTAGCATGCAGGGTCCGCCTTAGGGCCCTAGGCGGGGTCCAGGGGGCAGAGCCCCGGAAGTCCAGGAGTTTTAGGCATTTAATTACGGTCAGATGAGCATTATTTTGATACCTAATTGTTACAGTGGCAGGTCACTAATTGGCGTGGGGGTCCAGGGGGCAGAGCCCCCGAAATCAGGGGTTTTAGGCATTAAATGACCGCCAGATGAGCTTCTAAGGGCCCGCCTTAGGGCCCTAGGTGGAATCTAGGGGGCAGAGCCCTTGGGGTTTTAGGCATTTAATCATGGTCAGATGAGCATATTTTGATACCCCATTATAATGTGACACTGGCAGTTAACTATCTTTTCTTTCTCGCTCTCTTTCTTTCTATTTCTCTTTAATATACTTTTTCAAAGAAAGCGTGGGGGGGGGGGGGGGGGCTCGAGGATCCCGATCCCCGCCGTTCCGCGGGCCCTGATATGTAGGCATCTCAAGAAGCATTTTATTGCCTGGCTGTAAATTTAGGAATTTGTCATTTTCCAACAAACGCATAAAGTGAGGAAAAATCTCGGAAAATTATCTCATTTCAGCATTATTTGTAAACCACCGTTATGGAATTAGAAATAAACCACGTTTGAATTCTATTTCTCCAAAGCCCCCCCCCCTCCCCTATCAGTACGCCAGTGCCCCCCCCACCCCCCCCCCTCCGATCTACACCTTGTTGGCGGGAAAATTGCAACTGATATCCCTTACCTTTCTTCATTCTCTTTTTTTTTCTTTCCCTTTCTCTCCTGTTTCCCTTTCCCTTCTCTTCCTTATCTTTTTTTTAGGTTTGCTGGGGGGGGGGGGGGGGAGGGGCAAGGTCATTTTGGTCCCCACCCCGCTCCACACATTGTTGGCGGGGATTAACCGCAACTGATCTCCCCTTCTTTTCTCGCTTTTCTTTTTTTCTTCCTCTTTTTTGTTCCCTTTTAGCTCTCCTCTTTTCCTTTTCCTTCCTTCTCTCTTTTTTTTAGCGGGGGCGGGGGGGGGGGGGGGAGGCTAGGGCCTTTTGCCCCCCCCACCCCGATCCACAACTTGTTGGCGGGAAAATTGCAACTGATATCCCCCTTCTTTTCTTTTCTTCTTCCTCTTTTGTCCTTCCCTTTATCTCCTCTTTCCCTTTCCCTTCTTTTCCTTCTCTCTCTCTCCTTTTTTTAAATTTTTTTTTGCGTGGGGGGGGGGGGGGGGGGGGGCAAGGCCCGCTCGCCCCCCCCCCCTGGATCCGCGCCTGTCTACAGAACACTATATTAAATGTCTGCAAGGGCGGTGGTTAAAACATGAGATGGAGAGGGAGGAGTTAATTGTCATAAATCGTTATTGAGCGAATTAATTAACATTAAAATAACATTTTGAATATTCTAGTAAGAAAAATAAACTCATATTAGAGTTTAAAAGTTACTATATTTGAGTCGATATCGTCTAGATTTATAGTTGTGATCAATATTTAAGAAAATTATTTGCTATATAGGTCAGCATAATTCTACTCCCGTTTCTCACATCTATTTCATCTGTCTGTCTTGTTTAGTTTTTGTCTGTGTTTCAGTCCTGTTGCTCGTAGTATATTCCTGTTCCTGTTGTTTATAGCCATTATTTAGTAGTCAGTAGATTTTATTGTACACTGTCGCTCATAAAGGTGGAATATTTGTGTATTATTCCAATTTATGGAATTATTTTAAAAATAATTTAAAATAATAGTTCTAGATAATAGTATACATTCTCAGATTTTATTGAATAATAATTTGCCAATGTGTGTTTTGCGTGACTGCTAAAGCATGTGTATGCTACTATGCTTATCAACAAGGGGACTTATGCCCTTAAGTCATAAATGACAGTAATGAGGAATAATGCCCCACAAAAGGGCACTAATATAGCACATCGACACGGTTTTGATCCTGGGGCCTCACAGTTATGAGGCCATTGCTTTGTCACTGAACCATGACTGTACGCAGCGGGGGCTAGGGTAGGGGGCAGTTTCTATAAATTAAAAAAAAAACATAAAATGCAATAAATTTTCAATAATTTATTGCATTTAACCCCGGTGCCTAACATAAAAAAAATTCTGTGTGCCCATGCCTTGAGCCATAATGCATGGCCGTCCCAGAGGATTTTGTTATGTTGGGGACCGGGGTAAAATGCAATAAATTATTGAAAATTTATTGCATTTTCTTTTCTTTTTTTTATTTATGGAAACTGCCCCCTACCCTAGCCCCCGCTGCGTACAGTCATGGTTCAGTGACAAAACAATGGCCTCGTAACTGTGAGGCCCCAGGATGAAAACCGTTTCGATGTGCTTTATTAGTGCCCTTTTGTGGGGCATTAATCCTCATTACTGTCATTTATGACTTGAGAGCGTAGGTCCCCTAGTTAATAAGCATAGTAGCATACACACGCTTTAGCAGTTCCGCAAAACACACATTGGCAAGTTATTATTCAATAAAATCTGAGAATGTATACTATTATCTATATCTATTATTTTTAAATAATTTTTAAAATAATTCCATAAATTGGGGTAAAACTAAAATATTCCACCTTTATGAGCGACAGTGTACTTACCTATGTTTAATATTTTCTCAGTTGTTTAGTTAGTTTAGTTTTGTAAGCATTTAAATGTACGCATTATTTTTATTTGACGAGTTTGTTCATGAGGGACCTTAAATCCACAAGCCTTGCTTTCAACCAAGGTCACCTCATCTTTCTATTGTAACGCCATATTGATTTATATTTATCTGCGCCTTGAGCATTTGACTGTCAAGTTGATTTGGCGCCTTATAAATCATATGTATTATTATTATTATTATTATATTCTGTTTCACTCTTTTATATTTATGTCATATTTGTAATGTGTGTTATGAAAGAAAGATATATAAAACTTGAAACTTGAAACTTGAAACTAAAAGCGTACATGCATGATTGTGTATATAAACGTAAACAGACATACAATAAAATGGGCAAATACCATTAATCCCTTTTCCATAACCACTAGGCACATTTTGACACATGCTATAGAATGCAAGTAAGCGCCTTCTGTTGATGTTGTTTGTTTTGAAACATTGTCTTATCTTATTTATGTAGTATATAATTATGGGAAAAGTGTTTGTACTTTAACATGTTAATACGTTTCCTGATCATGGACTTGATAGTACGTCATATATGCAGGCCGATTTGAAATGGTAAAACGGCTGGTTGTGTCGGCTAACAATCATCATTATGATCTCTTCAAAATTGAAATTAATGTACAATCTTGTACAGTATCTGAATGTAATACTTTCCCAGTTGCTAACTATGAATGTCATAGTCACAAGGGGTAGTGGTAAATGAGCAATGAGACGAACTTTCTCCAATAGATAAGTTTGATATTACCATCTATATCATAGGCGCCGGAAGTGGGGTGGGGGTGGGGGCGGGGGGGCAGTTGGGGGGGGGGCAAAACGCATTTTTTGCCCCCCCCCCCCTCAAAAAAAAAAAAGCAGTAAAGGAGTAAACATGGTTTGTATTTTTAACCCAAAAGAACATAACAATAATAAAATCCTGAATTATATCACATATACAATTCCATTCAAAGAAAAGAAAAGTTCACAGGAATTAAATTTCATAAACATTGCGCATGCCACCTATACGGTATTTATCAATGGATGTCTTTATACTAGCGATACGCGCATAACGTGGACATATTGTGCGAGAATGGGAAAGCGTGTTTGTTTTTTTGTTATAGGGGTTAGAAGACATGAGCCCCCGAACGCTGGCGTACTGATGTGGGGGGGGGGGGGGGGGGGGGGGGTGTATTTCTTATTCGATACCAGTGATTTACAAATGTTGTTGTTATGACATGATTTTCCGGTATTTCCCCCAGCAAACCTACAAGAGAGAGAAGGAAGGGAAGGGAAAGGGAAAAAGGAGAGAAAGGGAAAGAAAAAGAAAGAGAATGAAGAAAGGTAAGAGATATCATTTGCAATTTTCCCGCCAACAAGGTGTAGATCGGGGGGGGGGGGGGGGGAGGGGGCACTGGCGAAATGATAGGGGGAGGGGGGGGGGGGGGGGGTCTTGCGGGAAATAAAATTCAAACGTGGTTTATTTCTAAATCCATAACGGTAGTTTACAAT
>JAVYIG010000202.1:600000-766411 GCA_035222895.1 Strongylocentrotus droebachiensis
TATAACTTTTTATAAACATTCCTGTCATCTTTCTAAATCTTTTTCTTTGTATTCACTTTTGAGCTTTCATGATAACTTCCAACCATCGATTCATACATTTTTAAGTTTTCATCTTTGTTTAAGTCACGGATTATAATAATGTTTATCGTATATACTGATTTTATTTTAATGAACTGGCATTTCAGTTCTTTGGTAAGTAGGAATATTTGTGTACAATGATGAAGCTATGTTTCCTAAACCACTGTAATCATACATATTGCTTAAAATTAAAACCTTGGAAATTATCTCTTAGGCTTTGATTTGATGATCTTTTATTTCTCCATGAAGAAAGGGGAATGAAAATGATCAGTATCATTTGTATATACAGCGTTTTCTAATGTTTATTTATATACATTTTCCTGCGCCCTTGTTTTTCTCTTTATAGAATGTAAGTATCCATCTAAATTCAAATATATCTTTGTTATATGTTCTGGTCATTTTTCAGAAACTTGTTCATGTATTCACTTCTACGCTTTTGTTCAGCTATCCACGTTAGGATGACTGTGTGTTATAGAATTGCTACTACCTAACCATGATATCTTCCATAAATTTTAATTGCTCATCTTGTATGAAGTCACTGATTGCATGATTATATTGTGCCTTTGCCTAACTTTATTGAACTGGTCTCGTAATCTTTCGGTAAGAAGCGATATTCATGCACAATGATAAAGATATGTTTCCTAAACCATTGTAATCATAAATGCGAATTAAAAATAATGGCATGAAAATGGCATGTTTTTTGTTCATAGATTGTAAGTTTATAAATACACATTTAAATATATCCTTGTTATATTTTCTGGACATTTTTCAGAATTTTGTTCATGTATTCACTTCTACGCTCTTTTAAAGTAACAAAGTTAGAATGATTGGGTGTTGTAGAACTGCTATCACTTGTCCATGGTCATTTGTAACCATCGGTTTAACAATTCTCATTTGTCGTATTTTGTGAAGTCACGAATTGTGTGTTTATCTTATTTTTTTCTTCTTACTTAATAATTAACTGGTGTTGTAATCCTTAGTTAAGAAGGGATATTCGCGCACAATGATACAGATATGTTTCCTTAACCATTGTGACCATTAATGCCACTTAAGAATAGAGGCATGACATTATATTTTAGGCTTCCAATTGATGATCTTCTTCTTCCCCATAAATGAAGAGAAATTAAAAAGATGAGTATCATTTGTATATAAAGTGTATTCTAATATCATACGCTTTTGTTCAGCTAACTAAGTAAGAATGATTGGGTGTTTTAGAAATAATACATGAAATCTTTCAACCATAGGTTTCGAAATTGTATTTGTTTATCTTTAATAAAATCATGGATTCTATGTTTATATTGTGTATTTGTCTTACCTAAATGAACTTGTGTTGTGGCCCTTTGGTAAGAAGGGATTTTACGAACAAAATTATACAAATATGTGTCCTACACAATTGTAACCATACATGACACAACAAAATAAAGGCATGACAAATATCTCTTAGACTTCCAATTGATGATCTCCTTCTTCCCCATACAGAAAGAGAAATTAAAAAGATGAGTATCATTTGTATCTAAAGTGTTATCTAAAAATCAATTATATCTTTTTTTCCTTCGCCCTTGGTCTTTTTTCGTAGTCCGTAAGTATTCATGCAAGATCAAATATATCTTAGTCATATGTTCTGGTCATTTTTTTAGATTCTTGTTTATGTATTCACTTCTACGCTTTTGTTTAGCTCAGCACGTAAGAATGATTAGGTGTTGTAGAAATTATACCACCTATATATGATAACATCCAACAATAGGTTTCAAAAATTTTATTTTTTTCCTCTTTAATAAAGTCACGGATTCTATGCTTATATTGTGTTTTGGTCTTCCTTAAAATGAACTCGTGTTGTAATCCTTCGGTAAGAAAGGATATTCGTAAGCAATGAAACAAATATGTGTCCCAGACCATTGTAACCATAAATGCAACTAAAAATACGGCATGAAAACTGTCTGTAAAGCTTCCAACTAAAGATCTCAATCTTCCCCATTAAGAATGAGAAATGAAAAAGATGAGTATCACTTAAATATAAAGCGTATTTTGATATATATTTGTATTTATTTTCCTGTACCCTCGGTCAATGTTCATAGCGATTAAGTATTCATCGAAATTCAATGTTAACCTTTATATAGTTCTGGTCGTCTTTTTGGATATTTGAACTTGTATTCACTTTTAAGGATATGTTAAAGCTCACCACGAAAGAATGCTAGGTTGTTGTAGAAATGCTACCACTTGTACATGATAACTTCTCACCATCGGTTTTTCATCATTTTTAAATGTCATGGATTGTATGTTTATCTTATGTTTTTGTCTTACTTTAATAAACTGGTGTTGTAATTCCTTGGTATTTAAGCAGGAATATTCGTGCACAATGATGAAGCTATTTTTTCTAAACCATTAGAACCATAAATACCACTTGAAAATCAAGGCATAAAAATGGTCTGTAAGAATTCCAACTGATAATCTCCTTTTTCCCCATGAAGAAAGAGAAAGTAAAAAGATGAGTATCATTTGAATATAAGGTGTATTCTAATATGTATTTGTATCTATTTTCCTCTACCCTTGGGCTACGTTCATTGCGATTAAGTATCCATGTAAATTAAATTATAACTTCTTTATAAGTTCTGGTCGTCCTTCTGAATATTTCGAATTGTATTTACTTTTAAGGCTTTTTTAAAGCTCACCACTAAATAATGCTAGGTCGTTATCGAAATGCTACCGCTTTTAAATGATTAATTCTAACCATCGGTTTAACAACTTTCATTTTTGTTTTTGTAAGAAACCACGGATTGTATGTTTGTCTTATGCTTTTGTCTTACTTTAGTAAACTGGTTGTGTATAATCCTTCGATAAGGAGGGATATTCTTGCACAAGGCTAAAGAAATTATTCTTAAACCATTGTACCCATAAATGCGACTTAAACAATAATGGCAACAAAACTTTTTGTAAAGCTTCCAAATGAAAATCTCCTTCTTCCGCATTAGGAAAGAGAAATAAACATGCTGAGTATCATTTGTATATGAAGCGTTTTATAATATTTATTTAACTTTTTTCCCTCTGCCCTTGTTCTTCTTTCATAGAAAGTAAGTATACACACATTTTAATAAAGCTTGTTTGTATGTTCTGTTCATTTTCAAGAATATTGTTCATGTATCACCTATTCATGATATCTTCCAACCATAGCTTTTGAAATGTTCATTTTTAATCTGTTATGAAGTCACGGATTGTATGTTATTTCATGTTTTTGTCTAACTTTAATGAACTGGTGTTGTAATTTTTCGGTAAGAAGGGATATTCGTACACAATGATAAAGATTTGTTTCCTAAACCATTGTAGCCATAAATGTCACTTTAAAATAAAGGCATTATACAATTACTTCTTAGGATTCCAATTAATGTTATCCTTCTTCCCCATAAAGAAAGAGAAATTAAAAAGATGAGTATCATTTGTATATAAACTGTTTTCTAATAATTAATTATATCTTCTTTCTTCTGCCCTTGGTCTTCTTCCATAGATGGTAAGTATTCATACACATTTAAATATATCTGTGTTATAGGTTCTGGGCCCCGTTGCATACAACTTTTGACTTACCATAATAGTAACTCCCCGAGTTACTATTATGGTAGTTACCATTGATGGTAATTGACATCGGAGCTTAATATCCGTTGCATAACACCGATATTAACTAATATAAGAAAAACCCGCGAATAGTCTTCTTGGACGAGACAGAAATTTTAGCGCTTGTGCAATGCACGTCGTCTGCTAGATATAGCCACTGCGATAAACACCGAAGACGGCTGCTGCTAATCTAAAATTGTTATCAATCGTACGTATTTATTGACTTTAATCATTTTCATGTGTTAATCGAAAGAGCATATTCATTCTGCTATACATATTGATAAATGTATTAGTACTGGCAATAAACTTGCAGCCTTTATCGTTTATTCGTTTATTCGTTTATCTGCTTACCCGAGGATTTTAAGTTGTTTAAGGGTACAAAATTGCAATTACCTCATAATATCATTTTAAAATGTAAAATACTAGACTCTCAATTAGAATTTCAACTAGGGTCTAGACTAAACTATAACTAGTCCAGAAAGACTCTCGATAATTCGATTATAATTTCAACTTCATTCTAATTTCTAGTCTATATTATATAGACTCTCAATTATAATTTCAACTTTATTCAGCTTCAGACTAGTAGTAGATCTTTAATCAGATAATACTTGAAATAGTATATCTAGACCCTGTAATGTCTAGTGTCACAGTGTGGGCATGTAAAGTGTGAGAGCTGAGGGATTGGGCCGGCGTTTGGCAGGGGCATGAAATAGAACGATACTGAGCTGTATAAACTAGATCGACTACATGTAAGCAGGGAGTTGGAAAAGCCCCTCCCTGATGTAAGTGTGCGGTGGGGGGGGGGGGCGGTTTTTATTTTTAAGACTCAGAGTCGGACTGAGTAAGGTCTATAATCTGAGTGTAGATTTACAGAACCCAATATTAAGTAGTAAACTAGTATTGTAGCATAGACTAGCTTCTACTCATACATACATTGGTTGAAAAAGTAAATCTTTTACTATTATTAGTAATACAGGCGCTAGCTATTAATTATTTTATATTGTCTGTTGTGAGTATTAAGTAGTTTATAAGAAAACCCCCTTAAACTTTAATTTATTTTTCAGTTGAAAATAATAATGATAATTAATGATAATGATAATAACAATAATAATAATAATAATACAAATAATAATAATAATGATAATAATGATACTACTACTACTACTACTAATATAGGTTTTCCCGTCCAATTTCGTAAAAGAAGCAATCAATTTCATTACCGTGCATTCATTAGTATATAAGTGTATTGTAATATTGTTTAAAATATATTTTCTTCATCCCTTTGGCTTCGTTCATAGTGGGTAAGTATCCATTTAAACTTAAATATAACTTTTGTATAAGTTCTGGTCGACTTTCTGAATATTTCAAATAGTATTCACTTTTAAGGCGTTTTTAAAGCTCACCACGAAAAAATGCTAAGTTGTTGTAGAAATGCTACTACTTGTCCAAGTTTACTTTTAACCATCTGTTTCCAAATTCTCATTCGTCATATTTTTCGAAGTCACATATTGCGTGTTTATCTTTTGTGTCTATATTACTATAATAAACAGGTGTTATAACCCTTCGGTAACAATGGATTTTGGTTTTCATTAATAAAGATATGTTTCCTAAACCATTGTAACCATAAATACTAATTAAAATTAAAGGCCTGAACGTTTATCGTGAGGCTCACAACTGATGATATCCTTCTTCCCCATAAAGAAAGAGAAATTAAAATGATGAGTATCATTTGAATATAAAGTGTGTTCTAATATTTATTTGCATATTTTTTCCTCTACCCTCGGGCTACGTTGATAGCGAGTAAGTATCCATCTTAATTGAATTAAAACTTCCTTATAAGTTCTGGTTGTCTTTTTGAATATTTCAACTTGTACTCACTTATAAGGCTTTTGTTTAGGCTCGCCACGATAGAATGCTAGGTTGTTGTAGACATGCTACCACTTGTCGATGCTCACTTTTAGGCATCAATATATTGATTCATATTTGTCATCTGTTATGAAGTCACGGCTTGTATGTTTATCTTAAGTTTTTGTCTTGCTTTATTTAACTGGTGTTGTAATCATTCGATAAGAAGGGATATTAGTGCACAATGATAACGATATGTTTCCTAAACTTATGTAACTAATAATGGCACTGTAAAGTACGTCATGAAAACTGTTCGTAAAGCTTCCAACTGAAGGTCTCCATCTTCCCCATTAAGAAAGAGAAATGAAAAATATGAGTATCATTTGAATATAAAGTGTATTATAATATGTATTTGTATCTTTTTTCCTCTACCTTTGAGCTACGTTGATAGCGCTTAAGCATCCATTTATATTTAATTATAACTTCTTTATAAGTTCTTGTCGTCTTTTTGAATATTTTGACTTGTATTCACTGTTAAGGTTTGTTTAAGGCTCACCACGATAGAATGATAGGTCGTTGTAGAAAAGCTATCACTTGTCCATGATCACTTCCAACCATCGGCTTACAATTTGTCATTTGTCATCTTTTATGAAGTCAATGATTGTATATTTATCTTTTGTTTTGTTCTTGCTTTAATTAACTGGTGTTGTAATCATTCGATAAGAAGGGATATTAGAAGTGCACAATGATAAAGATATGTTTTTTAAACCATTGTAACTATAAATGTCACTTAAAATTATGGCCATGAACATTATCCTTGTTTTGATTTATTAATTTTATGTTTGATTTTCTTTTTCTTTTGCACTTTTACAAATATATAACAAACAAAAATTGCAAATTTACACATGACAAAAGAAAATATGTAGAATAAAGTAATGTTAACTGTAACTAATCGAAAACATCAAACAGGAGGGTTGACAAAGTAAGCAAAGCTTGGTAGTACGACTACCCTCAAAGGATACATAATAATCCAAATATGAAGGAAAAACAATATTGGTGAAAGGTGAAAAAGACAGAAAAAAAAGAAAACAAAAGAAAGAGGGGATGGTCATCAAAATTCACTGATGTACTTGGTAGTTGAATTTCAATTTGTTATATAAAGATAAAAAAGATGATGCAAATTTGAATATTGAGTGGCCAACTTGGGATGTAATAGAATGAGAAGACTCGCGAGGTTCGGATAATATGAATGTGAATGTGAGATTAGCGAGCTGGTTTTAAACTTGGGCCTGCGAGTCGGAGCTTTGAAGTGTTTGTATACACAACAGTGTTTAGTCAGTATCCCAAGTAGGCCACTCTTTATTCATACGTTTATTAATACCAGGTTATGGAAGGTTATAATCAACGTTTCAATGAATAGATGAAAACAAAATGTAAAGAGTACTGCAAATGTGAGAGTTTTGTAACGACGGGTAAACGAGGAGAACTTATTTTGATGGTGGATTTAAAGATAATGAGCAATAAGAGGATTTTTCACCACACTTTTAAAGGATAGCATTGTATTCATCGTTTTTATTTCAGGGGGTGGTGCATTCCAGGTATAAGGGCCAGAATGTCTAATTGAGTTTTGAGCTAAGGCTGTTTTGGCGTTGAATAGGTGATAGTCATTGGAATGCCTGGTTGGATAGAAATGAAAATTAAAATTATGTTGGAATAAAATGACTAGTGATGGGGAAAGAATGCCGGATTTAAGCCGAAAGATGAACAGAGATTTTTGCATGTAGTGTATGTCACTTATTTGTAGAGTTGTTAATGTTGCAAATAAAGGGTCAGTGTGGTCGCGATAACCTGCATCGGAACAACCTCGAATTGCTTTTTTTCTATAACATTAATATACTGTACGATTAGTATTGCACTTATGAGTAGCCCATATGATATTGCAGTACAAAAATATATGATAAAACCAGTGAATTGTTTAGCATACTAAGCACATGTGTTGGCAAAACATATTCTAGCTTTAACCCTTACTGTACTGGGGGGGGGGGGGGGGCTGGAAAGCCCCCCCCCCCTCCTCGACATTTTCAGAGATGTTTGGAATTTTGAATTATCGTTTCATGAATGTTTTTCCTTAAGTCTTACGCACATTTTGATACCATTTTCGTCGAAATCGGATATACCTGTAAGGTATTACATAACAATTAGTATGCGAATGTCATCAAAAATGTGCTATAAGTGCATATATTCATGTACAAGCAGAAATGTGAATAAAGGTTTAGATGTATTTCTTCCTATGAATTGATATCAAATTGCTTTTATATGTTTCTCAAAGGAACTAGATGTATTCCAGAACAAAAGAATACATTAGAAATACAACAATTTATATAATAACAAATACAAAAACAATAAAATACAAAAGAAAATAAATATTTGAAAATCGCATCTAATTTGCATAAATTATCATTATAAATTACATCAAAATTATTATTTTGTGTTAAAAAAGAAGTTTTATATGAATAATGAGTCTGACAATTTTTGTAATGATTCTAGTTCCCTGTATATTTCCGCGTAATTTGCGTATTCATAATTCATGCAAATTAACCTATGCATTCTCAAATATCATAAAGATAATGTAACCTCATGAATTTGAGATGAAGGAAACATTTATTCAATAAATTTTTCAACATTCTTTACAAGTCTACATGCAAATATGTAGAGTTTTCTGTAAAATGCATAACATTAGCATTTTGAATAATAATTAGACTATAACGACAAAAATTTGCATATTAGGGAAAAACTAATTATACCATCTTGTTCCTTACGTAAATATCTACAAACATGCACATTTTCGTGTTCATCGAAATTTCGACGGCCGAGATCATAGGGGGGGGGGGGGCCCCCCCCCCCCCCCAGCCACGAGGTGCTCAAAATAGCCCAGTACAGTAAAGGTTAAATAGTATACCAATATTGCGAGAAATAGTTTATATTATAGTTTATACTATATTATATAGACTCTCAATTATAATTTCAACTTTATTCAGCTTCAGACTAGTAGTAGATCTTTAATCAGATAATACTTGAAATAGTATATCTAGACCCTGTAATGTCTAGTGTCACAGTGTGGGCATGTAAAGTGTGAGAGCTGAGGGATTGGGCCGGCGTTTGGCAGGGGCATGAAATAGAACGATACTGAGCTGTATAAACTAGATCGACTACATGTAAGCAGGGAGTTGGAAAAGCCCCTCCCTGATGTAAGTGTGCGGTGGGGGGGGGGGGGGCGGTTTTTATTTTTAAGACTCAGAGTCGGACTGAGTCTTAAAATCTGAGTGTAGATTTACAGAACCCAATATTAAGTAGTAAACTAGTATTGTAGCATAGACTAGCTTCTACTCATACATACATTGGTTGAAAAAGTAAATCTTTTACTATTATTAGTAATACAGGCGCTAGCTATTAATTATTTTATATTGTCTGTTGTGAGTATTAAGTAGTTTATAAGAAAACCCCCTTAAACTTTAATTTATTTTTCAGTTGAAAATAATAATGATAATTAATGATAATGATAATAACAATAATAATAATAATAATACAAATAATAATAATAATGATAATAATGATACTACTACTACTACTACTAATATAGGTTTTCCCGTCCAATTTCGTAAAAGAAGCAATCAATTTCATTACCGTGCATTCATTAGTATATAAGTGTATTGTAATATTGTTTAAAATATATTTTCTTCATCCCTTTGGCTTCGTTCATAGTGGGTAAGTATCCATTTAAACTTAAATATAACTTTTGTATAAGTTCTGGTCGACTTTCTGAATATTTCAAATAGTATTCACTTTTAAGGCGTTTTTAAAGCTCACCACGAAAAAATGCTAAGTTGTTGTAGAAATGCTACTACTTGTCCAAGTTTACTTTTAACCATCTGTTTCCAAATTCTCATTCGTCATATTTTTCGAAGTCACATATTGCGTGTTTATCTTTTGTGTCTATATTACTATAATAAACAGGTGTTATAACCCTTCGGTAACAATGGATTTTGGTTTTCATTAATAAAGATATGTTTCCTAAACCATTGTAACCATAAATACTAATTAAAATTAAAGGCCTGAACGTTTATCGTGAGGCTCACAACTGATGATATCCTTCTTCCCCATAAAGAAAGAGAAATTAAAATGATGAGTATCATTTGAATATAAAGTGTGTTCTAATATTTATTTGCATATTTTTTCCTCTACCCTCGGGCTACGTTGATAGCGAGTAAGTATCCATCTTAATTGAATTAAAACTTCCTTATAAGTTCTGGTTGTCTTTTTGAATATTTCAACTTGTACTCACTTATAAGGCTTTTGTTTAGGCTCGCCACGATAGAATGCTAGGTTGTTGTAGACATGCTACCACTTGTCGATGCTCACTTTTAGGCATCAATATATTGATTCATATTTGTCATCTGTTATGAAGTCACGGCTTGTATGTTTATCTTAAGTTTTTGTCTTGCTTTATTTAACTGGTGTTGTAATCATTCGATAAGAAGGGATATTAGTGCACAATGATAACGATATGTTTCCTAAACTTATGTAACTAATAATGGCACTGTAAAGTACGTCATGAAAACTGTTCGTAAAGCTTCCAACTGAAGGTCTCCATCTTCCCCATTAAGAAAGAGAAATGAAAAATATGAGTATCATTTGAATATAAAGTGTATTATAATATGTATTTGTATCTTTTTTCCTCTACCTTTGAGCTACGTTGATAGCGCTTAAGCATCCATTTATATTTAATTATAACTTCTTTATAAGTTCTTGTCGTCTTTTTGAATATTTTGACTTGTATTCACTGTTAAGGTTTGTTTAAGGCTCACCACGATAGAATGATAGGTCGTTGTAGAAAAGCTATCACTTGTCCATGATCACTTCCAACCATCGGCTTACAATTTGTCATTTGTCATCTTTTATGAAGTTTATGATTGTATATTTATCTTTTGTTTTGTTCTTGCTTTAATTAACTGGTGTTGTAATCATTCGATAAGAAGGGATATTAGAAGTGCACAATGATAAAGATATGTTTTTTAAACCATTGTAACTATAAATGTCACTTAAAATTATGGCCATGAACATTATCCTTGTTTTGATTTATTAATTTTATGTTTGATTTTCTTTTTCTTTTGCACTTTTACAAATATATAACAAACAAAAATTGCAAATTTACACATGACAAAAGAAAATATGTAGAATAAAGTAATGTTAACTGTAACTAATCGAAAACATCAAACAGGAGGGTTGACAAAGTAAGCAAAGCTTGGTAGTACGACTACCCTCAAAGGATACATAATAATCCAAATATGAAGGAAAAACAATATTGGTGAAAGGTGAAAAAGACAGAAAAAAAAGAAAACAAAAGAAAGAGGGGATGGTCATCAAAATTCACTGATGTACTTGGTAGTTGAATTTCAATTTGTTATATAAAGATAAAAAAGATGATGCAAATTTGAATATTGAGTGGCCAACTTGGGATGTAATAGAATGAGAAGACTCGCGAGGTTCGGATAATATGAATGTGAATGTGAGATTAGCGAGCTGGTTTTAAACTTGGGCCTGCGAGTCGGAGCTTTGAAGTGTTTGTATACACAACAGTGTTTAGTCAGTATCCCAAGTAGGCCACTCTTTATTCATACGTTTATTAATACCAGGTTATGGAAGGTTATAATCAACGTTTCAATGAATAGATGAAAACAAAATGTAAAGAGTACTGCAAATGTGAGAGTTTTGTAACGACGGGTAAACGAGGAGAACTTATTTTGATGGTGGATTTAAAGATAATGAGCAATAAGAGGATTTTTCACCACACTTTTAAAGAATAGCATTGTATTCATCGTTTTTATTTCAGGGGGTGGTGCATTCCAGGTATAAGGGCCAGAATGTCTAATTGAGTTTTGAGCTAAGGCTGTTTTGGCGTTGAATAGGTGATAGTCATTGGAATGCCTGGTTGGATAGAAATGAAAATTAAAATTATGTTGGAATAAAATGACTAGTGATGGGGAAAGAATGCCGGATTTAAGCCGAAAGATGAACAGAGATTTTTGCATGTAGTGTATGTCACTTATTTGTAGAGTTGTTAATGTTGCAAATAAAGGGTCAGTGTGGTCGCGATAACCTGCATCGGAACAACCTCGAATTGCTTTTTTTCTATAACATTAATATACTGTACGATTAGTATTGCACTTATGAGTAGCCCATATGATATTGCAGTACAAAAATATATGATAAAACCAGTGAATTGTTTAGCATACTAAGCACATGTGTTGGCAAAACATATTCTAGCTTTAACCCTTACTGTACTGGGGGGGGGGGGGGGCTGGAAAGCCCCCCCCCCCCCCCTCCTCGACATTTTCAGAGATGTTTGGAATTTTGAATTATCGTTTCATGAATGTTTTTCCTTAAGTCTTACGCACATTTTGATACCATTTTCGTCGAAATCGGATATACCTGTAAGGTATTACATAACAATTAGTATGCGAATGTCATCAAAAATGTGCTATAAGTGCATATATTCATGTACAAGCAGAAATGTGAATAAAGGTTTAGATGTATTTCTTCCTATGAATTGATATCAAATTGCTTTTATATGTTTCTCAAAGGAACTAGATGTATTCCAGAACAAAAGAATACATTAGAAATACAACAATTTATATAATAACAAATACAAAAACAATAAAATACAAAAGAAAATAAATATTTGAAAATCGCATCTAATTTGCATAAATTATCATTATAAATTACATCAAAATTATTATTTTGTGTTAAAAAAGAAGTTTTATATGAATAATGAGTCTGACAATTTTTGTAATGATTCTAGTTCCCTGTATATTTCCGCGTAATTTGCGTATTCATAATTCATGCAAATTAACCTATGCATTCTCAAATATCATAAAGATAATGTAACCTCATGAATTTGAGATGAAGGAAACATTTATTCAATAAATTTTTCAACATTCTTTACAAGTCTACATGCAAATATGTAGAGTTTTCTGTAAAATGCATAACATTAGCATTTTGAATAATAATTAGACTATAACGACAAAAATTTGCATATTAGGGAAAAACTAATTATACCATCTTGTTCCTTACGTAAATATCTACAAACATGCACATTTTCGTGTTCATCGAAATTTCGACGGCCGAGATCATAGGGGGGGCCCCCCCCCCCCCCCAGCCACGAGGTGCTCAAAATAGCCCAGTACAGTAAAGGTTAAATAGTATACCAATATTGCGAGAAATAGGGGTAGATATAAAGTTCACATGATCATTCCAGTTACATTTTCCATTCATATATACACCTAAGAATTTCGTTGATGGCTTTTTTCCATTGGAACATTATCAACAAGCAGCTCAAAATGATAAATATTGTGATTTCTTGAGCTTCTAAAATGAATAAAATTGGTCTTCTTTAGGTTCAATGATAATATGTTGCTTTTGAACCTTTTCGATAAATTAGGTAGTTCAATGTTCATGGTTGCGATCAGCGAATTTAAATCAGAATGTGAATATAATACATTTGTATCATCGGCAATCAAGATATACTGTAGAATTGGTGAAACATTAGAAATATCATTGACATATATCCAAAATAATAGTGGCCCAAGTATGGAGCCTTGCGGAACTCCACATTTAATATACGATACGTTAGAAGTAACTGAATTGAATAAAGTATATTGTTTTCTTAATGATTAGTAGTTTTCGAACCACGGATTTATTAACCACGTTTTTATGAAGTCACGGATTTTATCTTTATCTGATATTTTTGTCTTGTTTTAGTTAACTGGTGTTGTAATCCTTCGATAAAAAGAGATATTTATAGTGCACAATGATAAAGATATGTTTCCTAAACCAAAAACCATAAATGTAACTTAAAACAGAAATGACCATTATGTTTTAGGCTTTTAACTGATGATTTCCCTTTTCCCCATAAAAAAAAAAAAAATTAAAAGGATGAGTATAAATTGTAAATATTAGTGTATTCCAATAGTTATTTGTATCTATTTTCCCCGACCCTTTGCTTTGGCTTCGTTCATAGTTCGTAAGTATTAATCTGAATATAATTATAACTTCTTCATACATTTCAATCATCTTTCTGAATTGTTATCTATTATTCACTTTGAAGATTTGTATTAAGTTCAACACGATAGAATGCTTGGATGTTGTGGACATGCTGTCACCTATCTATGACATTTTTTGAGCATCGGTATTGAAATTGTAATTGTTAATTTTTTTCATAAAGTCACGAATTTTATTGAACTGTTATGTGTCTATCTGTTGTAACCATTCGGTAAGAATGGATTTTGGTTTTCATTAATACAGAAATGTTTATTAAACCATTGTAACCATAACTGATATTTAAAATTAAAGGCCTGTAAATATATTGTAAGGCTAACAGCTGATGATATTTTTCTTCCCCATAAAGAAAGAGAAATTAAAATGATGAGTATCATTTGAATATAAAGTGTATTCTAATATCTTTTGGCATATTTGTTTTTCTCTACCCTTGGGCTACTTTTTTAGCGAGTAAGTATCCATCTTAATTATAAGTTATGTATACACTGTCGCTCATATAGTTTGAATTTTTTAGTTTTACCCCAATTCATGGAATTATTTTAAAAATAATTTAAAAATAATAGATCTAGGTAATAGTATACATTCTCAGATTTCATTGAATAATAATTTGCCAATGTGTGCTTTGCGTAACTGCTAAAGCATGTGTATGCTACTATGCCTATCAACTAGAGGACCTACGCCCTTAAGTCATAAATGACAGTAATGAGGATTAATGCCCCACAAAAGGGCACTACTATAGCACATCGACACGGTTTTGATCCTGGGGCCTCACAGTTACAAGGCCATTGCTTTGTCACTGAACAATGACTGTACGCAGCAGGAGCTAGGGTAGGGGGCAGTTTCCATAAATAAAAACAAAACAAAGAAAATGCAATAAATTGTCAATAATTTATTGCATTTTACTCCGCTCCCCAACATACAAAAATCCTCTGGACGGCAATGCATTATATGGCTCAAGGCATGGGCACACAGAGGATTTTTGTATATTGGGAACCGGGGTAAAATGCAATAAATTATTGAAAATGTATTGCATTTTCTTTGTGTTATTTATATTTATTTATTTACATGTTTTTTTCCTCTGCCCTTGTGCTTCTTTCATAGACCGTAAGTATATATACACATTCGAATATATCTTTTTTGTATGTTCTGGTCATTTTCCAGAAACTTCTCCATGTATTTAATTATACACTTTTATTCAGCTCACAACGTTAGAATGCTTAGGTGTTGTAGAAATTATACCACTATATCCAAGATAACTTCCAACAATAGGTTTGGAATTGGTTTCCTTCATCGTTTATGAAGTCACGGATTGTATGCTTATATTCTGTAGTTGTCTTACTTAAATAAACTAGTGTTATATTTATAGTAAGAAGGGATATTCGTACACAATGATCGAAATATGTGTCGCAAACCATTGTAACCATAAAAACCACTAACAAATACGGCATGCAAACTGTCTGTAGAGCTTCCAACTGAAAAAGAGAAATGAAAAAGATAAGTATCATTTGAATATAAAAGTGTATAATGATTCGTATTTGTATCTACTTCTCTACCCTTGGGCTACGTTTTTAGTGATTAAGTATCAATGTTTATTTAGTTATAACTTCTTTATTAGTTCTGGTCGTCTTTTTAGAATATTTCAACTTGTATTCACTTTTAAGGGTTTGTTTAGGCTCACCACGATCAAATGCTACGTTCTTGTAGAAATGTGACCACTTGTCCCTGTTTACTTTTAACCATTCTCATTTGTCATATGTTATGAAGTCACTGATTGTGTATTTATCTAATGTCTGTGTGTTGCTTTAATTAACCGGTGTTGTAATCATTTGATAAGAAGGGATAATGGTAATAGTATATTTGTAAAACGCTTAGAGACATTTTTGATAAGCGCTAATAATATATAAAAACTAACTATTATTATTATTATAATTAAATGTGCACAATTATAAAGATATTTATTGTAAACCATTGTAAACATAAATGTCAGTTAAAATTACAACCATGAACATTATCCTTAAGGCTTTCAACTGATGATTTTCCTTTTCCCCATACAAAAAGAGAAATACAAAAGATGAGTATTATGTGTATATATAAGTGTATTCTAATATTTATGTTTTTTTATTTTCCGCCAACCCTTTGGCTTCGTTCATAGTGCGTAAGTATCAATCTGAATATAATTATAACTTCTTCATACATTCCGGTCATCTTTCTGAATTTTAATTACTATTTACTTTTAAGCTTTTTATTAAATTCACCACGATAGAATGATTAGATATTGTGGACATGCTGTCACCTATCTATGATAATATTCGAGCATCTGTTTTTACACATTTTAATTGTTAATCTTTTCATATAGTCACGGATTTTATTTTTGTGTTATGTGTATATCTTATTATGATGAAAGTTGTTCTAATTCTTCGATAAGAAGGTTTATTCGTGCCCTATGTTACAAATGTGTTTCCTAAACCATTTCAACCATAAAAGCCACTTACCAATAAAGGCATGACATTATCTCTAAGGCTTTCAATTCATGATATCCTTCTTCCCAATAAAGAAAGAGAAATGTAAAAGATGAGTATCATGTGTCAAGGAAATTTTTTTTTAATATTTATTTCTATGTGTTTTACCCCTGCCCTTTGGCTTCTTTTCATAGACCGTAAGTATCCATACGAATTTAAATATATCTTTCTTATATGTCCTGGTCATTTTTCAGAATTTTGTTCATGTATTTACCTCTACACTCGTGTTCAGCTCACCACGTTAGAATGCTTAGGTGTTGTAGAAATTATACCACCTATCCAAGATAACTTCCAACAATAGGTTTCGATTTTTGTTTTCCTTCATCTTTTATGAAGTCACGGATTGTATGCTTATATTTTGTGTTTGTCTGACTTAAATGAACTAGTGTTATACTTGTTTAGTAAGAAGGGATATTCGTACACAATTATATATATATGTGTCCCAAACCATTGTAACATTAAATGCCACTATCAAAGACGGCGTGAAAACTGTCTGTGAAGCTTCCGACAGAAAAACTCAATTTTCCTCAATAAAAAAGAGAGATTCAAAAGATGAGTATTATGTGTATATATAAGTGTATTCTAATATTTATGTGTTTTTTCCGCCAACCCTTTGGCTTCGTTCATAGTGCGTAAGTATCAATCTAAACTTAATTATAACTTCTTCATACATTTCGGTCATCTTTCTGAATGTTTATCTATTATTTACTTTTAAGCTTTTTATTAAATTCACCCCGATAGAATGATTGGATATTGTGGACATGCTGTCACCTATCTATGATAATATTCGAGCATCTGTTTTTACTCATTTTAATTGTTAATCTTTTCATATAGTCACGGATTTTATTTTTGTGTTATGTGTATGTCTTATTATGATGAAAGTTGTTCTAATTCTTCGATAAGAAGGTTTATTCGTGCCCTATGTTACAAATGTGTTTCCTAAACCATTTCAACCATAAAAGCCACTTACCAATAAAGGCATGACATTATCTCTAAGGCTTTCAATTCATGATATCCTTCTTCCCAATAAAGAAAGAGAAATGTAAAAGATGAGTATCATGTGTCAAGGAAATGTTTTTTTAATATTTATTTATATGTGTTTTACCCCTGCCCTTTGGCTTCTTTTCATAGAACGTAAGTATCCATACGAATTTAAATATATCTTTCTTATATGTCCTGGTAATTTTTCAGAATCTTTTTCATGTATTTACCTCTACACTCGTGTTCAGCTCACCACGTTAGAATGCTTAGGTGTTGTATAAATTATACCACCTATCCAAGATAACTTCCAACAATAGGTTTCGATTTTTGTTTTCCTTCATCTTTTATGAAGTCACGGATTATATGCTTATATTTTGTGTTTGTCTGACTTAATTGAACTAGTGTTATACTTGTTTAGTAAGAAGGGATATTCGTACACAATTATATATATATGTGTCCCAAACCATTGTAACATTAAATGCCACTATCAAAGACGGCGTGAAAACTGTCTGTGAAGCTTCCGACTGAAAAACTCAATTTTCCTCAATAAAAAAGAGAAATGACAAACAAAAAGTATCATTCGAATATTTTAGAGTGTATTATAATAGTAGTCCTTGGGTCAAAGGGGGCTACCGCGCACCCCCCCCCCCCCCCCTATGATCCTACTTCTTGGGTGTCATTTTGTTCATTGGGCTCCATTGTATCAGAAAAAAGATGTTCCTAAGAAAAAAAAACTCATTTGGACATTGTTTCTTGGCCCCTAATTTGAAGATATGTAAAAATGTCAGTTTTCGTGTTGTGCACGCTTTCTTAGGGTTTGTGAATTATGTGCATACAATTTACCCTGTTTCTCAGCAGATATAAGTCTAATCTCCACCAAATTAATACACGGGAACATATTTTTTGTTTTTCTTATTTGTTTTTCATTAACGCCATTTTAGGTACAGGGCTTCCTTATGACCTTTTGAACGTTGTAAGGATAAGAGCCCCCGGCATAATATTCATATATCGTCGCCTGGGCGGCAGAAGGGCGTTAGCGCTTCAACTGATAATGATGGCAAAAATATTGAAACAAAAGAGAGGGACAAATAAGTAAACCGTTATTACAAAAATACTATGCCCTAGGACCCCCTATCACAATTATTAGTACTGATGTTTGCTTAGTTCTCTTCCAAGATTGTGTTACCGTATTCTGCATATGAGGATAAATATTTGTATACAATGTTGGGGCTCCGACAAAACGCCCCCGCCCGGGGCTCCTACATTACTATCGTTATGTAGGTTTTTAGGAATCCCTATACCAAAATGTCATAAGTACAACAACAAATCAATGTTATATTACCTTCTAAATGATTTCGGGGCTTCAAATCGACGCCCGCAACCCCACACCCTTATATGAATTTTTTTGCCGGGGCTCCTACTTTAATATAGTTAGGTAGGTCTGTAACAAAAGTGGTGTTTTTATCTGGCATGTAACGGTAGTTTTACTAGGCCACCTGACTATCCATGCTAACTTCCAACCATAGGTTTCGAAATTTAATTTTTCTTCTTTAATACCCCCTTAAAAATCCGTGTATGTGAAGTGGGTATTATGATTTGTTTAATTCACAGATTGCATATTTATCTTGTGTGTTTGCCTTACTTTTTTAAAAATTGGTGGTTTTAAATTGGGATTTTCGTGCACGATGATAAAGATATGTTTCCTACAACCTTGATACCATTAATGTCAGTTATTGATAAAGGCATGAACAAAGTCTTTAAGGTCTACAACTGATGATCTCCTTCTTCTCCATACAAAATAAAAATAAAAAAGATGAGTATTATTTGTATATTATATAAGTGCATTGTTATATTTATCTTTTTATTCTATCGATTTTCCTCTACCCTTTGGCTTCGTTCATAGCAAGTAAGTATCCATTTAAATATATTCATACGTTATTTATACATTCCGGCATCTTTCTGAATCTTTTTATTTGTATTAAATGTTTTATTTTTTATTTACCAAGATATAATGCTAGGTGTTGAATAAATGATATCACTTGTCCAAGATAACATCTAACCATCGGTTTGAAAATTCGAATTTGTTTATCTTCACGAAGTCACATATTGTATATTTATCTTGTATGTTTGCCGTAGTTTAATGAACCGGTGTTGTTATATGTCGGTAAGAAGGAATTTTCGTACACAATGATAAAGATATGTTTCCGACAACCTTGTTACCATAAATGTCACTTAATAATAAAGGCATGAAAATCATCTGTAAGGCTTTCAACTGATGATCTCCATCTTCCCCATTAAGAAAAAAAGAATAACAGAGTTAGTTGTGTTCGATTTAAATTCATGATAATACACTTCGTTCATAGATATTCTACGTATCATCTTTTCAAGAATGCTCTTATAAGATGTCCGGATCGTACTGGGATTTGTTCAAACCTAGGTCTCAACAAACCTGGTTTGTTTATAAACCTCCTTTGTGAATTCGGGCATATATCTTATGTCTGTGCCTTACTTTAATGAACTGGTGATTTAGTCCTTCGGTAAGAAGAGATATTCGTGCACAGGCGCGCCGGAAGCAGTTTGGGTTTGTATGTGTGTTTAAAAAAGCTTGCGTCTATCATCTCTCAGAAACGTGTTTCTGGCTCTATGTTACATACAACACGCACCTTTCTCGGCGCTTCAATATACCCGTATCTAAAGACGTTTGAAAAAGGGTTTGCGTTTATCACCTTGAAAATTTGCCTGAAAGACGTTTGAAAACGCTTATTCCAGGCCAACAAATGTACTATAAACGCATCCCTAGACAACTAGATGAGCTTTTCCAGCAAACCCCTTTCAAACTGGCCTCAAACGGCCACTATGAATGGTACAGAAGAGAAAAGGAAGATAGAATAGCCGTTGAAAAGAAGAGAAATAGGGAGAAAACACCGATTAAAAGTCCGATGAAAATGGTCAAAGGTCGCAGTGTGTGCGCGCTTTTTCGTAAACAGCTGTGTTTGTTGACTTTTTGCTAGCGAGATGAATTGCGGGATTAATAAATGTGCAATAATTCTTCACTACCGGCAAGGGCTCACCACGGCGAGTGAATTTCACCTGCAGTATGAAAAGGACAGCAGGGAAAGCGGCGTTTTCACCTTTGTTTACGTAAAGAAAATTCAATAGGTATTTTCTTCGGTCCCACTCCGATAGAAACACTATGAAAGGGGTAATTCTCGCTACCCTAAACAGGTACGAAAATCTCGAAATTCGCGAGACGAGGTAATTTTCACTCTCTCGGGTCGTCACTACAACTTC
This sequence comes from Strongylocentrotus droebachiensis, assembly GCA_035222895.1. Lineage (NCBI taxonomy): Eukaryota > Metazoa > Echinodermata > Echinoidea > Camarodonta > Strongylocentrotidae > Strongylocentrotus > Strongylocentrotus droebachiensis. The sequence continues at coordinate 620,433 of JAVYIG010000202.1, forward strand.
CGGTATAGAGTCCCATCCCAAGTCACGGCCTTCATCCACCCCCATTTTTCAGGGTTCTTACGCTTGGAATCATGAGCCCAGCACTGTGCAGCCTCACAAAAGAAAACCATCGTCACTGATGTCAAAAGACGCAAAAAACAACGAATGAAATGTTCAAATAAACGTTGAAATATTTGCGAAAAAAAAACAAGACCGAGCAGACGACATATTCGGTGCATACGCTATCGCGCCTAGTAATATAGCGCCTGCACAGGAACCTGTAATGTCGAAAAGCTATCCCATAATGCAATGCGCGTTTTCAGGATTTTCCCCGGATCTCGGCAGAATCGCTATTTGGGGTAGCGAGAATTGACAAGAGATCCGGCAAATAACCCTATCATATGGGTCTCTTTTAAAAATGAGCTATGACAATACCGTACACCGGCTTTTTCACCCGTAAGATGGCAACTGAGGGATGCTGTGAGGCTTACATGGCATTCTGTAAACTAACAATTTAGGTTATGGTTTTAAAGTTTGATATTATCTGGAAGTTATGGACTTTAGGGTAGGACTCGTGGTTATGAAACTTTACTCAAGTGCATTCAAAATTATAAACCACAAGAGATATTTGGGTTATCGCAATCACTACGAGCAATGAGGGGTCCTCTCTCAACGTTATGTGCTGTGTGGACACAATGAACTTCAAGGTTATGTCAGCTAATAGAAGCAACTGCTTTCCCGGCTTGTTCAAAACTTGGAATTATTGTTGTTTTAGTCACGTGTGAGCTTTCATCATTGTTAGTAGATCCTGTGTGAGCAGAACTAATGTATTTTAATGTAGCCGATCGAAAAGGTAAACAGCAGAAAACAGAAATGTACCTATGTTCATGCCTTCGCTCATCCCAAACAATGGGTTATTGAAAATTTACTGCAAAGTCATCTTGGTACTTTTCATCAAAGCACAAGATTTGCTTCTTTTGTTCTTCTTTTTGTTGTTGTTGTTGTTGTTGTTGGGGGGGGGGGGTTGGCTCGAAACCCTTCATACAATAGTGATTACGAACTTACAACTGATCAAGCAGATCAACCAACAATGATAAGGGTAGAGTGCGACTACTTCCCTGGAGTTATAAGTTGCCAAGTGCATTTAATCTCTGGCGCTTTAATGATTTGTCATGGAAAGTGGATGTCAATCTGGCTCAGAGTCATATGCACAGGTGCAATTGCCGAACGCCTACCAAACTAGTGATCCCTGCATTACAGGGCAATTAAATGTATAATTTTTCCTATATTTCCCTTCCTTTTTGATACGATGTATCTAGTAGATACGTACATTACATATTAAGTTCTGTCAGGAGAAACACGCAAGTAATGATATCTTAAACCTGTTGGTTGACCATAACTGTTTCCAAGACTTGGATTGGATTTTATAATGTGTCTGTGACTTTGAAATGTAAGGAATAAAATATGTGTTTCATATTTAGTTCTGTGGAACTATATGCACACAATAAGATTGATCGTTTGTGATTCCTCAACCTTCTTAGGTTTTGCAGGTTGAACTAAAGATCATAAGGCCCAGCAACAAGGATATATGAAACTTGATTTCAGGGGACATGTTACAGATCAAAGTTCCATTGAAAGGCCAAGTATTGATCGATGCCTCATTATCCTTGTGCAAATGTCACCTCCAGCTGACTGTGTTCTTATACTTCCTCTTCTAATTCCTGAACCTTGCTTGTCGTTTCAGATACCGTGTATGATCTGACCATCTTGTACATGTCAGAGGCCACCAACTGGTGCGAGTACCTCTTCGATAGACTCCATCCCTTTGAGGTCTACCAGCAGTCGGAGGAGATCACGGTGTTCCCCACTCATGAGACCACCATCCATTACATCAAAAGTTCCCGCGTGCAGGTCATCATCATCTCCCCGAAGTTCATTGAGACTGCTACCTCTCAGATCAAGGAGATCACTGGGAACTCTGTGGTGGGAATCCTGTGCGGCGTGGAGAAGAAGGAGTTGGTCAACCTCCAGGACAGGATACCCGACTATGTCAGCTGGCACCTCGTGGATGTTAAGGATGGACCGAGGTGCATCACGGGCACGATAATAAACATTGTGGAAGAAATGATCAGAATTTCAGATGAGCAAGCCCCGGACATGACCGTAACGGACGATGTTTATTTAGCAATGACGAGGAATAGAACGGAGGACCCGCAGAGCAATTACATGACAATGGAAAGAGAATTACATCACGGTAAGTGTTCGTTTGGTGCCAAGCTAAGAATCAAGGATCAAACATGTTCAGTTAACTATGTTATGAAAAACTACCCCTATTGTCCCCAGGACAGTTCACTTCAATTCATATTTATTTCATTTCCAACAGAAAGGAAAACAGAAATATTACATTTGTTTTCATACATAATTCATTTTTTTTCTGGTAACTATACAAATACACATCTAAATTATCCGTTGGAGAATTTGGTGATTAAACTGAATATAGTTTACACAGTATAGTATTAAATATAAAGGTGAGTTCTGGTAATGCGATTGCATTGTGAAAAAAAAAGGTGTGGAATGGATCAGAAACAGGTGATCATGTAGCATGTAAGTATTTGTGTGCACTGCAAGGTTCTGGAGTCATCAAAATCATAATAAATTTGGCCAAGTCTTGGTAAAGTAACAAACACTGTACACAGTAAGCTATATATGGGACAACACAAATGGTGTCGGGGCTAGTACTACCTTGATTTCCTTGTCTTTCTATGCTCATTACTCAGCCAGTACACATTTTCTTCCAAAATTGTTTGGCATATGTCATTTATTTGTAATTTTGAACATTCAGTGTAAGTTTCGTTTGATTCTGTGAGATTATTATTATTTTTTTTTTTTTTACCAGAACTGGAGTTTATCTTTAATGACTGCTTTCAGAGAAATAGTTGTTTTGATACGCTCAAGGAAAGGTCACAATTGTGCTATTGCCCGAGGCGTGCCGAGGGCAATACCCCAATTGTAACTTTCCCGAGAGCGTGTAATAACAACTTTTTCTCGAATATTAAAGCAGTCATTAATACTTGTATATGCCCCCCAAAAAAGGGTCAACTTATGACACCACCTTGGCCTTCTCTAGTTTATCTGCACGGTTGTTTTTTATGAGTGTATCTTTGAGAGTAGAGTAGACCTAGATTCTAGTCTAAGCAAGATATTTTTACAATTTTGGGGATGAGCCGGCCCTGTGGGGAATATGGAAAACAACCTGCGCTTTCATATGACACCTCACTTATTGAGTATCACCTTCAGGATCACGAGCAATATTAGTTTGAATCTCTGGTAATTAAAACATCGACCAATTTAGCATGAGTGCGCAAAGGCCAATGCATAGGGATGTGTGCAATCTCTAAGGGAAGGATTTTAGCACTATTAAACCTACTAGAATATAGGCCTACTAGATCTATTTTGAAAACAATTCATGGAGAATTTCACGCACCCTTTTTGATGTTCTTGCTGTCAGCAAGTCTTGCATTTGATCATCATCAATAAGTTGAAATCTTGGGAGGGTTGTTACACCCTCAAATGTAATAACTCCCACAAATGTAATAACGCCCACAAATGTAATAACACTTTACCCACAAATGTAACAACACCCACAAATGTAATAACACTTTACCCACAAATGTAATAATTTCACCCACAAATGTAATAACCACTTTACCCACAAATGTAATATTTTTTAATCACCCACAAATGTAATAATGACTTTACCCACAAATGTAATAAATTTGAAGTGATATTTTGAATCACCCACAAATGTAATAATGACTTTACCCACAAATGTAATAAATTTGAAGGGATATTTTGTCGAATTTAAAACTAAAACCCTGTAATAAAGCTGGGTATAGCGCGCAGTCTTTGCTCCAGACCCGGTTATTTCAACAACAACAAAAAGTCTAAAAAACTAAGACCCCACCATCTTCCAAACTAAGACCCGGTAATAAAGCATGGGTTTAGAGCGTAGTTTTTCTTCCAGACCCGGTTATTTCAAAACTTTTTAAAAATCTTCAAAACTAAGACCCCATCATCTTATTCCTGTGGAAGAACATATATAAGTATTGAGCGTAGTCTTTCCTCCAGACCCGGTTTTTCAAAAGTTAAAAAACATACAAAAAACAAAACAAAACAAAACAAAACAAAACAAACTTTTAAACTAAGACCCCTCTATCTTCCAAATTAAGACCCGGTAATAAAGCATGGGATTAGAACGTAGTCTTTACTTCAGACTCGGTTATTTAAAAAAGAAAATCTTCAAACTAAGACCTCACCATCTCATTCCTGTGGAATAACATGGGTATAGAGCGTAGTCTTTCTTCCAGACCCGGTTATTTCAAATGAAATAGAAATTTAAACAAATCTTCGAAACTAAGACCCACCATCTTATTCCTCTTTTGTTTTCATTTAAAAATAAATTACATTATTACATATGTGGATACAACACGTCACAAATAAATGATTGGTCGGCGGTCACACGAACTGACGAATCAGTCAAAATGGTCCATATATATAACATGCAGAGGAGGGACCGATTCGATGGTTCGTTGACCGTTGATCGGAGAGACAAAAATCATATAAATAAATACAGTACGGACTACGTCCAACTTTCTATCTCTCCCGCCCCTCCCCCCCCCCCCTTTTTCTCTTTCTCTCTCTCTTTCCCTCTCCCTGTCTGTCTCTCTGTCTATCTGGCAATGTCGTTTTCCATCTTCAGCTTTTTTTTTATAATGTTTTCTATTCCTCCATTTGCTTCTTCGCCGGCAGCATATCTTCCTTGAGATTAATTATTATAACATAATTATCCCTGATGATTTACACATTATACCTTATATTTATTATGTACTATCGGACCCTGTTTTTTTCTTTTTTTGGGGGATGATAATCGGTTAACAAGCAAATAACAACGCATACTTTCATATAACAAATCATAAATAGCTGTATAACGAGATCGCGCGAAACATATTTGCATGTTTTGGATGAACGATTGCAGAACCCTTTGACTGATAAAATATCTATATACTCTCTCAATCAATGTGAGTAAATTGCAGAGGTTATGGTTTTATAGTATTAAATGCAATGATGGATACATAGATTTTGTAAGATAGAAAGTATTTTATTCCAACTGAATGAAGAGGTTGTTTCATTAATATACAGACGGTAACAGAACCAAAATAATTATTACGTATAAAAAGGTGGAGTAACTCACATGTCTTTTACAAGCAAACAAGGTTATAATTTGGGCAATATTGAACCTGATAACATCAACTGAACTTGATATAAAACGCAAACAACCTAACACGTGACAATTCTTCTAAGCTAGGAAAAACAAGAGAACAAGATGCCGAAATACTAAATGTACCTGGCTTTCTGTAACTTAGTATTCGTCCATATAAGACTACTTTACACGTACAACTCCAAAAGTTTTTCAGTAATACTTTTCAGATGCTTTAAAGTTGATACTCTAAGACAATCCCAAATACTGAGATAATTACATAAATAGAAAGCTTTTAACCCCCATAATAACACCAAATGGTGTCCACCCGACAAAACAAGTTTAGAATAATGAATTTATTCGAGTAAACTCTACCAAAATATCTAAGTCTGAAACCCGGAAGTGCACGTAGAGTCGGGCCTCTATCCGTGACGTCACGAACGGGAGTCATGGGCTCAGTGAGAGTGAATGGCAGTGATATCCTTACGTAAATGTTATCCTGTCAGAGCTTAGATTTGTTGTTGTTAAGGAGTATATTTGATGGATTTTCTGTTTTCATTTGAATGAAGAATAACGAAGCAACATTTTCCAGTCGCTGATTTCTTTTTATATCCTCATATTCACCTATTTGGTAGAGATTTAAGACGAGTTTACTGCTTAGGAATTAAAGTTAAATCGTGCACTTATGAATAGGCGGATGCATTATATTGTCATCAGATGTACATGAGCAGTTTTGTAAAACGAATAGGTCTAGAACTATGATAGTACTTATCATAGATGTGTGTGACTGCCTCAACAAAGGATACAGTACCAGTTAAACATTTTATGTTGTAAAATATCAAACTTGAACGAGATCATGCAAGCGCGCTTCCTCTATAATATTTTGGCGAGTGATGCGGCTCTTGCATGAACGTTCGTGGAGCGAGCAGAATCGGGAGGTAAGACCAAGCCGCTGCTCTAGGCGCTGCTTGCTTGTGATGGAACGTACGTGCGCTAGTTATATGTTTATCGGCAATTGCAAGAGAATGAAAGCGACGTTGCCAGCTAAGAAAAACAACTAACAAAGACTTGCTCCTGACTACCGGTGTCAGAATTGGTAGATGAAGGATGTGCAGGGCCAAGGAAGGCGAAAGACATGGGAAAAAGGAAGAAGAAACCATCGGGAGATCGCTGTAGTGTATGGTAATGAACTGTGCATGGGTAGACAGCTACTGTTCACTCCGTGCCTGGGCCGATTTCAACACCAAAACAAAAATTACATGGTGAAAATATCGACTAATAGCACATCGTTGGCATGTATATGTCATAATTTTTAAAAGGGGAATTGATATTAATACTATGAAGTACTAGGGGAAGGTAAAGAATTGTACATAGAATTATGATTTATTATACTTTTCAGCCTTTGAAACAAAAATATGCAGAAAATCGTATCACTCTGCACATGTTTGCTATGGAACATCCGGGTACGTGAATATACTCTCTCCCGGACGTGAGGTCATAAATAGTAGACCAGCGTAGTGACTGATTTTCTATGCAAAGAGAGGCGGATATTTTAGACATTTCAATTGAGGATTTCGAGTAGACATAATTTTTTTGTGATATACTAAGTAATTGAAAAACTTAAAAATAACATATACTTGCCGTAGGTAACAAATTAAGGGACATTTATTTGCTTAGAGTATCAACTTTAAGAGTAGACGGAGTTGAAATGAAGTATGACTGATCAAAAGGAAATAATTATTTTAATTATACAATGAGATAAAGAATATTAACAACCTTTACCTGATCTGGTATGTTTGGTACATTAAGTTTTTTTTCCTGGGATCTAATCGTTCTTTTTTTTACACGCTGCAAAGCCTTGTAAGCCTTTCTTCGAACAGCTTGTACATTCTTTTCCCAACCATGGATAGTATAGTTTTTTGACGGGAGATATAATTTTGTTCTGGTTTCCTACTAAAGAAAATCTCGAAAGGAGATTTCCATCCAAGGACCTTTTTCGGGTCCTCGTTTAGGAGTTTTGTATAAGAGGGAAGCTCTTTAACCCAGTTGATACCCTTTTGTTTGTTTACAATAGAATATTTACATGATTAAGAAATCGTCGACGGTCAGCGAACCATCGAATCGGTCCCTCCTCTGTGTGTTATATATATGGACCATTTTGACTGATTCGTCAGTTCGTGTGACCGCCGACCAATCATTTATTTGTGACGTGTTGTATCCACATATGCAATAATGTAATTTATTTTTTAAATGAAAAAAAAAGAGGAATAAGATGATGGGCTTAGTTTCGAAGATTTGTTTAAATTTCTATTTCCTTTGAAATAACCGGGTCTGGAGGAAAGACTACGCTCTATACCCATGTTATTCCACAGGAATGAGATGGTGAGGTCTTAGTTTGAAGATTTTTTTTTTTAAATAACCGAGTCTGAAGTAAAGACTACGTTCTAATCCCATGCTTTATTACCGGGTCTTAATTTGGAAGATAGAGGGGTCTTAGTTTAAAAGGTTTTGTTGTTGTTTTGTTTTGTTTTTTGTTTGTTTTTTAACTTTTGAAAAACCGGGTCTGGAGGAAAGACTACGCTCAATACTTATATAATATGTTCTTCCACAGGAATAAGATGATGGGGTCTTAGCTTTGAAGATTTTAAAAAAGTTTTGAAATAACCGGGTCTGGAAGAAAAACTACGCTCTAAACCCATGCTTTATTACCGGGTCTTAGTTTGGAAGATAATGTGGTCTTAGTTTTGAAGATTTTTTAATTTTTTTGAAATAACCGGGTCTGGAGCAAAGACTGCGCGCTATACCCATGCTTTATTACAGGGTTTTAGTTTTAAATTCGACAAAATATCCCTTCAAATTTATTACATTTGTGGGTAAAGTCATTATTACATTTGTGGGTGATTCAAAATATCACTTCAAATTTATTACATTTGTGGGTAAAGTCATTATTACATTTGTGGGTGAAATTATTACATTTGTGGGTAAAGTGTTATTACATTTGTGGGTGTTGTTACATTTGTGGGTAAAGTGTTATTACATTTGTGGGCGTTATTACATTTGTGGGAGTTATTACATTTGAGGGTGTAACAAGGGTTTCTTCAGCCATGTTTGCCTTGTTTGGAATTCAGTACGATCGAGATTGCCGTATTAAAAATGCCAACCAATTCTTCGCACACGTACGGTATCCGTGATCGCCTAAACCGGTTTTTAACATGTGAACCTATGGGTATTTCACCAAGACTGAACTATTTTCCCGGTAACTGGAACTTTACAGGAATAGTTAAAACTATGACTGCACTTTCTCCAATCAAATGGCTGGATGAGGTATATAATAAAACATAGTCAACGGTATCAAAAGCCTTTTTCAGATGTAGCATAAACGCACAAACAATTTGCCCTTCATCTATGCTATACCCTCAGGACAACTATCCCCTAGGGCAACCACCCTCTACGACGACTACCCCCTGACAACTACCCCCCGGACAACTACCCCAAGACAACTACCCCCTAGGACAACTACCCCCGGGCAACTACCCCCTGAACAACTACCCCCTAGGAAAGTTGTCGGTGAGTAGTTGTTCTAGCGGATGGTTGTCGTAGGGGGTATTAGTCTGGGGGTAGTTGCCCGGGTGGTAGTTGTTCTAGGGGGTCGTTATCCTATGGGGTAGTTGTCCGGGGTGGTTGTCCCAGGGTGTAGTCGTCTTAGAGGGTGGTTGCCCATATTGCTCTGGTTGTCTCATTTTCGCTCGCTGGAACATTGCCAGCACAAACCACTGACCTCTACCTCCTGGACGGATCATCGCCCATTCCCATTCATTATACGTTACGTACTAAAAGGCTGTATTGTCTGACCGTTCATGAATATTCATGTTGTTGCTTACCTCGGCAAAATTTTTGCTTTTACTAAATGGAAAATGACGGTGGGGGTTGGATGAAATGGACATAATGAACCAAGAAGAAGTGATCTATAATAATTCATGCTTCCTACCCTTCGTGTGCTTGACCTATAATCTTAAAATCGCTTGGCAAACTGGGTCCAAAGTTGGACTTGTTTCACATGTGTATTATAGGCAATGACGAGCTTGTAACCTATTTTGATCAAATTACGGTGGGTGAACTTTCAAAAGTCAATGAGACATGAGGGTTCCAATGAAAGAGCTAGTGATAACGTACGTCGGGGCGGATGTGCTTTTCGTTTAAACAAAAAATGAATTTTAACGATTTTGTTTGGGTCAAATTCCATAGGCTAACATGTTAGGCTGCTGATTCTGACGATAGGGGGCGTTGTGAAATGAGACTAAACGGAGCTATATGCTAGGGGGTACTTGTCCTAGGGGGCAGTTGTACTAGGGGGTAGTTGACTGGGGTGGTTATCCGGGGTGGATATCCAGGCGGTAGGTGTCCTAGAACCAATTTCTTTCTACTAATGGCTCCCAGCAGACAATTTATTCAAATTTTAATCGAATTTTGTTTAAAACAAATTCCTCCAGATATGTTTAGGCTGTTATGTTATGTTTCTTTTCTTGGTTTTGAATGTTCAATTCATGATATTGAATATCATCACACATGAATTATATGTTGGAGAATTAGGTGATTAAACGGAACATAGTTTACAGTAAAACATAGACAACGGTATCAAAATCCTTTTTCAGATCTAGCATAACCGCACAAACAATTTGCCCTTCATCTATGCTATACCCTCAGGACAACTATCCCCTAGGGCAACCACCCTCTACGACAACTACCCCCTGACAACTACCCCCCGGACAACTACCCCAAGACAACTACCCCCTAGGACAACTACCCCGGGCAACTACCCCCTGAACAACTACCCCCTAGGAAAGTTGTCGGTGAGTAGTTGTTCTTGGGGGGCGGGGGAGTTGTCCCAGCGGATGGTTGTTGTAGGGGGTATTAGTCTGGGGGTAGTTTTCCGGGTGGTAGTTGTCCGGGGATAGTTGTCCTACGAGGTAGTTGGAAAAGGGGTACTTGTCCGGAGGTATTTGTCCTAGGGGTAGTTTACTGGGGGAAGTTGCCCGGGGTAGTTGCCCAGGGGTGAGTCGTCCTAGCGGGTGGTTGCCCTGGGGGGCAGTTGTCCTAGGGGTAGTTGTTCTACGGGGTAGTTGACTTGGGGGTGGTTATCCGGGGTGGATATACAGGGGGTAGGTGTCCTAGAACCATTGTTTACATCTTTTTACTTATGGCTCCCAGCAGACAATTTATTTAAAGTTGAATCGAAAAGATTTTGATAAAAAAAATTCCTCCATATATGTTTATGCTGCCATGTTATGTTTATTTTCTTGGTTTTGAATGTTTAATCCATGATATTGAAAATCATCACATATAAATTATCTGTTGGAGAATTAGGTGATTAAACGGAACATAGTTTATCACATAATAAATATATGGCCCTCGAACATTCTTAATAGCACTGGTATGGAGTCATGAATTTGGTTCAAATTAACATTTGAAAAGCATATGGGATACTACAATATTCAGTGATCGTTGTCGCTATGGAACTAAAGTCTCTCAAGTCTAAATTGATAAATTGTGAATAATAAACTCTTTATGTTGTATAGCTCCCTCTCAAGGTGGCTCGATATGTTTTACTTTGCCTCCATGCACTACTAAGGAACGCGACTTCACTGGCTTAATCCTCATTTTGCTCCAATCCATGAAGTCATTCACTTTTGAAAGTATAGAATCAGCACTTTCAACCGAAGCAGTAACGATAGTTATATCATCCATATACTCCTTCATCACAGGAACATTGAAGTCTCTTTTCTTCAGATGATATTGCTTTGCGGGCGTCGACTTTAGAAAATCGTTCAAGAGATTGAAAGTGATGACGAAAAGAATTGGTGAAAGGGTGCACCCCATGAAAATTACTACTGAAAATCTCTGCCATTCTGAGTTCCAGTCCTTGACAGAAAATTTAGCGTAAAGCCCAACATAGTAATTGTCAATCAGTGAAACTAAGGACTCCGGCAGATGGTACCATTTCAACGCGAAAGCAATAGCTGCATGAGGAACTGATCCAAAAGCATTGGCGAGATCCAGCCATATTGCAACCAAGTTCTTTTGAGAAGTTTTTGCATCCTTGATAACTTCCCAAAGCGTAGCAACATGCTCCCATACGCCAGGATGACCCCCTACACCTCCCTTCTGTACTGTAGTATCGAGATAACCGTTCTTTCGCATCTAGGTTTCGAGACGTATTGCAGGAATGGCGAATAACATCTTTGCCTCAACATTCAATAAGGCAATAGGGAGAAATATGTATTTAGGGGCAATTCATATTTTTCTAAAGAAAATTGAAAAAAATAACAACTTTTGCTCAAAATTGATATGCAAATTATTCTCTTACCTGTTAAATGTTATATACAAAATTTAACATCCTTTAATATGACACCACACTAATACGTTAAAATAAGGTTCCCTCAAAAAAAGTTATCTCCAACATCATTCAACACTAGTTATATATGGCGGCCATTTTATTTCAGCATCATCATTTCAAGGTATCAATTGTGCAGGGAGGTATCCTGAATACGTTTGAATACCTAAATACCCACCTACCTTTTATAATATTCCATGCCCTCAAAAATTACTTTGCCCCCTAGGTATACATAGTATTTCATTCCTGTGAGAGTTTTTTTGGTCAATGGTCTCATGGGAACTACCGCCCTGATTAATTTAACCGTCGAAGAAATTACGCTTTCCACATGTGTAAAATCCAAGTCTCAAGATCATTGACTTTACCTTATCCAATAGCGTTCCATTGGTTCATATAAAAATAAATCTGAGCTCCGTTTAGTCAGTGGCGTAGTCAGCTAGAATTTTTTTGTATCAATGAAGGAACCCCCCACCCCCCCCCCCCCTCCCCCCACGAAAAAGCAGCAATAACCTTGGCTGCCAGAAATAGCCGGGCAAACGTATTTTTCTTTTATACATACAAGCCCGAGGAATTTGACGATTAATTCTAATGAAACTGTTTGCAAATATCCTAGACTAGACTTATGTGGATATGCGTGGATGTGCGTGTGTGATTGTGTTTGAGGGAGAAAGAACGAATGAAAGAAAGAACTTATAGGGAGGGGAAGGACATTAAAATGGATACATTGAAGTTTTACTCATAGCCTGCCATAAGGCTGCATGCACGCTATCGTTAAGGTGCCATGTAAACGCTAGCAAGCTATTGTTCCTCTGCTTCTTGCATGATTGCACGCAAATGTAATAGCAGTTATTGTTCATGCCCATTGGACTGTGCCTAGTGTTTTGCACGCGCTATTCATAGAACCATCGCGTTAATAGGATTATCTCCAAAACAACCTGGCACAGGAGGATTTGGGGCTTGGTACGTGGGGATTAGCCCTGTGGCAGGATAAGAGTTAAGGAAAATTATGGTGTTGAAAGAAATTGTGCTTTTCATTCTTTGTCTTCTAAGGCCCTGCAAATGTGGTAGATAGAAATAAATGAAAATATTTTCTTTTTGTCTCAACATTTTTCACTTGGTGTTTCTTTCTTTTCATTTTTTCCAAGACACTTTGATTTTTTTTCAGCGTCTTATATAATATTCTAAAGAGACATTTGTAAGAACAGCGGAAAGTGAATTCAGGTTATTTGAGCCTATTCCTCAAGTGTTAATATGTTATACACGTTCTAATTGTATGAGGTATTTATTTCTATTAACAAGGTATATTTCTTATTCAGCAAATGCTTTTTATTATTGACTTTTGTTTTCTTCAAACAACCAGGGGCTCTTCTTATAAAGAGTAACGATCGATTCCAATCGATCGCAACTTGATATAAATTGCAACTATGTACTAAAGGAGATAGGCGTATGTATTAAACGTGTGCGATTGATTTGTTTGGAGGACTTACGAGACTAAGTCCAGGTCATCCACCTTATGTCTATTTTTAGGGGGCTTTGCTTTGAAGATTTAGTGTATCTTCTAGGCCAAATTTGTGGTTTTATCACATATTTTTGTTTGTCATTCTTGATCTTCATTATTAAAGATGATACAGATATAAACGAGGAAAACGACGATCAACTGACATCACTCAAACATGAATCGGGGAGCGATCGGAATGATATTTCCTTCGGTGGCCTTTCGGCACCCCCCGAGATCCTGGCTCGGGGGCTGAGAGCACAGCAGGCGTATGCCGAAGCAGCTAAAGCTGGCAAGAAGAAAGTATTCCGAACGCGTCTGATGATTGTGGGACAAGAACGTGTTGGAAAGACAAGTCTAAAGAAAAGTCTCACAAGACAAGGGTAATCTCTTCATTATCCCTTTATCAAGTTAGGTTGTTTTCTCCCCCCCCCCTCTCTCTCTCTCTCTCTCCATTGTTCCTTGTTTATCTGTCTATGTAGGCTATTATGTATTTCTTTTTTTCATTTGAGAAACAAAATAGACAACTTTATTAGTATTACAAGTTATGCTGACATAACACTTTCTGTTTGGAAGCATGCCATCTTTTCCCAACTTGGTATTGATCGTGGAGAAAGATAAGTTTGATTTGGTTTCTTCTTATTGATGTAGACATATGGTCATGTACCATTTACAGCTCATTTCATGTATGTTATTACCAACGAGGAAATCTTTACAGCAAGTTGCTTTGAAGGAAAGCAGAACATTTAGACAAGCAGATTGGTGAAAGTTTGAACCAAATACATTGAAACTGGTATAAAGTTTTAAAAGTTGTTATTTCGTGTGGGTCGTTCACGGCAACTTCCCTATTATGGTACAAACTAAATGTGATATAATTTGCAAATATGAAATTCGATTCCATTAAATAATGTTTGATTAGAAAACTTTCACGACAATAAGCCGTGTGTACACAAAATAAAATAAAAAAAAAATTAATATGTGATAAACATTGGTGAAATATTTTCGAATATAGATTATAATTGTTGCTGAATACAGACAAAATATATTATCAAAGTTACAGATTTAAAGGTGTAAACGATCATAAGAAAATAAAGCACATACTTGAGTACAGCCCCAAGGGACAAGGTGCTTTATTGACAGAAATGAAATTCATCATATTTTTACGTGGCGACATATGGGAGAGCTCTTCATCCCAAATTACGTCACAATTTATTTCACAATATGAAATCACTAATTCACCAATTGGAGATTCACATAGATTAAATGATTTCAAATACGAAAAATGTATACATCATCATTGTGTCGACGTTTTGAATACTTTGCCTATAGATTTTACTTTTGTGAATCGAAATAAGAAAGTTTATATATCATTTTCAATACTTGTAATGCTATTATTATTATTGTTATTATTTTTTTTCTATTATTGCTTCAGATTTGATACAAATGAGGCAATAACGGACGGTGTAGAAGCAACAGACGCATGTGAAATTAGCATTGAGGTTGCAAAGGCTGGCGAGAAAATGTGGTCAATTCACAAGAACGGACATGAGAATGAAGATATCAAAGGTGTGTACAATTTTAACAAAGATTTTACCTTTAATATACAAAAAAATTAAAAAAAATCATTTGCATAATTATATCTTTCTTTCTGATATTATGAATTGTTCAAATTACTGGTGACGAATGAGGATGGAAACACTTTTAAATCAACACTTAAAGCGAACCTTAATGTTACCTTTCGTAAGCACATATAAGCTCTGGTTTATAAATGTCTTTTATTTTTGTTGTTCTTATTATGATTGGCATTGTTATTGTTAGTATTATTAGTATTATTATTATTATTATTATTATTATTATTATAATTATTATTATCCTTTTTGTTGTTGTTATAACAGTTAGCATTATTGTCCAAATTTGTATCATCATATTACTATCATTAATACTGTCTGAAACATTTCCTGACATAGCAATCACTATTAATTCTTGCAGTGGTTATAAAGATATAAGAATTGAACTGAATTGTCCTTGTGATATCATAGTATAGTATTAATGACTGCTTTGAGAGAAATCGTTGTTTGTATACGCTCAAGAGAGGGGGGGGGGTGACAATTGTATTATTGCCCG
Organism: Strongylocentrotus droebachiensis; assembly: GCA_035222895.1. Taxonomy (NCBI): domain Eukaryota; kingdom Metazoa; phylum Echinodermata; class Echinoidea; order Camarodonta; family Strongylocentrotidae; genus Strongylocentrotus; species Strongylocentrotus droebachiensis. The sequence goes on from JAVYIG010000202.1 coordinate 635,679, forward strand.
AGGCGTGGCGAGGGCAATATCCCAATTGTAACCTTCCCGAGAGCGTATAAAAAACAACTTTTTCTCGAATATTAAAGCAGTCATTAATACTTTTATATGCCGAAAAAAGAGTAAACTTACCAATCAACCGGTAGAACAGGAAGAGCAGGAATAAATAGTCGAATAACTCGTCGAATAACAGTAACAGTAAAACTCTGTAAAAACTCTGTAACTCTGACTGCAAGCCTATTTTTTAAAGATGTTTACTGTGCAGTTTTTAAAGTTAAATGTAGGGGCTTGCACCTACTGACTAGAAACATAGGCATGGCTACTTGCAGTGATGTTGCATGTGCGTGGAAAGTTATCTGGGTTATTTGTGATCTCATTCAAAAATTCACTTAGTTCCCGCGGTTCCTGGCTTTCACTACGCTGACCACCAATGAATGTCGAAGACGATGGTACGGATTTCGGATCAACAGCTGTCGCGATAGCATGACTCATGTTTTCTTTTGCTGTACTGCTGGTCATAGCATAATGCTTGGGACTGCTCTCCCTCTTGTGTCAGGAGACACTCATGATCTCTCTATCTCGGAACCTAGCATTTTGTACGGTCTGATGCTGGTTGCTCTTAGGCAATGGTTGGTGTAAGCCTTGGTACCTGTACGAGATGAAATAGTTTTGATCTTGTCTCCAATGCTGTTTTTCCCTAAGGGTGCATTACAGTACCATTGATCAGAAGAAGGTGGATTGAATTTCAGCTCACGCTTGGCCTTTGCATTTGCCGGTCTCTTCCAAAAGCTCTTACATTATGGATTCAATTTATCTTCGGAGCGTAAGAAGGAGGCAACAGGACATCGTCGACCATTAGTTTGAATCATGACACCACCTTGGCTTTTCTCTAGTTTATCTGCAAGGTTTTTTTTTGTGAGTGTATCTTTCAGAGTTATGGAGCATTTTCCCCTTTCATCACATATGTCAAAGCTGTCGAGTGTCATTTCACGCAAATTCTGTCTACCCCGATTGCAAAAGTACAACATTACGTCTATAAATACCTTGTCCTGAAGACCCACAGGATCATCCAAATCAAGCGAACCTTGGATTTTGTCCATGTCTTCTGCTGGTTTGTGGGTTACAACTCCCTTTCCTTCCTGTTAAAGCATTGCTGAAAAACACTTAAAAATTATCGTCGAGGTAGAAAAGTCTTCATGCTTGATGATATCAACCTTGTTACAATTGAGGAAATGACGCTGAATTCCGAATCTAATAGCTAACTTTGACTTCTTCATGTAAAAAGATCCGTTCTTCCGTCTAGCACCAGCGTAAAACTTTTGGAGTACATTGTCCAGCTCCGAATGTGAAAGTTTGTTAATACGCTATCGAGGTCTGTGTTGATAACTTGCAGGAAGTCTTCGAATATTTTCATGGAGAATTTCACGGAATGTTTGATGTTCTTGCTGTCAGCAGAATTATTCAAGTCTTGCATTTGATCATCATCAAGAAGTTGAAATCTTGGGAGAGTTTCTTCAGCCATTTTTTGCCTTGTTTGGAATTCAGTACGATCGATATTGCCGTACGGTCGTCTGCGCTGCGCTGTATTAAAAATTGGTAAATTTGCTAGCGACGAATTCTTCGCACACGTATGTATAGTCCAGAATCTGCACGGTCCTTTATAATTTCCCTACACACTTGATTCAAGCCGTCGAAGATGGCGTTATCAACAGACTCATAATTATGCTCACCAGCCCAGCCTGAGGACCTTACAGACAAAAACCTCACTTTAATGGCTCTCCGTTGAAATTTCAACGGAGAGCAATAAAACTATGGACCGCCCACCATCATGCTTACGCCGTGCTGATTGGTGGGTCAAGTGTCAATCTCTTGAGACCGAAGAGAAACATGTTTGTTTTGCACTTTGATCGGTCGTGAGAAGGTAGTCTTTTTGCAAGTATTTATTGATTATGGAAATTTAATTATCTCTTCTTTAAACTATACAAACTAAAATATATGAATTTATTGCAGCTAATATCATTATTATGTATCAAGTATCTATTTTTGCATTTTTTTATGTCTGTATTAATAAACACTGATCAGGTATATGCTGCTGTTATTTTGTAAAATATAAACTAGCTAAAATGAAAGTAGACCGTGAGTTACAACAGGGTTTTTATTCAGCGTTACTCTTCGTTTCTTCCACGTGAATTCCAGCAAATTGACTGTTTTGACGAAAAGTTGTATTTTGTAAATAATATTTAAAGGAAACATAATCGTGTATTTACAATTACAATGAACAAAATAACATTCATGAAGAAAATGGTAAGAAGACCCTGCATTATACATGTCTATCACGATTTATATGGGAACGGGTGTGCGTGATTTTTTTTTCTCCAAACAAGTTATGATGCACACTATTTTCCCTTTTGAGATAAATTATCAGAAATACATGTAGATTGGGAAAAGAGTCCCTTTCCACCTAATATATAATCTGCAATTTTAACCACAGAAACGTGATTATAATGCAAAGAACGTCTTCATTTTGAAGAAAAAGATAGATGAATGCAGCATATGTATTCGGGGGTAAAAGTGTGGAAGAAGTCTTAGAGTGAGTCACCAAAATCATTGTAGGCCTACAGTGCTTGAATATCATACGTGTTTGCACGAAATAAAAAGTGAACATCATGGATGGCCTTTAGAACAAGTCCCCCACCCCCACCATCCCAAATTCAAAGAAAATTGAGATTAAAAACTCCCAATATGTGTTTAGAATGCAATCTACTTAATCTGAATTTAGAAAGAAATTAAAACAATGAGGCATGAGACATAAAGACACTACAAATTATGGAGATGCTATGTTTGAGATTTTGAATCAATAGGGGCGTGGTATGATGGTATGGTCTGTCAGATTTCAGTATCGGTATTGTCTGTCAGACTTGACACTCCTCAGCTAGGTGCTCCCGAACATTAGCCTGTATTTAGAATGGCTGTCATTACTAAACGGCACTCTGGCATTTCAATTCCTGCCAAGTACCCATTTAAATCAACTGAATTGTGGTTTTGAATAAAAGATTTTGAATAAAGGCTGCATTTATGTAAATAAGAAAATTGCATAGTTATTCATACAAGAAAATCACTGTAGAATTCGAATTCCCTGATCAGATTAAAAAATATTCAGTAAGAGGAAAGGGACAAAATCGTTCACTTGAATTTTGAGGATTTTTCGTCAAACGCTAGGATAAAATGACGCTAGGATAAAATGTTTATCAAACGTTCGAGTTGACGTGGTGTCACCCCTTTACCACCCCTCCCCCTCTGTCTCTCTTAAAGGTGAAATTCAAAGGAGATCACAGATATGTCAACTAATGTATCACTAGAAACTGGTAAGCTAACAGATGGCCATCGGACAAGTTTTAGGTCAACTACATATCGGGTGATTTATAAAAATACAAATACAACCACCTCCATAGCAGCTGGGATATACGAGAGATTCGCCGGAAAAAAAACGATGTTTTAATGACGTCACTATATGGACCAACACTGCCCAAGCAGACGACATCCCGTAGAGAATGAACATAATTGCAAAGCTATTATTTCTCAAATTATAATGAGTTTAGTGTATATAAATGTAATGGTATGTCAAACCATTCAAAAGGGGGTATGACCCGATTCTGATAACTAAAATATTTTGGTTGTAAATACACAGGATAGGGATTAATTAACAATTAAAGAAACCAGACTTTCAAATTGAAAAGCCCCGGAATGAAATTAAGGACGACATTTGTTCCCTCTTGAAACGCCGAACATACCGCGGTGTGTGCAGCTGAATATACAATGGCGTCTTATTTTGTTTACAAGCGACAGATTCCTTTATTTTTGTATCGCTGCATTTGTCATCAAAAAAAAAACATGCGCGGGGTTTAGAGTGAGACAATAGATTATAAATTTAGCCTGACGGTAGTGAAGTAAGAGAAAGAACTCAAGAGAAGATGAAAACACAGGCACTGAAAATGTGTGAGATGTCACGGGACATCGTCTAATTGTGCAAATCATGTCCATACTGTGATCTCACACATCTCAGCAGCGTTCGGAGAGCTCTTCAGGTGCTATGCCGGGGCTGTATTTAAGCGTTTTGTAATTTATAATAATCATTACTTCGAATGTGTCCAAGCATTGAATTTTGATAACCTTGTCGAATCAAAGTTTCAACTTTGCAATAATGAAAATAAAGTTAGTTTTTAAAATCAATGAATATCTACTTTAATAAGGGGCTTCCGCTGGCAGCACCTGGCGTGGTAGAAGGGAAAAAAAGATTCACGTGTCATAAGGAAACATCCAGGGGAACTGTGTGGCCGTGGGCGTTTAGGGGAATTTTCCCCACGAGCCGCCCTTTATTTTCGTCCGGATTATAAGCCCCAGTCCATTCGTGGTCTAAGGGGCACTTGATTTATGCCACTCATAATATATTGAGCGGGCAGGTCGCATCAAACTTTCAAAACCGATTTTTAACTCCAAGTATGCATGCCCCTGGAAACATCAAATGAGTTTTCTGTCAAAGCCATGATGTACAAAAATATAGAGGTCTGTCAAGATGCTGTAGTCCTGTTGTTGTCTGGTTAATTGATCTTTTGACGGAGCTGTAACGGTTTTAGTTGCCTTAGGACCTAGCGGGTTGGACTATATAGACATCATCTTTTTAAAATCCCATTTACCTCATTAAAGTAGCATCCAAAGACATACTATATTAATTTTGATGGTCAACTTGTGCTAGTATGTGATCGGAACTCGTCCAAATTTAGAAAGAAAGGCGAGTTACGGCATTTTCATAATGTCACTACTCTTTGCTTAGGGGAATCAAAGGTGAAAACATCGGCCACGGAAAAAAGTAGAAATTAAAATGGGAAATTAATTCCCAAGTCTCACCCCTTCGCAGTAATACACTTTTCGGAGTTATGGGAGTTCTTTCATTTAAAGAGTAATGAATTAACACAATGATGTAAGAGGTTTGAATATTCATACTTATTTTCCCTCGAAAAAAAAATCATTTTAAATACAAGTGCCACAAACAGACAACGCCCCAACTGGGTTGACACATAACCAGTATGACATTTGTTGTCTTTGAGATGACATGCTGAGTTTGCAAGACACAATGCAAATCCAACGTCCGATGGGTGTAAACAAATTGCTATTTTAACTCTATAAAAGGGCAGTAGGAGTACGGGGATAATTAGGATTGGAATACTAATTTTGGCGATATCAATTGGCACCCCTGTTTTTATGGGTTCTATTACGTAGATTTGTGTTTTCTCATTTCTAATTTATCTTGTTCAATCTGGTTTATAACATCATATTAGGTTGGCGGTAAATTCCTTTTCCTATTCATAAACAGGAAATATTTAAATATTAATACATGATTCACTAACTGCCCTTTTCCTCTGTATCGGGTAAATCGATTCTGAATTGTAATTCTTCTCAGTTAATTTAAATTAAACAAATCAAAGAAAGTACTGCACCTTCCCATATCTTCCGAGTAAATTCACACGTATAAAATATATGGTTAAAATTTTATCTTCATTTTTACGGAATGGACATTTATTAGTATCAATAAACTTAAATGTATATTATGTGAGAATTTGTATAGGCCTAAATTAGCCTACTCAATTCCGTGCAATAAATAAAATTGAAATTCCCTCAAAGTGTGAGGGTGTGTATGTGTGTGTGTGTGTGGGGGGGGGGGGGGATTGCCCATGCCCCCATTTCCTGAAACATCCCAAAGTATTGAAGTACTTATAAATTGCATTCAACACTCCTAATCCTTTGAATTGTCTGAAATACTAACTAAGTGGCCAACACATAAGGGGAAACAAACTTTTTCGGCACAAGTTTCGGCTAAAATTAATATTTTACACGTAAACTAATTAATAACTAAATTATATTGATATAAACTTGAAGGGATTTTAAATATATCCATCAAATGACACGAAACCCATGATGGGGATTTTAGGTTTTACCTAAATTTGATCTATAAAACTTGATTTAAACAAATTACCGATCACGCCGATCGACATGATATACAGTGCGTCCCAGAAAAAACGAAACCGAGAAGTATCGATGTTCTATCATAACTTAATCACAACTATAATTAATGAATGATACATATTTGGAAAGCTTAGAGTCTCCTCTTTCAGTTGATGCTACTCACGTGATGCATATTTCACGCATGAGTGATTAAAAGCAATTTGAAGGAAGGAAACCAAAAATCCATTTGGCGGGCGGTATCTGAATTTCGAAGAAAAATTCACATTTCTAGAAAGTTAGGTTTCTGCCCTTTCATATGACACCTCAATCAGGAAAAATGAGCGAGGAATGACAAAGTCCTGTTTGTTTAAAGTAGTGCTTGCATTTCCAAAATTTTATTAAACGAATTCGTTTTCACTGGGTGCCTGCCGTATCAATAAACGAAATTAACAAAAGACTTAACTCCGTTTCTTTAAAAATAAGCCGTAGACGAGAGTCTTCATGCATGGCTGATTGTCAACGAAACGGAGTTAAGTCTTTTGTCAAATCTGCTTTTTTGCAGGTACCCAGTGAAAACGAATTCGTTTCTTAAAATTATGAAAATGTAAGGGCTACTTTAAACAAACAGAACTTTGTTATTCCTGGCTCATTTTTCTTGATTGAGGTATCATATGAAAGAGCAGAAAATGAACTTTCTAGAAATATGAATTTTTCTTTGAAATTCAGATACCGCCCGCCAAATTACTTTTTGGTTTCCTTCCTTCAAATTGCTTTTAATCACTGATGCGTGAAACATGCATCACGTGACTAGCATCAACTGAAAGAGGAGACTCTAAGCTTTCTAAATATGTATCATTCATTAATTATGGTTGTGATTAAGTTATGATAAAACATCAATACTTCTCGGTTTCGTTTTTTCTGGGACGCACTGTACAATTAAATAGAGGCCACAAACAAAAAGAATATAGTTTTTGTGGAAATCAATTCAATAATTTTGGGTTGCTATAACATTTCACTGAAAAGAGATACAAGTTTATTTCATTTGCACAAGATATTGTCATTGTACATGCCAGAATTTGGCACTTCGAATTTTGATATATGGGTAATAACGTTTTTGGATAAAATGCAATTTTGGGGGGAAAATCACCCCAAAATCATGTTCTTTTACTTAAAATTGCGATGTTAATTAATTTCAATTCCGTTGAGATTGGTATCAAAATGTAGATAATTTGATTTTCTTTCATATGACACAAAACTCATGGTGGTTCAAGGTTCCCTTGAAATATTATTAACAAAATACGATTTTTCGTCAAAAGGGGCAAATACAAAATTAAAAAATCTGAAATATTGTGTGATATGATAAAATCTTTCTTTTGCTTAGTATGATAGTGACAGGCATCTCAAAAACTAAGCATGGACTTATATAAGCATGATCATTGACTTTGACCCTCTGTATTTAGGTACCAAAATTATATCAGCGTGTTGAAGGCCTAGTCTGTCGTCATATACGTATGCTGATAATTTCACCAAAAAGTTGAAATATTAATTTGAAATCTTAACAATATATATTTAAAATGACAACAATAATGCACAATTATTATTTAAAGTTATATATTTTTCAATATTTATCAATTTCTAGTGCACGTCTTTAGAAAGGACGCTTATAACTTTGTAATAGGGTCTTACAAAAAAGACAACGTTGAATCCTGCCGAACGCTAAATGAAAGCGTTTCGTGCAGGGAAGTATAGTTAGCTAGGAATCTGTGCATAAGGTAGGGAGTTCGAAATGTCACACAGTACACAGCGGTACGTGTATGAATATATGCATAAATTAGGCGCTATCAAAATTACGTAATAAGGCTTGATCTTTTGACCCTGTCGCAAGGTCGCTAGGTTTTTGTCTGGACTATTTTTTTTCGCCGGGTGTCCTAATGTAATGATCACGCCATCATCGGCTGGTAGCAAGTAAGTAGGGAGAGGTAGTGGTGTGGTGGAGATCAAAATTAAATAGGCCAGAATCTGGACTAACGTATGTATGGTATCTGCGATCACTCAAACCAGTTTTAACATGTGAACCAATGGGTATTTCAGCGAGACTGAACTATTTTCCAGGTAACCATGGTAACTGAAATTTTGCCGGGATTTTACCGATTTACTCTAGAACTATTATATGGGTTTGGCATTATGATTTACGGGAATGGCTAAAACCACGACTGCAATTTCGACCAATCAGATGGCTGGATTTCTTAAGTGAGGTATATAACAATTAATATCACTGTTTTTGTACTGCTCTGTAAATATCAAATTGTCGAAATTGATTGATAAACTGCAAATTATTTGAAAAAAACCTTCCCATTTCCTTTACCAAAAATATGTTTAAAACAAATCAATTTCTTTCACAAGCTTCTTTTCCCGAATATGTTGTCAGAAGCATTATGTTTTTAGGTTTTCTGTCCGTCCGTAAGTCCGTCCCGCTTTCTAGATAATGCGATATCTTAAGAACCACTTGCGAATTGAGGCTCAAACTTAGCGATAATATGTATCACCATAGGAAGACGATACCAGTAGATTTTTGTGTAACTAGGTCAGAGATCAAAGGTCACAGAGGTTTTCGTAAGCAATTCCAGCTATCAGCCTTGTTATTGCAACATTTCTAGAACCACTAGAGATATTATAATAGGCTCAAACTTAATGATAATATGCATGACCATAGGAAGACAATCTCATCAGATTTCGGGTAAAAAAGATGAAAGGTGAAAGGTCACAGAGGTCAATTTCTGAAATTACAGGTTTTAGCCTTGCTACTGCGATATCTCAAGAACCACAAGAGATAGGTATTTTGTTTACATTGTGATATGTCACAAATAATTCCATCCATTTTGTATACTGAATTTAGGGTAGAGGCATATGGGAGACGCAGTCGCATTTGTCTCTTTTATTCTTTTTATGGATAGCATGTTCTTAGAATTCACCACAACATATCCTTTTCAGCCATAAGTTTTAAAGACAATTATATTTCAGTCAAGATGTATATTAGAACAATTGAATGGGTTGTATCATATCACATCATATTTCTAACTATCTGATAATTTTTAACTTCCTATAAAGACAGGATTGCACATCAGGTCGTTCACTAAAATCGTATAATTTAAATTATTCTAGAGTTAATCAATCTAATATTACAATTTAATTCATGATACAATAGTAGAATATGATATATGACCATTTACCTTCACAGAGGATGAATACAAAAAAGCTCTAGCGGATGAAATAGCAAAGAGGCTGACCGTGAACCCACAACAGGTAATTATCTCCATCCAGGTATTGTTTCCCTGATTTGAGGTAAAACCGAAAGAGAGAATGAAATGTCTATCGTACTTCATGATAGACATCCAAAGAAATAAATGTTGTCCAAATTGTGTTCAATGAATTTGATATCAATATACCTGAGTAGTATGTAAAGAATGATGAGTATATGGTCTGTCCGAGACTCCAATGCACTACAGTATATCGAGGTTGCTGTTTCCTTTGCATATGCATTTTATTTATGACGATATATTTTGATTATTTGTATTAGTGCATTGGAGTATTATAGCACAGGTATTAGCTGTTTGTTTGCATCTTGTGTGTCAAGTACTTAGTCAATCATACAATTACAAAATAAATTGCTCTAGACCAGTCTAGGATCACAATGTAAACGAACAAATAGTTGGATTATTTCATCAATCACTTAAAAAAATAAGTCCGAGTTGCTATTTGTAATGCGGCTAGTGCAAGCTCCATGATTGCAATCTTGACTCACTTTTTTGTGTACAGGGTCAAGGAAGTTTTGAACCACACAGCAGAGGTCTGAATCAAGAAGAAGGAGGTTTGTGTATATGTGTTTGTTAAGCTTTAATTTGTTTGTGTTGTTTGTTTAATTGCTTAACTCTAGATCAATCCTTATATCATCGTCCATAATATATAAAGTACTAGTATGATGCAAAAAGTTGATGACAAATAAGTATTTTACTTCTAAAACCTGCTTTTAAGTGTTATCACATAATATTTTTTTCATAACTCAGTGCACAATTTAAACTGCTACCAATTCTGACCTAATAAATGTCAGTCACGTGAAATATTATCATAACAATAATGATAATGATATTAATAGTCACACTTGTAGGCCTATAGATTGTAGAACGATAGTGCACATGCTCCACTCCCTGAGAAGTATACAGACCAGGCGCCATTTTACATATGCACACGTGCCAATCCAACCACATTAAATTTTGATTCTCTGCAATACTAGTACATCTTTCACTCTGACGCTTTCATTTTTTGTGACTAACAATTGAGGAAAAAACTAAAAGCATATATATTTTCAAGCATAATAGTGTCTGTGATTTATTTATGTATTTTACTATTATTGTTCTTTTTCTTCTCATTGTCATTATTATTGTTATTATCATCATTATTTTAACTATTATTGTTATAATTATTATTATCATTGTAGTTATTTCGCAATATCTCTGCTTGATCTATGCTGGTTTTATCTCATAGGCATACAAATGCCTAGGTCACATAAAAACCGGGCCCCGTACGATTTTCCCTACGCGGCGGCTTGCCGTGGATTTAGAGACCGTACAGGAACCGTCCGATTATCATTTCTACGGCATGTGTGGTCATAAATTCTGCGGCGCCCGGGAGGTGCCCGGAGAAAATTCGTCGAGTGAAATGTAAGGCGCACGTAAGGGTGCCGGCAAAGTGCCGGCCGGTAACTTTACGGGCTCCGTTCGATGAGCAGGTGCACCGATGGCTCCCGGAAGGTGCCCTGCCGGAGTTCCGGCAGGGTGCCGTGCGGTGCACTGAACTACAGAGTGAGTCATAAAAAAATGTCCCACTTTTTAAAAGTTCGATTGTTTGAAGTATGAATATTTAATCATAGGTTTCATGATATATCTTGATATAGTTATCCTCCCCGTACATTTAGGTACCGTTTTCATTTGAATCTCTGCATGCATCACTGAATATCAGACAATCTTTAGACTGCCCGATCTCACATTACGGGTACCGTGCGGGCTCCGGACGGTGCCCAGACGGGCCCTTCACGATTTTCTGGGGTCAGTTCTCATAAACAATCTTTACGGGCGTCTTGCGGTGCTCAAGGGTGCCGTACGTGTACCATACGGCTCCCTCACGGGCCCCCGGGTGATATGCACAACACCGGGCGTCTGCCGTCAGGGGGCCATTTGAAATGAATATTGCCCGTGCGGGCCCCTCACGGCGGCATCTCAAAACTTACAAGGCAGCTTTAAATACAGGAGATGCGGATGTCAGAGGAATAGTTCAGAACACCGCACGGTACCCGACCGGGCGTCTTGAGGATACCGGCCGGACCCCGGCAGGGCACCTTCCGGTAGCCATGGGTGCACCTGCTCATCGGACGGAGCCAGTAAGCTCACCGGCCGGCAACCTGCCGGCACCCTTACGGGCGCCTTGCATTTCACTCAACCGATTTTCACCGGGCACCTCCCGGGCGCCGCAAATTATGTGACCACACATGCCGTATAAATTGAGATCGGAAGTTTCCCGTACGCGTAATATTTTTCCCACTTGAGCTCAGGACCCCCAGTATGAACTCATTTGCATACAGCCAATCAGAGCTCATCTTGTCTAGGCGTGTTAAAGATGCGAAGTTCAAAACGTTGCGAAGTTCTGGGCTTCACACACGTACACACAGCGCCTTGCCTATATCAGCATGCATGTTGTGCGTGCATAGGCATAGGCTTGCAAATGTTTCATCTCTGTTCTAGCATCTCTACCTTTAGCAAATTTATTTAAGATCTACAAATATCAGCTTATGACATTGCTGTGAAAACTGTTACTTAGCACTAAGTTACAAATGCTCAATTGAACAGGCGCCATTTTACAAACGCACACATGCCAATCCAACCACTCTAACGTTAGCATCCTTTAGGTACCCATTTAACACCTGGGCGGACTGGCAGATGTAGATTAATTATGAATGTATACGTCCTACAAAAAGATATATGTATTTCTTCTTTCTTACAGACGAATCTATCTCCGATAGTGTGGAGGCGCCCAAGGCTAAAGTGAAGGGTGACAATATGCTGAATCGAATAGCAAGTCTGGTGTGGAAAAAGCTTAAGAAACAGGTTCACATAAAGGTAAAATCCCTGTTATAACCTTTTATCTTTATGCGGTTAAGTCAGTCATGCAAATGACACAATGATTTACTTTAGCCCAGTCCAGAATGACAGTGTAAATGCAAAAAAAAGGTTGTGTGTAACCGTCTCATCAACCACTTTAAAAAATAGTTATATTTGTTAATTGCAATGCGGTTAGTGTAAGCTGCTCGATGACAATTTAATAATGGTTTATTTTGTGTACAGAATCGAGGAAGATTAGAACCACACAGCGATACTACTCTCGGCAGAGGCTTGAATCCTGTAGAAGCAGGTTTGTGTATGTGTCTTGTTTTTGTTGTTGTTATATTTAGTTGTTTTTTTGTTGTTGCTTTCTTACCACTCGACCAATCGTTAATTCATCATCCATAAGATATAAAGCATCAATAAAAGTTGATAACAAATAAGTATTTACCTGTTTAAACTTCCTTTAAAGTGTTATCACAGAAAAAATGTTACAACCCAGTGATCAATTTAAATTGCAATCAATTCTGACTTGTTAAATGTCAGTTACATCTTATATTCTCAAAATATGTAAGACCCTATCCAATGAAAATACAACTTAATATAAAGGGAAACTGAATGAATGTAGAATACAAAAATAAAGAAACAAATAATATTTACCCTTTCATTATTGCACAAAAGCAAATAGAAACCTCATTTTCCGTACCACTCCAAATTACGGGTTAATTACAGGGGTCAACTTTGCCAAAGTTACAGTGACGACATAACATGTGGACCCGATCGGTTTACCTTTATAGCTAAGGGTGATGAGCCATGTTTGAGTAAAACAAAGTCATTGTGAATATGCAGATTCCACATAACATGAGATTTTTTTTTCTGTTTCATAGGTTTTTATTCACTTCTCCCATAAAAAAATTGTACATAATGCATTACATTGCTATACAAAACAACAAAATAATCTTCACATACGTCTAAATAAATTTGCAAGCGAACTTTTACATTTTCATACAAGGTTACAATAAAGTTACACATTTACAGATGACAAAAAAAAATTACATAACCAAAATTATATTTTCACATTTTAAACAAATCGCAAATATAGTTTGTATTATATACCTCACTTAAGAAATCCAGCCATCTGATTGGTCGAAATTGCAGTCATGGTTTTGGCCATTCCCGTAAATAAACGAAAAATGCAACGCCCATGTAATAGTTCGAGGGTAAAATTCAAGTTACCGGGAATAGTTCAGTCTTGCTTAAAAACTGGTTTGAGCGATCGCGGATACCATACATTGTGTGTGTGTGCGAAGAATTGGTCGCTAGACAGCAAGATCAGAACACCAAAAGGGTAGGCCGTATATTGTGATTTTTTGGCTTGCGATAACGGTGATACAGGTATTGAAGATTGCAATGCAAGTGTTTGAATTCATTTGGTGGATGAAAAGTTGAATTCTTAGCCGTTTTGTGCGTCATTGCAGCGCTGAATTTGGTGTGTTTGTCGCTAATTTCTGACAAATTTAGATAGCTTTCCTAATGGTATTTCATGCAAAATTTTTGTTATATTGATGAGCACTGATTCTTGTCCTTACCTTTGACTCGTTTCTTGTCTGTTATAGCCATTTAATAGATGAATTACTTGAATTCTGAGCACATTTCAGTAACACAAAAAATCTAGCCCGTTCATAGCCACACACGTATTTGTATGTATATTGTGCCCTTACACTGTCTGCTGTCTCGATAGCGTAAAAAAACTTGATTACCATGATTGGTAAGTCGCACATGTATTCTATGACCATTTTCGGTATATAGAAATATTAATGACTGCTTTAATTTGTGAAACATAATTGTTTCTCAAAGTAGTCATTAATACTATACTATTTTCTCAATATTTTGTTTTTCCTCTTAAATTTCCTTCAGAGAAAAAAAAAGGGTTATGATAAAAAAATAATTTCAAAAAAGGAGAAGATAATGTCATAAAGTCGATAGCACGTTTTTAGGTCGACAACTTCCAATTTACAAAGCTTTAAATTTTGAGTTTTCAGAGAGCTGATACTCCTCTGACAGACACTGACATGGCATATGATTGATATTATTGTAATATTTACCTTTAGGCTTTCATTTTATGTATACTCATCCATTTCATTTTTCAGTTCGGATTTGGTCTTTAATGATTATGATTGAAATAGTCGCATTCGAACTTTTGAAGTCCATTTTTAGGTGGTAGAATTATAATGCATATGCTCAATTTTGACCAGGCGCCAAGTTTACAAACGCACACATGTCAACCCAACAACTGTCAAGGCCTGGTCACACATAGACGACGCACGGCCGGCGCATTGAAAATCGGGAAAAAAGTCGTGATCCCGACTTTTGTCAGGATTTTGGAGAAGCTAGCGAGCTGACACCGAATGCATAGCGTGTCGACAGCGCGCTGTGCGTATACAGGGCGTGTGCCCCGCATATATCAGGGCCCGTATTCAATAAAATTCTTAAGAATGAAATTTAAGTACTTTTTCTTAAATTTTGGCTAAGAAAAAATCTTAGCCAAAAATCGTATTCTATAACAGCATTGGGGACTAAGAAATTTGTCTTAAGATTAAGAAGAATTCTTCGATTTTATCTAAGAAAAAGGGCTTAAATAGCATGTCGTATTCTAATACAATCGAGATATCCAAGATAAGTAAGAAATATTCGCTATATTTAAGCATATTTCGAGGATGCTTAAATAGGACTTTGACACCGGCAGCTCAGTGCTGCTGCAAGCAACCGCTTCGGGTTTCGATCAAATGGAATAAACAATACATGCAGCGCGAGCGCAGGTTATCAGTTGACTTATATATCAACGTAAGCTTCGCGTATATATACAGCGTCGACGGTGCAGCGCGCAGGAGCGCCATAAATAGGCACTGTACGTACTCTAGCGTATAAGCATCTCTAGATTTACATAACACTAAATTGTGATATGGCTGTCGTATATAAAGAAACCGTCTCTTATTTTATTAGTCTTTGGCACTAAAATATGGAAACAGGGAATAATGTGCAATCGGCATAATATTAAGTGTGATAACAAAAAAAAATATTGTGAGTCAAATAAAGGTTACATTCAATTTTAGCCATTTTAATAATTTTAGGCTAGCATAGCAGTAGACGATGTAAAACAAAGTGTAGCTCCAAATCCAATGCTAGCGCTGGTCGGCCGGATAGCGACGGCGCTCCCTTCATACTCACAGACCCTGCGGCTGCGACATAAGAAAGCCCGGTTGGGCTCTTCGAAGATGTTTGACAGAAAAGTGTAAAAAGCCTACATTGGATGTTAGATCTAGCCTCAGGGCGTCTTGACTAGACTGATTTAGTGTCAGTTGGTCAAGCCCGAAATAATTATGTGAGCATCGTTCCTCTCTTACGCTCTATCTCCCATACATATTAGTGTATCATTTTCGTGCGGTGCGATTTTTATCTTAACACGCAAATTACATAGGCAAATTGAGTTGCAATTAATTCGCTCGAGTCGACTGCTTTAACTTTCCAACATGACGTCATCGGGTCTAAGAATTTGTCTTATCTGTCGTCTTAGCTAAGACAAGGTGCTTTACGTGTTTAGAATACGGCTGAGGCAACTTGCTTAACCTAGACAAATTCTTAGACATTTTCTTAGACTTAAGAAAAATATGTTGGTCGAGCGCGCTCCGTGCATGTCTGGCGTCCCTTTGGCGTGTACATTCAAGCGTCGAGCTCCGCGCACACTTTTGAGCATGCTCAAAAAAATCCCGGCGCACACAGCGAGTGACGACGAATGCATAGCGTTGGTCCAGCGTTGGTCCAGCGCGTTCGACGAACGAGTAACGAATGATGACGCACACCTAGCGAACGACAACGCACTAGCCAACATTGCGAATTTCCAGTGCGCTGGCCGTGCGTCCCCCATGCGCCCCCTCCGGGCGGTAACACCTGGGCGGAGTGGCAGATGTAGATTAATTATGAATGTATATATCCTACAAAAACATATATGTATTTCTTCTTTCGTACAGACGAATCTTTCTTTGATAGTGTGGAGGCGCCCAAGGCTAGAGAGAAGGGTGACAATATGCCGAATCAAATAGCAAGTCTGGTGGAGAAAATGCTTAAGGAACAGGTTCACCTAAAGGTAGAATTTATGTTTTAACCTTGTATCTTTATGTGGTTTTCTACAATGCTTTCATTTTATCTTAGAATCTTTCACTTGCATGTATTTGTTCCATGTTGTTAAATGATGTATACTGTTGCATGCATAATCTATTCGCGTGTTACCACAGGAGACCCATAATTAACAAATGTGTGTGACTAGAATAAAAAAATACCGGTAGGAGTAATCCTTTGTAGAATGTAATCAGTCTGTTTCTTGAAAAGCGCAATATGTTTTTGCGTGGCTAACCGAAATTTAATACCAGGTTCACTAAATGACTTTCTGGAAAGTGAGCGTTGTGTAACATAACCTTCAATATTAATGTTAACATAAACATTTATACAGAGCTGTGACTGCCAGCATTCACGGATATGTATACCTCTGACATCCACCTATGATAATCTGTTACAGTTAATGCTATCATCAGATTGTGGTGTTTTTCCACAGTAGTGTATAATGGCAGACACTCCATTAGACCATGAAAGATGGATGGTTGAAAAGGAACAGTATTTCAAAATCCAAGAAAACATATACATATAAGCATACCAGCTGATCTCAATCTTGTTTGCTGTCACGAGTGGGGTGAAAATCCATGTTAGATCCTGAGGCACATGAGAGTGAGAAAGATCTATCTTGGAACAGAATAACAGATTTCTTTATTGGAACAAGTGTCCATGGAGAAAACAAAAATTGTGAATATAGATATATATATAGTATACAACATGGTTATTTGCTTACTGGATGGTTTTGCTCATACTGTGCTAAACATGATGATACAGTTTGGTATATAGAAGATTTCTTCATGATACCAGATAATTGTTCAGATAGATGTGTATTCATTTCCTTCATTCCTCAGGAGATGGGACCTGACAGAGCTGATAGTGATAGAGGAGAAGGAGTCTCACTAAGCATATGGGACTTTGCTGGACACGACATATATTACTCAACCCATCAGGTAAAGAACACTTTTAAGAACACTAGATTCCTTGTAAATTATACCGTGGTGCCATGAAAGCAAATTCGGAAAGTATTGTTAGATCTGGTATTAGATTGAAAAAAAAAGAAAAAGTTTTATTTACTACAGTCTCTCATACATCCATTATGGCATTAATGTCCTAAATATTTGATATTTCTCTCTTTTTTTTCTGGTCAGTTTCAGTGTAGATATCTCATATAAAAAAGAAAGTAGAAATGGAGACTATTATTCCATTGTCTCAATATAATGCTTCAGTTCAGGGCACGTGGATTCATGTAATTTTCATTATGCACAGCTGTCGACCTACATTATACATATAATAAAAAATAGTTATAATAATAATACAAACAAATTGTATAGCGTTTGTGACATACAAGTTTCAAAGCGCTGTACACAGATTGCAAATAGATATTACTATAAATGGAATTAAAATTACTAAAGTTATCAAGATAATAAACAATTACTAACATAACTGAACAAATTAAGCATATCAAACATTTCTAACATTACTAAAGAAATTAACACAACGTGTACATTCCCGGAAAAGTTACCATAGTATATTAATAATAGCAACAATTTTAGTTTTTTACTCTATGTTTCATACAGGTGCATTAATGGGTGGATCAGTCATAGATGCAACGTCATTGCCCAGGGTTTAAATTATTGTTTATTCTATTTATTTGATATTCCACTGTAGAAGAACAGACTTTCCATTAGTTAAGAATTGCGGGCTTCTTGATTTTTAATAAAGTGAAGAAAAGTGCTGTGAACTGTAAAAAGCTCTAAAAATATGTCTTAAGTTTTGTAATATTTGTTTTCTTTTTCAACAGAAGTTTCTTATTGTTTTGACCTGCAATTGTCACATACTTAGCTAGGAATTGATAGTGTATATGCAAGTAGTTGGTTTATCATTATGTATCTTTGCACAGATACTCGAAAATTGATTACTGCTCTATATGTGGAGCCAGAGGATCTACGTCAGTCAGTTTTAGCCAAATAACATAATACATTTTCTTAAATGAATGCTTTGTCCTGGGTTTGAACAGATATATATTGCAATGTAGAGACCTCTTGCCCTTACTGATAAACTATACTCTTTATAGTAATACGGCCAACAACTAAATTATGTTTCTTCAGAATGTGACATATTGAAACTTGCAACAAAAAGTATTTAACATAGACCCTAATTTAACTAGCCCACCTTGTATTCATGGGTAACGAAAAACAAAAACAAAAATATCAAATTTACAAGGGTATGAATGCTTTAGTTGTTATTCGTATATAATAATAATAATATTTATAGTTCAGTTATTTAATAGCGTATAATACGTTATGAAATAACATCTCTATGCGCTTCCAAAAAGCTTGGGACTTTATTACCCTATAGCTTTAGCTCCGGCAGCCTGAGGTCCCTTGGTATTATAGAAATAATAGAGCGTATAGAAACAACATAGAATGGTAGTTATTAATACTTATGCATCATTTTTTATTCCCTTCTCCTCTAGGTGTTTCTGACGTGGCGAGCTATTTATGTGATTGTCTTTGATCTCAGTAGAAGTTTGGATTCTGTCGTTCCCCCTGAATCCAGAGACAAGAATTATGAAATGGTATTTCTTTACTTCACTTTATACTGCTTGGCAAAAATAAATTATGCTTTACAGAGGATAGATAACATGTTTTCTTTGCCAAACATTCTTATTTTGCCAAAGTTATTTTGTATTTTTTTTCTTGTTTTTATCATACATTACTCATACAAAATATTATGATAGCTCTTGTTCATGTTGACTATTTTAAAATGTAGATTCAACTACCTGTTTCCGTCTAGATTAATACATGTGTAAATGTTGGTACGATTAAATACGTGATATATTAACCCCCTTTTCGTCTTTTATCACAGGAGGGTGTACTTTGAGATTATATAGCTAAAATGTCTATCACTTTGAAGGTCCATCTCTGCTCGAAAATACACGTAGTCCTAAAAGGTCATCCTGTCACACTTGGGCAGGTCATTAAAGCGATCAACTTTTGAGAGAAAAAATTATCAATCATAATAGCTGGTAAGGTTTTACCAAAATGAATATCAAGGAGTACTGCTATTTTTCTTGATTATTAATTTACCATCTGCTTCAGATATCTTTTCATACATGTTATTATTTAATCTCCATCCTTTATTGATTTTATTTTTGTTAATATAGCACAAAGTATTTGTCCTCAATATTCCTTTTTTTGTATAAAATACTTTATATGGAGTTGCCATGCTTTAAGCTTAGTTCGTGTTGCAATCCTTGTTCATGAATATTTTATGCTATTATTACAAAGTAAATACATAATCATGATAATGTATTAATTATATGATTTGAATGTCATGCTGTAATCAGTTTGGTATTTTGGAAGACAATGAACATAAATAAACAAATAAATCATTCCCCAAAAAAGAAATTTATATGGACGTAAAGAGTGGGATATGAGAATGATTACCAAGTATGGTGTTCCTGTGTGTTTTTATGCCTCCGCTACAACGTAGCCTAAGGCATGATGTTTTCTGGTTGTCCGTCCGTACGTACGTACGTCCCGTTCTCGTGATTGCGTTATCTCAATAACAGATTGATTAATTACCGCCAAACCCGGGTCATGCATGTATCTCGCTATGAAAGCCAACGAACGGATTGAAATGTTGAGGTCACGAGGTTAAAGGCAAAAGTCACAGGGCTTATTATGTATACAAAATTAGCTTGTGATCGCGTTATTACTAGAACTGGTGGAAAGCTTACCATCAAACTCAAAACATGTATGTATCTTGCAGAGCCAATGAACTGACAATAAGATTTCATGGTCATGAGGTCAAAGGTAAAAAGTCGTAGGGCTTATTATGTATTCAAAAATAGCTTGTGATTGCATTATATTGAGAACCTATAGACAGATTACCATCAAACTCAAGACATGTTATGTATCTTGCAGAGCAATGAACTGATTAGATGTTAGGGTCATGAGGTCAAAGGTCAAATGTCATGGGGCACATCATGTATTTTCAAACTCAGGACATGTAGGCCTATTTATATTGCAGAGCCATGTATATGAAAAATAGCTTGTAATCACAATATTCCGAGAACCTGTTAATGGATTACAATCAAACTTGAATATTAAAACTTGCTTCTGTTTTGGTTTGGAAAATCGCTCTATGGCGGAGGCATCAATTTCGACTGCGCGCAGTCGAAGTTGCATCTAGTTATCATTTGGCCTTATCATACATACTTCTTTACAATTAAAACGCAGGTTAAAGGAGGTGCCAAATCAGAACTGACATGTCTAGAGTTCATCAATTTCTGGTTGTATTCCATCTACGCCCATGCTGTGGCGCCGTCTTCAGTCATAAATAAGAATACGCGGTCTAAAACCGCCCAGAAATCTCCACCAATTTTCATCGTTGGAACGCATCGAGAAAGTGTGAAAGGAGATGCGAAGGAGAAAAAGGAAAAGGTAATGGTGTATGATATAAACGTTTGTTTATAATAAAGTAATACTTTTGTTTACCCCAGCTAATCTTCTTGAAGGTCCTGCAATTCTTGATATCGGCAATACCCCCACATGCCAAGATGTGCGCGTTTGGTACTTAATTTCGAGCTATTTCGGGGACTTACTTACTTCCGATGTACGATGCATGCATGCGGCATGCGCGTGGTATTATGCAAGCGCTATATACGTATCTGAAAGCTAATTTGATCGTGCAGTGATTTTAAACTTTTATACCTTCAGAGCAACTTTTCGGAGGAACTTTTTCAGGTCGCGCTTGCTGTGTAGGATGTGTTGGAAATTTTTCCCAAGTCACATCTCTCATTCAGGGATATCTCTGAACGTTTTTTCTTTTTTTTCGTGGGACCATCATGCAGCAGATTTACAGATACCCTCAATACTCCACTTACACCAACAAGACCGACACCAAAACGACAAAATAAGATCGAACAAAAAGTACCATAGTCTGAGTTAGACTGAAAGCTTCGGTCTCTGATATCGACGGTTGTTCCGCTGTGACTACACTGTAAAAAAATAATAGTAGAAATAACTCAATAAAATTGAGGAAAAGAATTGCCTTATTTTTATTAAGTAAATATTACCTACGGCATCTTAAGTATAATTTACTTATTTTGCTGAATAAATTTTTACTCAGTTAAATCGAGTTACATTAACGTAAATAATTTAAGTATTGTAATCATTTTAGATAATTAAAAAAAAAGCTATGATAGGATTACATATTGCACGATTTGGTACCCATCTAATCTAACAAGTAACATCCACTAATCATTCACTACTTTAAGATTTAACCGTATAAATATATCTACCACCATCACAAACTATTACATACGCTTCAATTCGACACATATTGAAAGGCTCCAAATTTTATATATACTTGATCGTAGCATCTTAAAAGGAAAATTGGTTGACAATTTCCTGAAATATCAAGGTTTCATTTGTTTTGAACTGGGTAACAATTAAAAATTGTCTTGTCTTTGCTTAGCCATGTTAAATGAATTAGTAAATTTTTTAAAGTCCTTAAATTTGCATTCAACCACAAAAAAGAATTGTTTTATTTAAAAAAGAGTTTAATTTGGTCTTAATGAATATTCATAAATTATGTAAATATTTCTATTACGCACTGCATCGGTCCTTACTTTAAAAAGATAAGAATAATCAACATAAATTGTTTGAGTAATACGTATAATTTCTGATTTTGAGTTAAAATTACTAAATTAATACAAGCTGAAATTACTTAAAGTTCTTATGTATTTGATTTTACTTAAATATTCCACGTATGTTCTACTAAATTGAAAGTTTGAGTTAGCAAGACTTAAATTTAGTGCGTAAGTGGCAAAACTAATGTTTTCAAATAAATTCTACATGGAAAAAATACGTAAAAATTACCAATGAACAAATTATTTTTTACAGTGTACATCAGACCAGACTGACATGAATGAGATGCTACAATTTTGTGTCACTCTTTACATATTCATATATCCACTTTGGCTGCAATATTACAGCCCCCGTTATTTAAAAAAAATAAAAAATGAAAAATATACTTTGACTTAAGGCCCGGTCACACACAGACGACGCATGGGGGACGCACGGCCGGCGCATTGAAAATTTGCAATTTTGGCCAGTTTGTTGTCGTTCGCTAGGCGTGCGTCATCATTCGTTAGTCGATCGTCGAGTGCGCTGGACCAACGCTATGCGTTCGCCGTCATTCGCTGATGTGAGTCGGGATTTTTTTTTGTGCTTGCTCAAAGATGTGCGCGGAGCTCGACGCATGACTGTACTCGCCAGAAGGACGCCAAACACGCGCAGAGCGCGCTAGACTAAAGCCAGACATGCGCTGAGCACACGCTGTGCATTCGTTGTGAGTTCGCCGGCCGACGTCTAGCAAACGCCAAGCGCACACCTAGCGCATACCTAGCGCGTTTTAAACGCATGTCCAGCGAACATGCAGCGAATATGAGCGTGCTGAACGTGTCTCTAGCGCACCCAACTTTCTTCTTGCGTGTTCCTAGCGTATACCTGGCTTGTTCCAAGCGTATACCTGGCGTGTACGTAGCGTGTATCCAAAGGGTATATAAACGGGTTCCGCCCCACCTCCTCATCACTTCTCCTCCGACCCTCATGTGATGACAGAGGTTCTTACTGATCTTGTCTAGAATAGATTCGTACTCTTCTAAAATCATAGTACTGTGTTGAATTCACTTAAAGGGATAGTTTAGTTTGGATATAGAGGGTACTGCACGAAAGAAATAAAAAAAAAAATATTGCAAAATGCATACAATTTGATATTTTTTTTAAATCTCAACAACATGAATAGTAAATTTTCCTTTTATTTGGAGGATCGATATAATGTTTTAAGTCGACGCGGTCATGCAGGAATGTCATTGGTCCATTCTCCTTTTCTTTTATGAAAATTTGAAACATTTCGATTTTGACTTGGCCCCTTATTCAGGTATTGTGCAAAATTCATTATGACACAATCATTACGATAGGGCATAAACGCGCTTTCCGATGATAACAAATTCATGTAGGGTAATAATGAAGATTGAAGAGAGATATGAACGCGAAATAAAGAGAGAGATGAAAGCAGAAACAAATTGTGAGGGGTTTATAAACATTGTCTCCATCATTATGTGCATGTACAATACTATCACCCCTTTCTCTTTCTCTCTCTCTCTTTCTCTTTCTATTTTTCTATCTCTATCTTTCTTTCTCCCTCTTCTTCTTTCTTTCTCTTTCTCTCTCTCTCTCTCTTTCAGTAACATGTTAAATAGGCAAACAAAAATACATTGTTTTAAAGTTTAACAAAAAAAATAATTAAATGACCAACACGATCTTTTTTATAAAAACTTGTTTACGTTTTTCTGTATAACTATATAGAATGGGCAAATACAAACTTATTCTTTAAAAGTAATGTTAACTCTTTATAACTCGTTTTACAACTACACAGTCCGTATACATGTAAAATGAGTATAAACAAAACACCTCGTTTTAACATTAAACACATGACATAACCAACCTTCCTTTTTTACAACTTTTTACAACTTTCTTTTCAATTGCACAATCCATATGCATTTAAAAATGGGAAACACAACAAAAATTGTCTTAAAGTTAAACAAAATTATAAACCAACCTTGAAGTCATTTTTAGCCGTTTTTAATCCTTGATTTGTATTATAGCAATTTCAATTGCTTTTGTAACCCCTGACCAGCAGATTGTATCCTTCTCTCTCCCTTCTCCACTTTCCTAAATATGTTTGTATGTATGATGAAATATCTATGTATTATCTGATTGTTATATTCATTGTATGTTTTACGATTGATCAAATAAATAATAATACTACTAATAATGATATATGTAAATTGTATTCTTGTATGTATTTGAATTTGTATACGGAATTTAAAACTAAACCAACCTCTGTCGTTCGCGCGCTGGCTGTGCGTTGAGAACGCGGTGCATGCGTGGACCATTCGTCCAGCGCGCTAGCAACACGATGTGCATTCGTGGAAGTTTTTAACATGTGCGCTCTGTATACGGTCTGTATGCGCCCTGTATGCGCCCTGTATGCGCCCAGCGCGCTAGAAACACACTACGCACTTGGTGTCAACTTGATGTAGCTTCGACAAAAGTTGGGCGCACGACAACATACTGACCAAAATTGCAAATTTTCAATGCGCCGGCCGCGCGTCCTCCATGCGTCGTCTGTGTGTGACCGGGCCTTTAGGCACCCGACCTTTTCGATTTTCAATGCGCGGGCCGTGCGTCGTCTATGTGTGACCACCTCTGTCGTTCGTGCGCTGCATGTGCGTTGAGAACGTGGTACATGCGTGGACCATTCGTCGAGCGCGCTAGCAACACGCAGGCGTTCGTGGAAGTTATTCATCATGTGCATTCTGGGTACGGTCTGTATGCGCACTGTATGCGCCCTGTATGCGGCCAGCGCGCTAGCAACACACTTTGCATTTGGTGTCAGCTCGCTGTAGCTTTGAAAAAAGTTGGGCGCACGACAACGCACTGGTAAAAATTGCAAATTGTCAATGCGCGAGCCGTGCGTCCCCCATGCGTCCCCTATGTGTGACCGGGCCTTAACGATAGTTTGCCTATTATATTAGTTCCTAAATTAACTTTTAATTTTGAGAAGAAAAAAAATCGTCAACAGGAGTCATTGTTAGGTTGACAAATGTCATTTAAAAAAAAAAAAGAATTCCCCTTACCAGACAGTTATTTCTGTCTAAACCTGAGCGGCCATTGCATTGGTCATTTGGAATCATATAGGAGTCAGTTATGCGGTGGTCACATCCCGCCGTACTTGCAAGTGCGTGCTGTCTACGTGCAAAAACGTGGGCAAAATGTGGGTATCGGTACGTGGTGAGTACCGCCTCCGTACGGATTTGGGAGCACGCAGACACACCGTAGCACTTTTAGTGCACGAGGAACTTTCGCTGCGTTCGGGCTACCGATTCACCCCCAGTGCGCGTGACGTGCGTGCCCGGTACTGCCAACGAGCGCACAACGCACTGACTCCGTGCGTTTTTAAATTTGTTTCCCACGATCACTTGCTCTACGGAAGGCGCACTTAGCACGTGCGTGCTGCGCACGTGATAAGCGCGTGGTCCGTGCTTACTCGCCACTTCCCCAGTTCAACTTTCTAATGAGCACGCAGAACTCACGTGGAACGTACCGAGTAAGCACGTGCTCCGCACTTACAACGCACGTTGTGCGCACTGATTTATGCAGTATACAAAAGCCGAGCCGACGGAAGAGTGCCAACATTTCGTCTCCAAGATGGCGCCGAAGAAGACACAGAATAAGGGGTCAGCTGCATATGCAGCTCAAAAGGCAGCGGATAAGAAGGCCAGAGAGGCCCAACAGAAACGGGCCGCGGAAGATGAGAGGGCCAGAGAGGAAGAGGAGAGGAGGAGCGAAAAAGAGTCAGATGGTGACGCCAAAGCGTCACCATCGGAGAAGGGGTCACATGAAAAGGGTGTGACAAAGGAAAAGGCCAACAGCTCGTTCTCGGCGAAACAGGAGGAGCGCCTGGTTGAGTTCTTCTCGGGCAATCCGGTCTTCTTCGATAAGTTTCCCAGGGTTTTCCCTTCCCTTGAGGCCCGTTGGCCGACCATCTGGTTGGGTTCGGTCATCTGCACATCCTCCCTCCAGGCCCCGGGGACCACGTTGCCATCCTCATCCTCGTGGTCCAAATTAAGGTCCTGTAGTCCGGGCCGACGCTTTCGCAGCCAATTGTGAAGGGTGAGGCAGCCCAACACAACGCGAATCACCCTGTCAGGCTCCAACAGCAGGGTGGCGAGTAGGCACCGCCACCGGTGAGCCAATATCCCGAAGCCGTTCTCCACAACCTGAAGGGCCCGAGAGGTCCAATAGTTCATCACGCTCTCTTTGTGGGTCATGGCACGGCGACTGTATGGCTTCAAGAGCCACTTTCGCAGGGGAAAAGCATCATCGCGTTGAACACGCGTGTGTCTGAGGAAGAGCCGTTTGCCCCCACCTTGCACCACAAGAAGGAATAGTTAGCATCCACGATGGCCAGGAGCACCACAGAACAGAATCGCTTATAATTGTAATAGAGCGATCCACTTTTATTGGGCTTCTTGATGTCGATATGTTTCCCATCGATCGCCCCATAACAGTGGTGAAAGTTCCATCGCGTTCCAAACTGGCTGGCGACGGCTTTCCACTCGTCCTGTGTGGAGGGCATGTTGAACATCTCCTCCTTATGTTCCTTGTAGATGGCGGTGCAGACCTCCGGCACGAACGTGAATATGCTGTTGTGTGCCACCCGGAAGTCGTAAATTTTAAAGCAAATACAAAGCAAAACCAAGCATTTGTTATGGCAGAAATGAAGACACACACCTTGGGCACTTGGTGATTCGAGGGGTCACTCGGAGCAGGAGCTCGGCGAAGAGATTGGGGTCCATTCGGATGTATCCGACATAGTCCCCCCGCGATTCACGCTCTAGCTCTTGGAACAACGTTTCGTACTGCCCGAAAAGCCTCCTCCTCTCGATCCATGGGCGAACCCACCATCTCCTGCGTCGGCATCTCTGTTGCCTCTCTCTCTCCCGTATCAAGGCAAGTAATACCACGTCGTGCTCATGCGCTGCCACTTGAAGGTGTTCTTGCAGCATCAGAACCCGGAGTCTCTGCGGTGGAATGGGCGGCATCTTGAGGAGGCAGCAGCAGCTGGGACTTCTAGAGAAAATGGGAATGTCGTCCTATATACTTCGACATACCTCGACTCACCAAGTTCTTCGTACGTGCACGCACTTACAACGTGCGAGTGAGTAAGGACACCGTACGTGAGCAGCACGTGTAAGTACGGCCTCCGTAAGATAACGTGGCAACCGCACGGAGACCGTACGTTGTAAGCACGTAGTAAGCACGTTGTAAGCACGTACAACGCACTTACCACGTGCGCAACGTACGATGCACGCAACCGCTCTAGGCCAGGCGTGGCGTGCGGGTGACGTGCTTTGCCGGTACTCCCTCCCTGCCTTTGCCACTCCCTCCCTACGTTTTCAGAAAACGTGG
Source organism: Strongylocentrotus droebachiensis (assembly GCA_035222895.1). Classification (NCBI taxonomy): domain Eukaryota; kingdom Metazoa; phylum Echinodermata; class Echinoidea; order Camarodonta; family Strongylocentrotidae; genus Strongylocentrotus; species Strongylocentrotus droebachiensis. Next base: position 663,034 of record JAVYIG010000202.1, read on the forward strand.
CGGCCGTGGCCTCCTCAAAAACCGTACGGACTAAAAACACGCACGGTGGGATGTGACCAACGCTTTAGGCAGTGAGATTGTGCTGTAGCATTAGAACAGCTTGACTATATAAATCTTTGCAAAATTTGGATTTATACTTTTTTGTGAATGGACGTTTTAAAATACAAATTTTACCCTGGTAATTTTCTTGGTTTTGATAGTACAAGAAAATTAGAGAAACGGATCACTGAAATTTTGATCAATATCTGATTAAAGGGTAATACATTTAAACGAGCATTTTTTTTTACCTGAACAAATTATTCAGTCGTACGTGCATGATAGATGTAATCAATCATCACAAATATATTTTTACACAGCCTCATTTCTTCATTATATAAGCAAGAAATAAGACATTATTAAAAGTGCACTACCAAGCAAATGGGAGACCACCTCATTAGATAAGTCACAGATTTGCCAAATTGGGTTGCATTGATTATAACTTCAGAATGTAATGACTTTCTTATTCGTATACAGATTTTGTTCAATTCTTCACTGATCTGTTTCTCGCATTTTGTCCCTTGTATTAAAACCAATGAGATATCATGGTGTACTTTAATTTCGTTATGCTATTTCATATCCGTTCTATTCGGCATTATCTAATGGTGCATAGATGATCGTGTTCTCATCTAAAGTGAGGTATGCATGCATGTTTGACATTATGATTTAGATGTGTATTTTCTGTTCATTTCACTCTTTTGGTCTTCTAGATTGGCTCTGCCTTTAAGAAGATCCGCGAATCTATCATGGAGAGGCCGTTTCAATGCCATGTGGTCCCCGAGTATTATGCCATTGAAAATAGCTTAGAAGACAAAGACGATATGGTACATCATAAATAATCATCAACTTTCATAATTTATAGTAACCTGTAACAAAAGATTATTACTGATTATTTATCCGATCCAGTTACATCCAATTAAAAATGTAGCATTACTTTTCCTTGCAGTTATAAAGTGCTGCTCAAATTGCTCCACATCTTTGGACCACCTCAACATATATCACTTCAAAATGTTAAGCTAATGCAGTCCATTGTTCTGTAACAAAATACATACAACAGCTTGGAGCCATGGGGCGAAATGTGATGAATTTTAAACTCAGGGTTATCTATGACCTTGAATGTTGCCCCAATCGTTTAATTATGGCATATATTAAGATGCTCTTTCATACACAAAGAACTGACATTAGCCATCTGTTAGTATCTGACTTTTGTACAAAATTGTTAAAAGCTGCTTACTCTAAAACTAGATGTGTATGCCTTTTGACATCTAATCTCAATATGATTCTATGATAATTTCCAAAACACTTTCATGCAAGTTCCCAAGAAGTTGTTATTAAGATGTAAATATATTGAGCTGCATGTCACGTTAAAAAACAACAACCAATAATTACTTTCCTTTTTAGCTGGTTGCGTTGAGGAGACACATTGAGAGAGTAGCGATGACAGAGCCTTACATGGGAGAAGAGATTCCACTCAGATGGCTCTTATTTGAGGAAGCTCTAGCTGCACATGACATCAATTACATGTCATTGGATCAGGTAGGACTGCAACGTTTATTCTTGTAATTATCATGCAATTTGCGTTCGGGTATTGTAGTGGTAGAAAATTCGAGATCAATTGTATATTTGCAGTTCATATTTGAACTTCAAGTTTTAAAAGCCAAGTTGGGTTTTATTCCTTTGAAAGTTGTTTTTCTTTCAAATTTTCCATTTGTTTGTCCTGAATTTTCTAACAAATTTATTTCTGTATATATTTCTTTTTCAAGGAAAATTAAATTAAGTCCTTATTTCATTTCTTTATAGCTACTTACACCTCTCCTGGTATTGTTGGGAATATGTTATGCTACATTATTTAAATGCATCCATCAGTGATACCATTTCAATTTTGTAAATTGCCCACTTCATGCGTGTTTCAATACAAAAAATGGCATGAGATTCAGGCTTCGTGTTGCATTATGTAACAGATTTGCTTGATTAATGTATTCACATTTTGTGTATGCCCTGTGTAAATTGAATGAAATGTTACTGTTACGATATTTATTCATTTAATAGCTACTTGTTGTGATGTTTGTCACCAATCATATGATGATTTTGAAACCATTTTTTGCATTCTTCCAGACCAAGGAACTGACGCAGTCAGTCGGGATGGAATTGGAGCATGAACTTCTCACGATGCTGACCTTTTACCACGACCTGGGTAATGTAGTCTACTACGGAGGCATCGAAGACAAGCATTCTCTCCTACGAGACATGGTGATCCTGAATCCTCAATGGCTAATTGATGTCTTCAAGCAGGTCATAACCATCCTGGACCCCGCAAAGAGGGTGAGAAACTTCCTCCTTTACAAACTCATTCACTCGTGCTGCAGTAAGCTGCAGCATTTTTGTTTATATGACGAAATGCATGGGAATTGGGCATTCAAAAGTAATCGCGTACCACAAAGGTCCTATGCAGTCTGTCACACAAGACATCGTAGGAAAACATGTGGATAATTGATGTATTCAGCAGGTCATTATCAAATGGATTACAATCTATACGCATATGTCCAGTTATTCCGACTGCCATTAAATTGACATTGTGTTTTAATTCCAGGATGGGATCGTGAGTGCTGCTTTTGCCACGCTTGAGAAGGATGGTATCTTAGAGGATAGGTTGATTCAGCATATGTGGCAAGGATTTTTGGAGAAGAAGGAGGCCTTAGTCGAGCTCATGGCCAAGTTTGATCTCATCTGTGAGGCTCCTGTAGAACGACTCCGGCAGGCTGGAGTAGACACTCTGGTAAAATATCCAGCTAAATGGTGCTCCGTTCCGTGTTCCCCCAGCAATGACCAGGGTTTTATTTTATCATAACTATAGGCTCAGGCTTATGGTTATAATTGGGTATTTGGTTTAAGGTTAGGGTTAGGACATATGTTTTGGTCCATTGCTGCACCTATTAGGTTAGAAATTAGGTTAGGGTAGGAAATTACATCCAAATCAATTATTGCAGTTGATAAACATCTTGTTTCACGTTATCCTCAGTGTTTCATGTTAACCCCGGTGTTTCACGTTAATCTCAGAATATTGTGACTAGAAATAAACAAACAATATAGTAGTCCAGTAGACGTTACCATATGCCATGTACATGACCTGGAAAAGTTGATAAGTACAAGGTTTTTTTGTTGATTTGTGTTCTAGATGGGTATTGAAGTAAATTCAGCTTGGTTGCCAGCTTGGCAACCTTGGGCAATTTTTTTAATAGCCATATTAGCATAATCATCTAATTAGCATATGTGAAATATGTAATAATGTTGCTTATCTCAATCCAGGAAGCCTGAAAACATGGATAATACAACTTTTCAAGGGTTTTATATGACAAGGAATTCATTTATGACACCAATTTTTATTTTTAAGTAATACAATTGTCTTAAAAAGCATAATTAGCATAATATGTACAATATATGGACTTTATTGTCATTGTTTATCTATAAAGCCTAAAAATGGCGCAGTGCACCATTGTAAATCACTTTTGAAAGACTACACATTAATTCATTAGAATATATTCCATGTAAATGTCGTATAATTAGCCTAATTAGCATATACACTGTATGTGCCATATGTAATAATGTTGCTAATATTAATCTAGGAAGACTGAAAACATGGATAATATGACTTTCCGGGGTTTTCCATGACGAGGGATTCAGTTGTGACACCATTTATTATTTTTAAGTAATGCAATTGGCGTAATATGTTATTATTGTACTAATATGCCTAATTAGCATATATGTAGAATATCAATTATTTGGGACTCTATTTAGCTTCACAAATCGTATGTCCAATGTGGTGGTTATCTTGGTCTTAAGGCAATGTTGTCGAACCTCATGAAATGTCTAGGAAATGACGAGGTCATCATACGCATTGATGGTTGGGCTTCAGTCATTGGATTTAGAGAGACTGTCGGAAACACACTGAAGATGGTTAAAGCAGATGAAAATGATGGAATTGATGATGTGGTGAGACAGGTACGTACATAGGCCAGGGATGTTGAATACAACAGTGCGAACTATGATCTGTCTATGTTAACCAAAGCCAGAACCATTGAGAGTACAAGCCCGACGTTGCTCAAGCTGGTGGCAGAATTCCTGGATAAGTCATATTATCCATGTTTTCAGGCTTCCTGGATTAAGATTAGCAACATTATTACATATTGCACATACATTCTAATTAGGCTAATTATATTACATCTACATGGAATATCTTCTCATTAATTAATAATTAGTCTTTCAAAAGTGATTTACAATGTTGCATTGCATCATTTTTAGGTTTTATAGATAAAAATGACAATGAAGTCCATAATATATCGTACACATGCTTATTAGCTCATTAATGCTCATTGTGCTATTTAAGACAATTGCATTATTTAGAACCAAAAACTGGTGTCATAAATGAATTCCTCGTCAAAGAAAACCCTTGAAAAGTCGTATTATTCATGTTTTCAGGCCTCCTGGATTGAGATTAGCAACATTATTACACACTGCACATATATGCTAATTAGATTATTATGCTAATTAGGCTAATTATACTACATATACATGGAATATCTTCTCATGAATTAATGATTAATCTTTCAAAAGTGATTTACAATGTTGCATTGCACCATTTTTAGGCTTTATAGATAAACAATGACAATGAAGTCCATATATTGTACACATGCTAATTAGCTCATTAATGCTCATTGTGCTATTTAAAACAATTGCATTACTTGGATTCAAACATTGGTGTCATTAATGAATTCCTCGTGATAGAAAACCCTTGAAAAGTTGTATTATCCATGTTTTTAGGCTGCCTGGGTTGAGATTAGCAACAATATTACATATTGCATATATATGCTAATTAGATTATTATGCTTATTAGGCTAATTATACTACATCTACATGGAATATCTTCTCATGAATTAATGATTAATCTTTCAAAAGTGATTTACAATGTTGCATTGCACCATTTGTAGGCTTTATAGATAAACAATGACAATGAAGTCCATATATTGTACATATTATGCTAATTATGCTATTTAAGACAATTGCATTACTTAAAAATAAAAATTGGTGTCATAAATGAATTCCTTGTCATATAAGACCCTTGACAAGTCGTATTATCCATGTTTTCAGGCTTCCTGGATTGAGATAAGCAACATTATTACATATTGCACATATGCTAATTAGATGATTATGCTAATATGGCTATTAAACAAGTTGCCCAAGGTTGCCAAGCTGGCAACCTGGCTGAATTTACTTCAATACCCATCTAGAACACAAATCAACCAAAAAACCTTGTACTTAACAACTTTTCCGGGTCTGAAAAACTTCTACAGGACTATGGGAACAAAAAAGGGACATGTACCAGCTTTGGTAAATATAAATATATATGTATGTGTGCAAATATTGACTCAGGGTTGGAAAAGGGTACATAATGTCCATATTTTAAATATGCTTTCGGTTGGATAACATAATTTTTTTATTTTTATATTTGCATGTATATTCCTGAAAATTGAACTAAAAATTGTTCAATATGTCGATGTTGTTCGGAAACTTGCCACATTTTAGTGGCCGGAGTGGGATGTGGGAAACTTTTTGACGAGTGAAATATGAATTGCTTTTGTTTTTTGCTTAAATTTCTCGAGAAAAAAAAAATAGTTTCTTGTATAATTTGTATTGATGGTTTAAGTGTTTGGATTTGTTTTTATATTTTAGGTATCAAAGGAAACAGAGAAGGTGGTACAAAAGCGCTATTATGTGCCTTCCAGACTTACGTCCCCTTGCCCCCCAGAAGAGATTGGACAGATCAAATCTTCTACAGACTTTTATTTGGACTTCAGAGGCTTCTTACCAGGTAAGGATGAATTTATCATCTGTTTACAGCCAGAAGGGTGTTAACACGCGTAATGTATCGTAGAGTTAATGCCCTTCTCGCTCCAAAGAGACTACCTATATGGCAATTAGATTGCAACAAGGGTTGTATGAAGTCAAACCTGTCTAAGTGGCCACCTGTCCGGAAAGGCCAAACATTTGTTGTCTCCCTTGAGAAAGAAATGTGTGTCCTGAAAGACCAACTGTCTACAGTGGCCACTTGCTCTATTTTCCATTGAGTGGCCTCAATAGACAAGTTTGACTGACCTTAATAAGTAAACAAGAAGTTCACTATGTACAACTCACGGATAGTTTGAACATTCTAGGATTGGCTTTAACCTTGAGTAGAAAGATGGTAAGCTACAGACTATTTCTGATGATTTCTTGTATCAGATTAGTGTACAATATTCGTTTTATTTGCTTTAATTCTAATGATAATATCAATATTTAATTATTTCACAGTGCACATATCCACCTCGCAAGTTGCTCAATGTGCTCTTGAATTACCCCGGCTCTTCTGGGCTAATTTGTGTAGGTTGCCCCCAGCAAATCAAGGAATTCTTCCCTGCCGGTACCCTTTTAACTCCTGGGTAGAGGGTGGTAAATGTAGATTAATGTCCTGCCAAAGGACGTGTCGGGGTGGTCAGCTGTAAAAGCCACTATACATTGTTATGACTATGTTGATAGTCGGAGTTTAGTCCATCTTGTTAGAAACTCGTGTTTTGTTTCTCAGAAATATATAATTGTCTTTAAGTATTATTGCAGCTAATATATCTTTTTGAGCTGGCTTTCAAAACGGCACTAGCCATAATCTGTCGGTCATCTCTCTTGTTTGCCATTTCCACAGATGGGCTGTTTCATCGGTTGATGGCGAGAACAGTCAGATGGATACGTGAAAGAGATGGAGAACCAGTCACTCTTTTCCATCGTCACATCAGTCTAATGGTTGATGGAGTGCATCATGCCTTAATAGAGATGTTACCTCCTTGTGAAGCAACTATCAAGGTCTGAGTCAAGTTCAGCAATACCTTTTTTCATGGTGGAGATACTGAGTTGTAGGTAACGTTTTGAGGCCGCGCATCGGATCTCTCCAAAGGCAATGAATATGTTACAGTCAATCTACTGAAGACGATCTTACTGTCGATACCTATAGAACCAAATGCTCTTCATGCCTCTTATTTATTTGAAAGAATTGCATTATGTAACCCTTAAAACTTTACCTAAAATTCAGTATCAAGGTCTGGTTCGTAGTGCTTTTATCTGGAAAGCAGAACCTCATACTATTTCCCCGTTAGTGTTATTTTTATTTTTATTTTCAAATGCACATACAGTCTTAGCTTATAAGTGTATTTAAGATGTGATCACAAGCGCTATAATTGTTTTTATGTTTAACCTATCGTTTTGTTCTTGTTTTGTTTTGTAACGTATTTGCAATATTTGTTATTCTTTAACTGTTTCTGTTTACATTGTATTTGAATTGTATAATGTTAGAAGTACTCTTTTGCAAATCAGTTTATGTGTGCTAAGGAACATACTCTGTAAAACGAACACAAAAATAATAAATGTATTAATTAATTAATAAACAATCCTCACAAAACTGAGGGAACTGAAAACAATAACACATCTTTTGTGTTGTTCTATTTCGTAATATTGTTCCCTTTACCTTTGATGCTTAACATGTCAGGTCATTGTATATCAAGGACCGGTTGAAGATCCTGATAATGATGGGGATAGCAATACACCTCCAGTCCCAAGTGTCGTCAAAGAGGTAGGTAGCTCAACAGGATGGTTTAAATTACTACACAGTATAAATAAACAGAAAAGGAGGCGCATACCAGTTTTCTGACATTTACTATGCACGTTAACAAAGTCATTTTTTGGTTCGATTAGAAAACTGGTAGCGTGCTTGAGTTTAGCTGCCAGTACACATCTAAGAAAGGTGTCTGAACCATAGAATTTAAGTTGTCACCGGTAAAAAAAAGTTTCGGATGTGTCATAATATGTTTATAATATAAAGTACTGTTAACTCTGCAAAGGTCGAATCGGTTAAGACCGCACAAAATAGTTAGACTTAAGAAGTGGAAATAACAAATGATTTGCATAAGTTTTTCAAGATTGAAAATGATTTAACTTACAAGAACATACGACTTGTATTGAGTTATGCCCCGGCCCCCCCCCCCCACTCAGTGTTATTTAGGGTACGCGTATGCTTGTACCCTCTTTTTGAAAAGACCCCCTATCTGAGTACTGCCAACATTTCCGAACCCCCCTTTCGCGGGCTTTTCACGGGCCTTTCCTGCCTTGGAGACCCCCCTAAATCCGGAATACTGCTCAATGTACCCCCCTATCTCAGGACATGCAGACACACCCCCCCCCCCTCATCTCAGATAAGCCGTCATTACTGGTTGGCACTTCTTCAAGTTCTTCTTCTTGATCATTTTGAAGCACTATTTATTTTAGGGCTTTAATATTACACCATCACAGACACTGATAACATGTAGGCCCTTGCATCTCAGATTTAACATTGTTAAACGATTCCTTTCATACACAGCCAGGATAGTATTAGTAATGCAGCTGTGTGTGAACTAGGGTAGCCTACACTACAGTACAAAACTACATAGGTCTACATCCAAGTCCCACATATTCATTTTCATGGGTGTAGGAAAATGAGTTTGAAAGTGTTACTATTGGTATTGCGATCAAACTATAGGGCAAACTACTCACATGAATGTGCCACCCTGTGAGCCACAGGTAGACAGCCACAATATCCACAACTAGGAGACTGTGGGTTCTGCTCAAAGACGTCGCAATCATGACAATTTTGGCAGGTCCCACGCCTCATACCCCATCTTGATGCCCCGGCTTGATGCCGAGCCTAGCCCGATATGCATGATGAGCGCGCCGTACAGACTATACGTTCTGTTGTTATCTCTCTCTCTTTCTCTCTCACCATGCTCACACAGACATCCATACTGCCGCCGTACTGGGACGGGAGTGCATTGGACTCAATGTTTTTACTTTTCATAATGAAATAATCCTGAATGAGCTCTCAAAACTAGCAGGAATTTCTGAAATCTGATCGCGGGATTTCATCTATTGTTCTATGTTCAACTTCAAGATATTTTATAACCCCCTTTTTTAATTACAAAGAGATGAGAGAAAAACACCCCCTTTTTAAAGAAATCTCCGGGTGAAAGTCAAATACACCCCCTTTTTTTACATTTCTCGGGCCGGACTTTGTCGCACGAAAAGTACCCCTTTACCGGACATTTTGGCAACACGCATGCGGTCATTTCGAAACCTGAGTGGGGGGGGGGGGGGGGGCCGGGAGTTATGCAGAGTTAACTGTCATTGCTTTCGCACAAACGATTCCATGAACTAAAGTGTGGTGAAAATTTGAGTCCTGTTAGATTGGAGGACAGTAAATTTAGACCAAATGCATAGGTCGAATCGGTTAAGACCGCACAAAATAGTTAGACTTAAGAAGTGGAAATAACAAATGATTTGCATAAGTTTTTCAAGATTGAAAATGATTTAACTTACAAGAACATACGACTTGTATTGAGTTATATTAAACTTGTATTAAACTTTGAGTCCTGTTAGATTGGAGGACAGTAAATTTAGACCAAATGCATAGGTCGAATCGGTTAAGACCGCACAAAAAAGTTAGACTTAAGAAGTGGAAATAACAAATGATTTGCATAAGTTTTTCAAGATTGAAAATGATTTAACTTACAAGAACATACGACTTGTATTGAGTTATGCAGAGTTAACTGTCATTGCTTTCGCACAAACGATTCCATGAACTAAAGTGTGGTGAAACTTTGAGTCCTGTTAGATTGGAGGACAGTACATTTAGACCAAATGGCACTTAAACTTGACTTATACATCATCTACAGTTGAAGGCAGGATTAACTCCAATTCTATTTCTTAAAGTCTGGTTAATTTAATCCATATTATACATCTAGTTTATGTGGTAACTCTTATTATGAAACTTGGTGCTTCGTCAAAATAGTAGACCTTTCTGAAACCGTTCTTTTTCATTAGGTTTATGGAAATTTGTAAATGAACTTCCAAGAAAATATCAATAGTTCATTACTCATTTGGGTCGATATATATTGGAAACAAACCTCAAAATAAATGTACTGTTTATGGATAAGGAAGATAAGAGGACCATTTCGGTCCCTCCACCCAAATCGGCAATACCTGTTCAAGTGTCTCTGCAGACTTTGTTAGGTTAAGAGAGAAATTAAGCCAATGTGACGTGCGATTCATGCACTATCCGAATGACAGTCTAATTGTAGATCCGTCTGTTGTTAATGTAAATCAAAGTTAAATGAGCTTGAAGCAGCCCCAACAAAATTTGAATATAATATCTGTCTTGGGGCTGTTTGTGTATGTATGGCAGGTGATGGACTTTATAACGCAAACCCTTGATAGTCTTATTCAGCACTGGGCTAGGAGGATCAAGTATGATGTACTCTTTCTTTGCCCGAGGTGCAGTAAGAAGAAAATGCTTAAATACTGCTTCAAGGGAAAGTCACTCAAGTGTGGACTACATAGCATCCGTACAGCTGCAATCAAGTTCAAGTTTGGTAGGTATATAAGACTTGGTGCTCCACCAAAAACTATTTTTGTCTCTGTATCGAAACAAATCTCCCGCTCCGCAAACCGATGGTGCCATTATTAAATACCCCCTAGTCTCTTAAAGAGTCTTTGAGTGAGGGAAATGTAAGATAATAACCTTTTCCATATATGGGTTGATTGGTGGAAGATGCAAATCATTATATATGGCTTGTTAGTCATAGAACTGAAGGCTATTCCTGGTGATTCATAACACCTGCTATTGGGTAAACACCCGAATGATGTTAAATTATCGATGAGAGCCCACTTTACTATGCGTATTTAATATAGATAAAAGGCACGCATGTGTAGACTAGTTGGAACACTTGTACATATTGACATGGACGACATCCATGTATTCTATGTTCAGGTACAATTTATGTTAATATATTATTGTTTAACAAGAAGTTAAGCGAAATTCTACAAATTCTTATGAGCTATATAAGCACTTTCCATTCATATTTACTGTGAAGTTTTGGTATCCTGAAAATAACGGAGGACAAATGCAATGTATACAGAAATGTGTATATGGGACTGCAAAAATATTTTATGAATGAATCATAGTTATGAGTTGTTTTGTCATGGTGTCACTAATTTCACTGAACGTTGTCTCCACATTGCAGGTATTAAAACAAAATAAACACTAAAAGTAGTATAAGCTATGAAATTCCACAAAAGAGTATAACATGCAAATGTTTGTCATTATAGTTTTGTTATGCCAGAGGGTTTCCGTCCTCATCATCATCAATATCAAAGTCAAACAGTTTTCTGTTATGAGGTGTTACTGAGACTCTCTCCACCATTTTTTCTTGTCTCAATCATCCTCCCCATGTATACATACTTTACCGCTTTCTTTCTTCACCATTTCTTTCCATGGAACCTTCAGTCTTCCTTTCCCTCTTAATCCATCATAAAGTTCTATGTTGTCATGATGTGCTATGCAAACCATCTTTTTCTTCTTTCCCCAAGGTACTAGCTCCACGTTGCCAACAGGAGGATCCAATGCACCTTCAGTGTCCTCTGATCTCGGCACACAGCCTCTGGCAGCGGCACGGGTTGCTTCAGAGGTTGTACGGATCATACCGCGAATCAACGATCTGCCAGCTATTCCAAGCTCCTCGGTGAACATGCATGGAAATGTTTATAACATCGGCTCCATGTATGTTACAGGGAGACATGATCTTGTGCCGCCGCACCCAATGATCATCCCCCTTGTGGTACGGCAAGAGTTAAGTAAACTGTTGAACGGTCCCCGTGTTACTCATGACGACTGGACGGGACTTGCTAGTGCCTTAGGATTGGATGACTACATCGCTAGTCTGACCAACAAGCCAGACCCAACATCAGATCTGATTGACCTGGCGGAGAGACAGAAGAAGATTTGCAGCCTCGAGGATCTTAGGCTCATTCTGAAGCAGATGAAGCGCGATGATTGTGTCGATGTTCTTGATGCCGGAGCATCGGTAGAGTCAAACAACCGTCTGATGATCAAAGATCGGGACAGGAGTAGCAGTTCTAGTGATGACAGTTACAATGAATAAGTCTCTGGACCACGTGGTATGGGGTTTGAATCCCTGCCACAATACTAACGTCCTTTGGTAAGACGCTAATCTACATTTGCCACACTCAACCCGGGAGAGTTATTTAGATTTCTGGTAGGTTTATTCCTTGAAATGCACTGTCCGCTGATAACAGTTGCTGGAGCTAAACCGAGGACATCATTTCCAAAGCTGTCTGAAAGCGCATAGGACGTTATAATGTTGTGTGCGCTATACAAGAATGAAATATGAATATTATTCATATTTTGTTTAGGTACCGGAAACCAGGTACATTAAATGGTTATTAAGGGAGCTTCGTGAAATGTATTGTCTTGGAAAGATGAACCTGGAACGCAAAAGGCTTTATTTATATTATAGTTTGTCATGTCTGATAATGAATATCTAGATAGATTTATATGAAGATGCATGTGTTTAAAGGCTTCATATCATAAAGATGTGATTCTACATCTGAGTGATAACATTATACTGTTTAACAACTAAACATTCAGTGTTCACCGTGCGGACTCGTCTTTCCTGCTCACAACATTTCTCCAATGTACATTATTGTGCACATTCTTATAATTCATTTTTCACTGGTATAATTTATAGAAAAGTGTATGTTTTTAAAATACTCGATCATTTGGCACCTGAATATCTTAATGACACCCTCTAAATATATACAACAACTCGCAATCTTCGTTCAGCAACCGACACATGTAAACTTAACATTCCCAAATCTAGACTCTCAGCAGCTGAAAAACGTTTTGCAGTAGCTGCATCAAAGACTTGGAACAGCATCCCTCGTTCCATAAGGGACATTACCTGTCTTGCTACCTTCAAAAAATCCCTAAAAACTCACCCTTTTCCCCAATGATCTATGTGATATATTTCCTGTACTGTACATTTTTGTGCTCTTTTCATATATTTGTATTTGTAAGCCCTATGGTACTAATTTTTTTTAGCGCTCCTAAATTTTCGATATTATTATTATTATAATGTACCAATAACCAGAAGTAGCTGCCTATCTTTGATATTCGGAAAGAGTTATTCCTATTTTCGGACATTCAAGCTATGTTTTGCACAGGTCATTCCTCTCTTTTTGTCTGAAGACTGTTGTGTAAAAGGTATACAAATTACATTTGATTCCAAACTTTCCAATTTGTAGCTGTAAAATATTAGTAGGTAAGAAATGAAATGAAATTAAATGGTTAGGGTTTATTCTTGTGAATCTTATCAACGTTGAGTGATCTTGGTTTACATTATACTGATAACTCAGAGATGGATTATATTGTGTTGTATTGTGCTCAATATAATCATTAAAATGTTATTGTTTATATGTATGATATTTTGACGAGGGAAGCCTTGAATAACATGTTGCCAATATTTTATTCAATTATATATGGATCTGCATAATCTTAGATACTGCTTATAAGTATTGGCTTGCACGGTGATGTCTAATATAGGAGGCTTGCGGTTGCACCATGTGAGAGAGGGGAGGATTGGAGCAATTCCTAGGGCCACTCCTACCACCCATTCTTTCCAACCGGTGCTATAATTCTCCTTAGAACTATAGCTAATAAAGATAACCAACAGTCTTTTTCAATACTATACCAACCTTAGGACTACACTCATACTCGAGAAAGAAAGATTACCGAGAGTCCTTTTCAAGAATTCCCCCCCCCCCCCTCCAAGTCCAAGTGAGCTTCTTTTTGTAATGCCTCCCTCTACTGCTGGGCTTTAGTCAAATTTTAGACCTCGATCAGATTACCATAAATATGTCAAAGCTGTTACTCAGTTTGGGGGACTGGGCCCATTATCTGAAAGGAGTGCTCTTATGGATAATAAAAGGTGCTAATTGCGTAACAACCTTTACAGAGAAGTTGTATGAATTATTTTTGTAAAGAATAGTAATTTTGTATGAGTAATATTTTTGAACAATTGTGATGTTTGTAAATATTTGAGCTTCCTGTTTACTCCCTTTGGTAAAATTTGTGATATATTAAGTTCATGAATATATACTTTGTCTAGTCTTTGTTAGACAGGGCCCTGGTTTGTAGAACTAAAATAAAATATTATATATACATGTTGAGAGTCAGTTTTGATGAATAAATGTTGTGTTTCGTGCTTGCACAAGTGATAAAGAATTCATGTATTAGAGAATCATGCGACACATTTTCTTACGGGATTGAATTGATATTCAATGTATGATCTCAACAATGATGTTGTATCTCACTTTTATACTGATTTGTGCTATTTGTAGAGAATTCAGAAGATATAAACAAATTAATATGTTATTATTGCAATGAAGTGGTTACTAGTTGTGCAGTTATTATTGTCGTAGAGGGCGGCCGAATGTAAACAAACCTTTAGAGATAGCTGCGCCTATGTGTATCGATTATCGATAACATGTGCTGTTGGTAGGGATTCATTTTGATTGTCCTATATGTTATAATATGATACAAATTAGTTGATTAAGATTGAAGAAATGATGTGTTTCTACATTTATATTAGTAATATCTTGAAGAAGTACTTCAGCAGTGCTGAATATTTCATTGAGTTTAAACTTAATTATATTGATAGGCCAAATGACATTGTTTTAATTGAGTATAGCTGGTAGATGCTGGCTGTTGAGGCATCCTATCCAATGGCTACGTGTAGTGACTTGGCTGCTACATGGTTCGTTAGTCTTTCTGTAAATTTATATTATGACGTGGTTTAATACAGTAGTGCAAATGTATACCATATTTGAAATTTATTTCAGTACAAGAAATTACTTGGTCTTTTAAATGTGCACCTTGCTTGTGAAATTGCTTTTTTTTGGTAGAATGTTTAGGTAATAAGAAATACTTCAGCATTTGAAAATGCATTACTGAGATTAATTCAGCTCATAGCCAGGATTTTAGTATGACACATTATATTTGATTGTGATGAAATGCTATTCAGGCAATTGATTCTTGTTAGGATTTGTATTAAGATTAATCTATATTAGGAACTTAAGGAAGAATTTATATTACCATAGGGTAATGAATACATTTTAGTAAGAATAGGGATACCAATTAGTAGTGTTTGTACTTTGTAGGTCATGTAGAGATTTACAGTGTTCTCATGAGGCCTGACAGTTGGAGGCATGTGATGGAATATGCAATGATTTATGCATATTAAGTATTGTAAACTTGCTAGCAATTCCAGCAGATGCGTGGCAATTAATTTACGTTCATTAATCATTTTCCTAAAGTCATTGTGTTATATATCTTGTTATTCTGATATGACATATGCTAACGTTGTATTATGATATTCAACTGTCTTCTGCAGATATGTTGTATGTAAATTTTTATTTTTGAACATGTTCTTATTATTTTTTTGTTTTCTTCTGCCTTTGTAGGATGTTGTTTTGGATTGTGTTAACGAATGGTGAATATACGGGATAAACTGAATTACATTGCATTACAACTTGTACGATTTTGTATTAGGTCACGGCAATCCAACTGCGACTTAATCAATTATTCCTGACTTATTCAGACCAAAATATTTAAATAGACGAGATCGGATATTTTAGTGACTCTGTGTGTTAAACCAAGTGCGAAAGTAGTACGGCACTATCATGTCACAGTGTCATAATAGATTGAGCCCAATTGAAGTCCCCAAACATATTTAGGCATAGAGGAAATGCAATTAACTTTCATGAATTCATTACCTTTGTATTGTTGTCCAGTTCATTCAAACTATTATATACCAGTTTACCTCTCGCGGGCTTCGACTTAGGCAGATTTAATTGTATAACAGTTGCACACATTTTCTGAAAGCATTGTACGTATCGTAATGTATGATCTCTTTATGTTCATCATATCAAATCATAACTTATTGTTGATCCTCTCATCGTCTCGTTCTATATAGCTTCATTTGCCTATCCTTGCCTCCGACCATCTCTTCCCTTTTCTTTTCAAACATGTTTATTATAATTTGCTTTGTTTATATACTATAATTCCCAAACCATCACTAAACGTACAGGAACATCTAACCATAACAGACAACTGACTTCAAAGAAAGCTCAAAAACAAGAGAAGTTGGCTAGTAGACTAAGCAAATGAAGGAAAATATATAACACTTTTCTTGTTCTCAAAATTTAACATATTTATAATTTGCTATGCATACAAGGCCAATTGAAGTCGAATTTCCTCATCATAAATGTGATTCATATTCTCTTGGGTATGTGGGTATGTGTGTGGATGTATGGGCGTGAGAAAATGTGTGTGTGTGGGCGAGTTTGTGTGCTAGTGTGTGGGTGTGGGTGTAATAGGGAGAGAGAGAGAGAGAACGAGAGAGAAATTCCAATATCAATAGGCATACAAGATCTGCTTTATATTTTGTCCCCACTAATCGTTATTCATAACTACCGGTATGGCGCTCCTAGTGGTGAAGATTTAAGTACACTGCAAATTCCTTTTAGGTGTTATGCTAAAGAGATAGTTGAGTTCTGTTGCAGAGGGCGCTACACAAAATATTTTGTCTGTGAGATGATGAGAAATTGAGTGTCAAATTTGAAAGAACATACAATTTAAATGACAAAATCATCTTTGTTTGATCAAAATCGGTTCAGAGACGGCTGAAATATCCATAAATATAACGATTTATAATACTTGTACCACCAGAAAAATTAGATAATTTGAACAAGCCGTTGACAAAACGAAATAGCGCTTTTTAAGTCGTGTTTCAGCCAATGCCGATGTCGGCTTTTTTGTTGGCATTTTCGTGTTGGTTATATTACGCACAACCAGCAGGCCCATGTTATGTTATTTTTTAATTGATAATTAATTAACGGTCACTATATTTTTTGGAAAGTGGAGCTGAATTGGTATGATCGTATTCGCTAAGTTTTAAACAGTTTGGGGTCTAAAATTACCTTCATAGCAATTATAGGTTCTAAAAGGGCACTCATGTGACAGTCATAGATAAAAAAAATAAGAGCACAAAAATGCACTTTGGAGGCATTTGCGGTCTGAAAACAGAACTCAACCATCCCTTTAAGTTGTGTAAAAAAATAAACAAAGGTTTTTTTTTACACAACTTAACACAACTCCTGTGTTAGGACTGAACCAACCTTTTGTTGTGTAACGTCTTTATAAATCAGTTATCACCACTTTTGTATTTGTAGGTGTGGTATGCCCTATTGAAAATACTATTACAAAAAAATCAAGCCTGTGTTTGTGAATTGATAGGGAATCACTAGACTGTCAAAACAGGTTGCAAGATGATTTGCAATTTCGAAAACTGAAAGTAGATGCATGCTATAGATGATCCTACGGCTAAATTATCGCATGTGAAAATGTGGTATGATCTCGAAACAATTGCAGGGGGCTGCATTCCACATAGCCCCCTCCCTCCCATGATTTTGATCTGTTCATAGCCATACAGAAACTTTCATTCCCTGTAATGCATGTACATTTGTATATGTGCCATGTCTTTATTTATTGATTCAGGAAAAAGTTGAACACAAGCGTTTTCGTGGAAATCACGATTTGTGGATAAAAAAGAGGACTTTGTAACTATGTTTATGGGTGTCCTCCAGTATTTAACCCAATTATTTATGTGGATATTGCAGAATTTATGTGGTTTATAAAAAGCTCGGTCAGATTTAACTTTCTGTTCTAGTGTATTGTTTAGTGAACCGCGCCATCTCATGGTCAACTTTATAACAGAGCATAACCCACTACATAATATTCTCTTTGCTGGCAGAGGACTCGATGTGAGAAGCAACAACGCAGCTAGGTACGGCACCATAATGATACGTAGGACCTGAGATGGCGCTATAGAGGGGATTTCGCGGTTGAGCTTCTAACACAGAAAAGCTTTAAAAGCAACCGTCATCATAATTTTTGGCAGTACCGTGTTCCTTTTCCAGCTTCCGTATGCTATCAGAACATTATTTGAAAGTTCATAGAGCAGATTAGATAAGAGTCAAAATTCATTCACCTACACACATACAAACGTGCATAAATTCATGTCTACTCTCCCTTTTACACTCTCTCTCTCTCTCTATCTCTATTACAACCCCACACACACACGTACACTCTCCCTCGCACACACACACACATACATTTTCTCACGCCCATACTTCCACACACACGTATTCTTCTTCGCCCACACACACACACATACACACTCTCTCTCTCCTCCTCACACGCATAGGCACATGCTCAAATTAAAGTGAATATGATTCAAATTTATGATGAGGAAATTTGACTTCGATTGGCCTTGTATGCAAAGCAAATTTAAAATTAAGTTCTGAGAACAAGAAAATTACTTTATCTTTGCTTTCATTAACAGTGCAGTTATTATTTGTGTTTATTATTTATTTATGTATGTATTTATTTATTTATTCATGTATTTATTATTATTATTATTTTTTTATTTTTTTTATTTCTTTTTCTTTAATTTTTTTGTTGGGGGGCTGATATTGTCATTTCGTTATAATTCACTCATTACGCTATATAATTCCTCCTACACTCATTTTTTTCTCTTTTTTCTGATGCATTTGCTTCTTGAAATTGTTATCTGTCCATTTTTTCTGTTTTACTTATTTCTGTATATTACACGACCTTATTTGCTGATTATTGGTCTGTTCTCTCTCCGGGAAAATGACATCATTCATCTTATTAAAAGCACACAACTTACACAAATTATTTAGATTGTTTGTACAATTTAATTAATGTTGGGGAGAAATGTGAAAACTTCGTACAGGTGAAAAAAAGGTGCTTTAATTAATTTTGGTTTCGTAATTATCTAAAAATTGTCATTATACCTTGCGACGATGTTTAACACAAAAATTGATTTAAAAAATTCAAAGAAGAAGCGGTTGTGTATGCTTATTGATATTATAATTTCTATTTCTAAGATTTATCAAAGAAAAAATATAACACGAGTTTGCCTTCCTTGTGATCTTCTGGCGATCCAGAAAATTGATTTTATTGGATGAAGAGATCTAAACAAACATTATTTTCTGTATATAGTTCTAAATAATAATAAGAATTCTAACAATCGGAATTTCCGTTCATTTAAGCCTTCTATTCAAAATAAAAGCCGAATAGGCTTCAAATCGTTAACAATCGCACTAGACTGCTTGTCTGGCGTCACTGCATTTCTTAGCCGATTCAGCTTAGATTTTGAAATCCTTACAATCTCGAGTTTGTTAATCATATGACTATTGAGATCATCGTTTATTAAGACTTTCAAGTTTTAATGCTTGCATCAAATGCTATCTTACATTTTTTTTCAAAATTGGATCGTATTAAGATCATGTAGTATGCGCCGGGCTTTAGGTGTTTGAGAACACCCTGAGGATCGGGTAAGCACTCAAGTTAGGCTCGGACTCCCTAATATCAGTGCTTACCAATGCATCTCACTTTTGACCTTGCGCTTTATTCTGATGTACTTCCAATTCCAGATTCATAACAAATTCAATTTTTAGAACTTAGTAGTCATACTTTCTAATGATAAATATCACATGACCAGAGATATATAATCGATAAAACTGGAGTTTCCTAACGCTTTTGCAATATCTACATTTAAAGCTCCACTGTCCTACTTGTAGCTATTTGCTCACTCTATATAGAAAACTTCCCCAATCGGTGCCTGTTGGTCCCCCATGATCCTCTTTTTCTTATGTTAGTTGAGAGCTGAGTTAATGAGATAGCCACCTGTCAGTGACCTCGCTGTGTGGTCTAATCCCTTCTGGCCCAGTAGTATTGACGGTCTTTAAAAGAAAGATGCATCGACTCTTAGAAAGGTATGGTAATATCATGATCGCTTAAAGTGGGTGTAGCATGACAAGACGTATCTTTCCGTATCTTTCCCGTGGCCTGACTCGGGACCAATCGGGTACAATACGATTACGGACGACGCGACCGCAGTTTTCACGTGCAATGCAAAACCGAAGCGTTAGGAGAACTTCGGTCTGTTTCGCGAACGCTAGCGCGCTGACCGTTAATCACAAGTCAATATTTTTACGTGCAGTTTTCCCCAAAAATCGTAAATGGCGTTACACAGTATTTGCCATGCTATACCCCCTTTATGTTGAAATAACGGTCTGCGCGATTTTCAAATTTCAGCCCCCTCCCCTCATTGGAAAAACCTAAATCCGCCACTGACTACAATCAACACGAAAAGGCTACCCAAAACTAAATGGAAACATAGGTTAAGCCTCGGTCACAAATACCATCACGAACGGCAACAAACGCCGTACAAACGATTTAAGACCATTTCGTAAAATCTTCATAAGAAGGCTGTACGATACCAGCGTTCGTAGACCGTTCGTAGACTGTTCGTAAGTTCGCACACTGGTCGATGGTTTTGTCGAAGATTTTCCAAGCTCGTACGAAACCCTTACTTCGTAAGGCGACCGTAAGAACGTAGTAATAACATCGTAAGAATCACACAGGACAACTTAAACAGCGTTCGTACGAACTCCGTATGAAGGACGTAAGAAACTATGCCCCATCTGCGAATTTCTACAAACTCTGGAATTCGTACGATCGCATTGTCCGTGCAAACCTTTGTGACCGTAGCCAATGCATTTTTCGTGTTTTTTTTGCTCGTAAGAATGCCTCGAGTTCTTCTCACGTCAGACTTACGGTCATCTTACGAGTTTCCAGTAGCATCATACACTGACACTTTCAAAATTATATAAAAAAGGAAAAAGTTGCATTTAAAAAATCTGTTCGGCTCCAAAATGTACTACATCTACACGAATAAATCAAATTTAAATTCATGAAAACTATGTGTGCAGACATAGATTTGTTTTTAAGAGTAATAATATACATGTATCATACAATAGTATAATCAGCCAAAGTATTATTACAAACTGACAATGTTAACTATGAACATACAAAACAAAAAAGTGTGTTTTTCTTAGGACTTGGATTTGTGGATGTAGTATTTTTTGGAACCGACTTTTTCATATATCCTTTTTTTAATTTGGTAAATAAAATCAATTAATGTATTAATCAGCCTTTTTAGGTTCTTACGGTGTTTCGATTACGGTATGCCTTTGCTGTTACGATAGTAAGCTCTTGATATGTTCTCTTTGTGTCTCGCGTGCTTTGACTCAGGCAGAGTTGATTGTATAACAGTTGCACAAATTTTCTAAAAGCATTGTACATATCGTAATGTATTATCTCAAGTTATTGTTCACCCTCTCATCGTCTCGTTATAACCTCATTTGCATATTTTTGCCTCCGACCATGTCTTCCCTTTTCTTTTCAAACATGTTTATTATAATTTGCTTTGTTTATATACTATAATTCCCAAACCATCACTAAACTTACAGGAACATCTAACCATAACAGACAAGTGATCTAAAAGAAAGCAGAACATATCAGAGAAGTAGACTGGTAACTAATAGTTTGAATGAACTGGACAACAATACAAATTTAATTAATTTATGAAAGTTAATTGCAATTCCTCTAGGCCTAAATATGTATTGGCACTTCAAATGGGCTCAATGTATTATGACACTGTGACATGATAGTGCCGTACTACTTTCACATTTGGTTTAACACACAACGTGCCTAAAATGATGTGATCTCGTATATTCAAATAATTATGTTGGTCCGATTTATCGAAAACTTTCGCCATTCTGTTTTTCTGCTTTCATACATATGACAACTTGATTACAAGGGTTGTATTGTCAACTAATATGTACATAGACCATGTTATTGTTTCAATATGCAAGAAAAAAATGGAGAGAAAAACCCCAAAGCAAAAACAAGTAAGTCAGGAATAATTGATAACGTCCCAGGTCGCAGTTGGAGTGACCCAATACAAGAATCGTACAATGTAGAGTATGTTACCCCGATCATTCAACATTCATAAACAAAGCCTTGCAAAGGCAGAAGGATAACAAATCAATAAGTACATGTTCAAAATTGAACTTTACATAAACAATATCTGCAAACAAAATTTCATTTTTATTTTTATTTTTCTGGCTATTCTCACAGCATAATGGGGAAAGACTTTAATTGACAGAATATTAATTTTGCAGAAGCGTGCATTAAGAATAATTCATAATGTTTAATCTCGTTCCCACACTAACCACTAACCACACTAAGACAACATTCTTAAAATTAAAGATTCGTATTCTTTGTACCTCGGTATCTTTATGTTCCAACTGATTAATAACGAGTTACCTCTCCCGATTTCCTCCTTTTTCCAAAAATATAACGAGATACATTCATACCCCACAAAACAGTCGAACCACTTCCACACTCCTCGAATGAGAACAGTTTTCGCACAAAGAACAATTATTTACATCGGTCCAGTATTTTGGAATGACATAGATCAATCTCCTAAACAAAGTTACCAGTCTATACACATTACAAATAAAAGATAAAAATACAGTTTTTAAACACATATACACGATCGAATCTCGGTTTATTTCACTCTCGGCTCAATCTCTTTCTCAATCTCTTTCTCCCTCATTATACTGATCTAATTTCCTCTTTCTAGAGCTTTTGCAATCATGCAATCATGCATTTTCCCTTTTTTGTATCTTTCTTTCTTTTTGCCTTCAACTATTTTACTCCATTTTTTTTCTTTTCTCTTTTTGTTTTTTAAATATTGTTTTCCTCCAAAAAAATCTAGAATTTCTTAGCTACATATTTTTTTAATTTATTGATTCATAAGCATACTTTGTTCATGTTATATTGTAATACAGCAACTGAGGAACGAACACTTCAACAAGCTCTGCTTCAAGTTAGTTCCTCTTTTTCCGTGCCTTTTCCATTATATTTGTCGTTTCATTGCTTGCTTTTTTTTTTTTGGGGGGGGGGATATAATTATTTTTGTATTATGTTTTGCATGAGAAATAAATTTATTTGAATCATTTGAATCATAATATGAATTTAAATGGCATACCAATATAATTAAGTTTAAACTCAATGAAATGTAGTTTTCCGGGCGGATATTATTTAGCTACTTAATTATTAATTACTGAGACTGATTAAGGGGAAATAAGATACTAGAGAAAGGTAAAATCCTACCATAAACTGTAGATTCAAATTCAAATTCATTTTATTCGTTCCCATTTTCAATAAAAACAATACAAAGATATATACAATGATAAACATATGCAGTATATATTAGAACATAAAGATAGGGGACTAAAAAATAAGGCCAAATGGCCTTGTGGAGGCAAAGTTCCCCGAACAGTAGTTATGAAATGTATATATACAAACAAAACTAACAAATAAACATACATGACAAAACATGACAGGAACATCCTTCATGGCAGGTAATACAAATGGAAATAATCATTACAAAATCATAGGTTTGAAAACAGTAACAGGTAATGCTGTATAATATGAATATGGGTTCAAGAATTAATGATATTTTGATATAAGATGCTGCTTTACTTCTTTTAATTATTGTTGAAGACTTGCATGAGGATATTTTAGGAGGAATAGACTTCCAAATAACAGGGAAATTGTTTCTTACAAATTTCAAATATATATGAAAAGAGTCTCGCTCACGAGTATTATAATTATGAACATCATTATTTAAAGTGAACATTTTAGACATATTTTGCGGTAGTTTATTTTGAAGAAAAAAAGAATCCAAGCAGGGCAATTGAATAAAAATATAAGTCAAATATATTCCGTGTTTTCAATTTCATAAACAATGGGGCAGAGTGAGTACGATAATGACAGCCTAAGCATATCATAAGGGCTTTCTTCTGTAGTTTAAATAATTTATCAAATTGTGTGTGATTACTATTACCCCATACAACAATACAATAATTAAAATGTGACATCATAAATGCATTATATAACAATATAAAAGAGGAAGCAGGAATTGTATCTTTCAATCTATAGAGTATACCAATACATTTGGAAACTTTACCTATTAAATAATCTATGTGTGTATCCCAATGCATATTACTACTTTTAAGTACACCAAGAAAATTAACAGTATCAATCTTAAGTAACGGAATATTATCAATTTTGAGAGTGAGACCACTTAGTTTATTGGCTATTTTACAAGTCTTATTGTGGAATGTTACAAAATTTGTTTTACCAAGGTTTATCAATAGTCTATTTGATTTAAACCATAAAGAAATATTTTCTAATTCATCATTGACATTACTTTCTAAATTAACAATATTTTGCTGCGTAAAAATTAAAGTAGTATCGTCTGCATACATAATATATTCAAATTTATCATTTATCATATTATTTTTGAAAAAATAATAGGGGGCCAAGGATTGACCTTGGGGTACACCGTGAGTAATACAAGATAAATCTGAACAATTATTGTTATACATTACATATTGGACCCTATTGTTAAGATAATGTTTAAACCATTGTAAGGACACTCATCTAATTCCATAATATTGTAATGATTAACTATGTCAAAAGCATTTGACAGGTCCATAAATACCCCTTTAGCAAATTTATTATTATTGATTGCAGAAAGAACTTTATCTTGTAATTCAATTATAGCGTGAGAAGTAGAATTATTTTTTTCTGAATCCATACTGGGAATCAATAAGAATATTATTTTTCAAACGAAATGAATATAGTCGACTATATATGCACTTTTCAAGCAATTTAGATATACTAGATAAACTGAAATTGGTCTATAATTATTAAATGTATGTGGATCATTCTTTTTATAAACAGGGGTAATTTCAGAAATTTTCAATTTATCCGGTACAATACCTGATCTTAAGGAAATATTACAATTATGAACCAAAGGATCAACAATATAATATGTTACTTGTTTCAGTAAACTATTACTCAAACTATCATATCCACATGCGTTACTATTCTTCAAAGACTTAGAGACTTGTATAAGTTCATGTACATAAATTGGATTAAAAAACATAGAGGTCGGAAAACATTCATCACGATATTGATTAAACATGTTACAACAATTAACAAAATATGAATTAAATTCAGTAGCTATACATTCACCGTCATCAATACGTTTACCATCACATATAAAAATATGTGGTAGAGGATGTTTGGGCTTATTTAACAATGAATTTATAACAGTTCACGTTTTTTGTTGCATCATACTTAAATTGATTCAATTTATTACAAAAGTACTTTTTCTTATCATTCTTTATCAAATTATTAACTTTGTTCCTTTGTTTCATATACTTATTCTCATTCATCACATTCTTATTATTAATAAAATGTTTATATAATTGATTTTTCTTGCTTATGGAACGCAAAATATATTTATTAATCGAGGGCTTACGAATACGTTCATTGCATTTCTTCTTTACCAAATGAAAGTGTCTATCAAGCATAATAGTAAACCGATGTATGAACAAATTGTAGGCTTCTTCTGAATTATCACAAGTGTAAACATGAGACCAATTCTCCTTAATAAGATCTCTTTGAAAATTTTGTTCATGTGAGAAATTACGCATTAAGCGATCACTTGATTCATTACGTGATGAGTTAAGACCTTTCGAAATAATAAATATTGGTAGAAGATCAGTAATATCAATACAAAAAGTACCGCAATGATAACGTGCTTGTCGCTGTCGCTGCACGGTGTCGGGGCTCCGTTCGATGCGTACGTATCTCGACTGGATTCGGAGAGAACTGAAGTCGGCGGTGTGCGCGTCTCCAGGTCTCAAGTCAAACCTACTCTATATACACTCTAACCCAGGCCACATTGACTTGCCCGCGGCCGCTAGTGCCGCGGGAGGCGTCACTCGCGCACATCATGCGCGAGAGCCAAAGGGGCTCGGGTCGAATCACTACATTATTCCCCACCTAATGAGTTTGAAGACTACTTCTAACTTAAAACTAAAAAACAACACTACTAACAAAACTTAAAATATAACTTATGACTACTCCCGTACTGCAGTGCAGGGTTACGCCGTTCCCTGAACTTGGTAATGAAAAGAGAGGAGCAGAAGTGGCATAAGAAAGTGGCAAACGAAAGAGGTGGCAGCACGAGGCAGCGAGCCTGACTAGCCGCTAGGAGGAGCCGGCTAAAAATCTATCTGAGACAGAACCAAGGAAGTGGCATAAGGAAGTGGCATAAGAGAGGTGGCATAAGGAGGAGCCGTCTGAAAATCAGCGGCAACCCATGCGAAAAGAGAGGAGCAGAAGTGGCATAAGGAAGTGGCATAAGAGGCGTCACTCGCTCAGGCCGAATCACTACATTATATTCACTACCCTATATATTTTGTCAACACTCCGAAACTCCCAACTCCTATCACCCCGAACTCCGACCACTTCAAACTCCGAATACTCCGACCACTCCGTACTCCGAACACCTCCAACTCCAAGAACCATCTCCTCGGTTAATCCAGCGCTTTAAGTCTTCAAAGTAGGAATCACCTGGCCTGGAGCTCCACACCGTCAGTCAACTGTACATGAACCTGAGAAAACCTGCCCAAGAACAAAAGTTCATCTTTTCGGATAACACCACTCTGAGTCAATTGGATGGAAATTCATCGTGGAAACAAGATGAGTTGATGAAGCTCTCAAATCTTATACAGCAGAGACTCCATTTCCTTCTAAATCCCCCTGACTTCGGGAAAGCCAAGAAAGTCGTGTGCGATTTAAGCCAACGCCTCGGGTTCGTAGCGAGTGTTCACCATTTGTCGTTCTGCCTGATTATGGCATACGGCAGTGAGAGAACCCTCATCCTTGATTCCTCGAAATGGGTCTATTCCCGGAGGGGGGGGGGGGTGGATGAGACACATTTGTTCGCCCCCTCAGGTAGAATTGCCTTGATGGACAAGGAGAGACCACATCTTACAATAAGTGGCCAACTCCTGATGGAAATAAAAGCATCCGAATGGTGAAACTCCCCATCATAGCCACCTTTGCTAAAAAGAACAACAGACCAGACTTCCTGCCCCTGGCGATTCAAGAAGACATCTCGGAGAGACTGAGGAGAGTCCACAGTAAACCCCTCGTCTGGTGGATAGGACAGATCA
This sequence comes from Strongylocentrotus droebachiensis, assembly GCA_035222895.1. NCBI lineage: Eukaryota > Metazoa > Echinodermata > Echinoidea > Camarodonta > Strongylocentrotidae > Strongylocentrotus > Strongylocentrotus droebachiensis. Next base: position 690,073 of record JAVYIG010000202.1, read on the forward strand.
TCACCTACATTCTGAGACCTCAGCCTCAAACCCAAGAATTCATTGACAATAAGACAACTGCTTTGGGATTCACACATCCGATCGTTGTCATTCATGTCAGGCAGACAGATAAACTCAAGTGGGAAGCCAGATGTCATGGTATCGAGGAGTATATGGACCATGTCGAGAAATACTACGAGGAATTGGAAAAGAGAAAAGCAGTGTCCGTCAGGAGAGTCTTCTTAGCAACAGATACGGTTTGTCTGCTCTACGAAGCCAAGAAAAAATATCCTGGAAGAAAAACTACGCTCTAAACCCATGCTTTACTACCGGGTCTTAAATTGGAAGATGGAGGGGTCTTAGTTTAAAAGTTTTTTGTTTTGTTTTAACTTTTGAATAACCGGGACTGATTCGTCAATTCGTGTGACCGCCGACCAATCATTTATTTGTGACGTGTTGTATCCACATATGTAATAATGTAATTTATTTTTAAATAAAAAAAAAGAGGAATAAGATGGTGGGTCTTAGTTTCGAAGATTTGTTTAAATTTATATTTCTTTTGAAATAACCGGGTCTGGAGGAAAGACTACGCTCTATACCCATGTTATTCCACAGGAATGAGATGGTGAGGTCTTAGTTTGAAGATTTTTTTTTTTTTTTTTAAATAACCGAGTCTGAAGTAAAGACTTCGCTCTAATCCCATGCTTTATTATCGGGTCTTAATTTGGAAGATGGAGGGGTCTTAGTTTAAAAAGTTTTTTTTTTTTTTTTTTTTTAACTTTTGAATAACCGGGTCTGGAGGAAAGACTACGCTCTAAACCCATGCTTTATTACCGGGTCTTAGTTTGGAAGATGGTGGGGTCTTAGTTTAAAAGTTTTTTTTTTTTAAACTTTTGAATAACCGGGTCTGGAGGAAAGACTACGCTCGATTCTCATGTTATTCCACAGGAAAAGGATTACGGGGTCTTAGTTTTGAAGATTTTTTAAATTTTTGAAATAACCGGGTCTGGAGTAAAGACTGCGCGCTATACCCATGCTTTATTACAGGGTTTTAGTTTTGAACAAATTCGACAAAATATCACTTCAAATTTATTACATTTGTGGGTAAAGTCATTATTACATTTGTGGGTGATTCAAAATTATTACATTTGTGGGTAAAGTGGTTATTACATTTGTGGGTGAAATTATTACATTTGTGGGTAAAGTGTTATTACATTTGTGGGTGTTATTACATTTGTGGGTAAAGTGTTATTACATTTGTGGGCGTTATTACATTTGTGGGTGTAACAGGGGTGGGGGGGGGGGGGGGGGCAGGGAATAGGCCGGTTTTTCATATTTTCGAGGGCCAAACAACAATAGTGCTAACTATTCAAATACATAAACCCCGGCGAATATATGGAAATGGGAAATGAAAGATATAAGTTGAAGTCCGTCTCCGGCAAGGTAAACAAGGGAAACTACTTCTACAATGAGAGGGGGGCACAGTAATCAGTGGCCCGATAGAAGTAGCATGAACAAAAGGAGGAGAAGGGGGCAGATGAATCGGTGGCCCGATATAAGTAGCAGGAGCAAATGGAGGAGGACTAGACTGAGGTGCTCGTCCCACTGGACCTGGTGATTGATAGAGAGGAGCAGAAGAGGCATAAGAAATAGAAAAACGGAAGAGGTGGCAGCACGAGGCAGTGAGCCTGACTGGCCGGTAGGAGGAACCGTCTGAAAATCTGTTTAAGACAGAACTAAGGAAATGGCATACGGATATGGCATAAGAGAAGTGGCATAAGGAGAAGCCGTCTGAGAATCAGCGGCAACCCGTGCGAAAAGAGAGGAGCAGAAGTGGCATAAGGAAGTGGCATAAGGAAGTGGCATAAGAGAAGTGGCATAAAGAGGAGCCGTCTGAGAATCAGCGGCAACCCGTGCGAAAAGAGAGGAGCAGAAGTGGCATAAGGATGTGGCATAAGGAAGTGGCATAAGAGAAGTGGCATAAGGAGGAGCCGTCTGAGAATCAGCGGCAACCCGTACGAAAAGAGTGGAGCAGAAGCGGAATAAGGAAGTGGCAAACGGCAGAGGTGGCAGCACGAGGCAGCGAGCCTGACTGGTCACTAGGAGGAGCAGTCTAAAAATCTGTGTGAGACAGAACGAAGGAAGTGACATAAGAAGGAGCCGTCTGAGAATCAGTGGCAACCCGTACGAAAAGAGAGGAGCTGAAATGGCATAAGGAAGTGGCATAAGGAAGTGGCATGAGAGGCGTCACTCGCTCAGGCCGAATCACTACATTATTCACCACCCTATATATTTTGTCAACACTCCCCAACTTGACCACTCCGAAACTTCAAACTCCGAATACTCCGAACTTCGACCACTTGCGCAACATTATCAGCTACTACCCTGCCAAATTTACTACGAAAATTAAGAACGTGTTTACCTCGGTTTACGTGCCAGTCACTACAATCTTGAACACCGTCTATAGCAATAGTACGTACCTATATAACTAAGCGGTATTATTTGGGTTCATTCAAATTGGCACGCAGAAGAAATATGGATATGCATGTTGGAAAGTACGTCACACACCTGATGTAATTAGCGACTTTTAGATTTGCGTGGACTGATAGTGTGACGTTCATTCAAGGCAGTGCATTAAAAGGACGTCGACCGTAGCAATCCACATTGTCTTCGAGTAAATCTAAAAGTCACTATTATGTTAACTACTGCGGCGAGCGGGCGTTGACTGAAATGGAAACCGTTTCAAAGGATAGTGAACTGGGGGTGTCGTCTACCTGAGTGAACACGCCCTCTGGACTAGAAGGGCGTTCTCGTCGACACAATCGAAAAGCCTTAGACAATACTGCAGAACGATCTAGAGAATACCGCTGAATAGATTCCAGACAGTCCAGGAGATACATTTGAGGCATATCAAGAGAATAATGTCACCGTCAGACATGCTCTAGAATTCATCTCACCGTTTAAAAGAATCTTAATACAAATCAAGAATGCTTTATCAAGCACCAGTATAGAAGAAAAAAAAACACCTATCTACAAAAAACACATTTTTTTAAAATCTCCCTTAAGAATTGTTTCTCATTGAAAAATGCACTATTTATGAACCTATAAAGAACCTATATACGCATGCGCAGACTAGCTGAGCTGAGCTAGCTAGCTGAGATATCTGGCTGTAAGCAAAAGCGAAAAAAGAGAGCCCGGCCGAGAACGTAGTTACGTGACATCTCAGCTCAAGGAAATCTCATTTGTATTTGTATTCTTCTCATTTGGAAAATCAAACTGTGGAACCTTCTGAGGCAACAGAGGGAGTGACATCTATATCTGACTCTGTACTTGGATCAATAACCCTTGGGATCAACGGATCAAAGCTTATCCCTGTATTTGCAAAGAGGCCACGTCCCTAAGATGGAACAGGAACAGGTCGCGGTTTTGAAGCTATCCGTCGATGAGACGCAAGGCCTTAAAGAGGGTATCAACCTCATCAATCATTCCGAGAACTAGAAGTACGTCATCTACAAGGAACCAGGTAGCGACGAGTTCAAGGCTTGCCGTAACAAGTGCAAACATCAGGGTGGGACCTTCATCAAGGACATCGAGGACACGGCGGGATGACAGTCAAGAAGGATGCGAAAACGATGCGTTACACCAATCCACCCGACAGCTTCAGACAAGAACAGTTAGTATCTGAGGTAGACGATGGTGGGAGCATGTCGTTGATTGAACTCAAGCCCCCACAGCCGTGGGAGACGGACGCCAGAGAGAAAGTGCCCCTGGAGGTTGGAGAAGTCAAGATAACCTACTTGACCCACGCATGCATGGAGCTGAACCTTGGGGGCACCATCATGTTCACAGACCCCTGCCTGACCGGCCCAGCGTTTGCCAGGGGTTGGTGGCTGATGCACGAACCGCCCGCTAACTGGCTGGATCGATTGGCCAAAGCAGACTTTATCTACATCAGCCATGTACATTCAGATCATTTAAGCTACCCAACTCTGGAGCTCTTATCAGCAAGGAACCCAAACATTCCTATCTACGTGGGCGATACATCCATGCCTGTTTTCTGTAAACTCAAGCAGAGTGGAGTCAAACTCAACAACATCAACGTTCTCAAGTTTGGCAAGTGGTATGAGCTACTGACGCTGGCTAACCGCAAGGTGAAAAAGGGAGCCGAGGGCGTATACCTCCCCCTGCCAGTACATAGCCTCTCCTCCATCGAGACTCTTACAGTGCCTCCTCGCGGCAACACACGGTAACTGGGTACCTCACGGTCCCAGGCAAAACATGTAAGGGATCTCGGAGCAGCTTTGGGCCCCAGAGATGCGGCGTGCAGGCCCACCGGCATGTGGACACGCCCTGGCGCCCATCAACCAAGCTCCATCTATGGGTTAAATAGCCCCACCTATGGGAAAATAGGCGGAGAGGTTGACTTCGTAGCCCAGTAAGGCCATCAACCTAGGAGTCGGAGCTCTGATGTAAAATCCCCCATTCAACCCGCACTGGGCCAGCGTGGATGGGTAGGCCCACACAAACCAGCATGACAGACACAAATAAGCAAAGGCCCTCAGTCCCCAGCAGCTCATTTGTTCCGGACCAAGGTGGCGGCCCGATAAAGCAAGGAGCAGGGGGTGCTAAGAATCCCTGGGTTCGGACAGGCCACCAATGGAAACTGAACATTGCAACCTATAACGTAAGATCACTACTTCAAGAAGAGAGACTACTGGAACTCGAGGAAGAACTACAAGGGATAAAGTGGGACATCGTTGGACTGGGTGAAGTCCGCAGACGAGGAGAAGAACTCACATAACTGAAAAGTGGGCACCATTTCTACCATATAGGAAAGAAGAATAAGAGTGAAGCAGGAGTAGGATTCCTGGTACACAAAAGCATCGCCGGTAATATTTCTGAAATAAAAGGAATAAATGAACGTCTGGCACAAATAACAATAAAAATCAATAAGAGATACAAAATCAAGATTATCCAAGTCTATGCCCCAACTTCAACACACGACGATGAAGAGGTAGAGAAACTCTACGAGGAAATAACGGACGTGATGAAATGCAGTAAAACACAGTTTACAATAGTCATGGGTGACTTTAACGCCAAGGTCGGGAAAAGAGAGGAAGGAGAAGAAAGCACAATCGGCCCCTTCGGAAGTGGGCAAAGAAACGACAGGGGGGGGGGGGACCGACTTCTTGAATTTGCCATTAGCAACAAAATGAAAATAATGAACACTTTCTTCAAGAAAGGAGCATCCAGGAAATGGACATGGAAAAGCCCAGGCGGGAACACAAAGAATGAAATCGACTTCATATTAACTGACAACCCTCACATCATCCAAGACGTGAAAACAATCAGCAAGGTGAACGTGGGAAGTGACCACAGGATGGTAATGGGCAAGATGAAAATCAACACCCGACTAGAGAGGCAAAAACTCCTAAAACCAAAACAAAGTAGCATCAACCTAGAGAAACTAAAAGAGAAGAGAACAGAATTTCAACTGGAGTTGAAAACCAATTTCAACTTCTGACGGACAAATGCACAGAGGAGGAAGGAAACAGATCCAGGAGAACCACAAAAAGAGATCCCAGTTGTAACTGATTGGGAGGTTCAACATGCAATAAATCAAAAGAAGAGAGGGAAGTCACCAGGCCCAGACAACATACTTATAGACACAATCAAAGAAGGAGGAGACACAATAACTGAGGAACTAGCCAAACTTTACAATGCATGTATGCAAACGAGGAGGATACCACATCAATGGAAAGAAGCCACAATGATAATTCTGCACTAAAAGGGGGACAAGCGAGATCTAAAGAACTACAGACCCATCAGCCTCCTCTCAAACCTGTATAAGCTGTACACAAAAATCATCACCAACCGGCTAGAGAAAATCCTTGATAACAACCAACCAAGGGAGCAGGCAGGCTTCAGAAGGGGTTTCTCAACTATGGACCACATCCACACCATTAATCAACTGAAAGAAAAATGCCAAGAGTTCAACATCCCTCTATGCGTAGCATTCGTAGACTACGAAAAGGCATTTGATTCCGTAGAAACCTATGCAGTACTGAAGGCACTTCAAGACCAAGGAATCAACAATGCATACATCAAAATCCTTAAAGACATTTATTCAGACTGCTACAACACTGTCAGAATGCACAAGGCCAGCAACAAAATCATGATAAGAAAGGGAGTTAGACAGGGAGACACCGGCTCACCAAAATTCTTCACTGCTTGCCTAGAGAGCATCTTCAAAACATTTGACTGGTCATCAAAGGGAATCAACATAAACGGGGAAAACATGAGTCACTTAAGATTTGCAGACGATATTGTCATAATATCTCACAACTTAAACGACCTCGAAATAATGCTGCAAGAACTGGACGATGCAAGCCGACTAACAGGCCTCAAAATGAACATGAAGAAGACTAAAGTCATGGCAGGATCAGCCAAAGATCCAAAACAAATCCAAGTGAACGGTACCAAAATGGAGCAGGTAGAGGACTATATTTACTTAGGGCAACGTTTCTCCCTCCAAGACAAAAATCTAGACAACGAAATAAGAAGAAGAATCAAAGCTGGATGGCAAGCCTTTGGCAGATACAGCACCATCATGAAAGGCAAACTTCCATTACGCTGCAGAAACATGGACACTAACATCAAAAATGGAAAGAAAGCTAGCAGCCTCTCAACACAACATGGAAAGAAGTATCCTAAGCATCACATACAAAGACAGAAAAACGAACAAATGGATCAGGGAACAGACAAAAGTCCAGGGGAGTGTTTCACAAAGATCCTAAGTAGAACTTAACTCTAAGTTGGACTTAAAAATTATGGAAAGCCATTAGCATCCTTGAAAACATTTTGTAAAAGTTACTTTAAAAGACATAAAATGTTGATTCAAATCATTCATATTTTCTATTATCATGGGAGATTCTATGTTCTTGATGTGGAATTTATAAAAAGTCCAAAATACTTGAATTTCTGCTTTTAAATATATTTCATTTTAAGGCTCCAATGGCTGTCCATAATTTTTAAGTCCAACTTAGTGTTAAGTTCTACTTAGGATCTTTGTGAAACACCTCCCAGGACATCCTTGAAACAGTGAAAAGAAGGAAATGGAATTGGGCGGGCCACATCAGCCGTAGGAAGGACAATCGCTGGAGCTCAGCAATCACTCACTGGACACCATATGAGGGAAAACGAAACAGGGGACGTCAAAGAAAAAGATGGCGAGACGAGCTGCAACAGTTCTGGGGACAGACAAATTGGCACCAACAGGCGCTGAACAGAGGCATTTGGAAACATCATGCTGAGGCCTTCATCCTGCAGTGGATTGACAACGGCTGATAAAATAAAAAAACACAGAAAGAACTAGCTTACAAGACCTCTTTTCTTGTCTCTGTTTACATAAAGGTTTCACTGTCAGGGGCGTAAATCCCGGGGGAACGGGGGGGGGGGGGGGGGTGGCCTGTACAAATATTCCCCTTGAGATTACAAAAAAAAGAGAGACAAAAAGGAAGAAGAAGAAGAAAACAAATGTGATTGTTTCGATTTCAGCATAATGCATGAGAAATGAGTTATTTGTTTATGTATGTATAACTGTATAGCCTACACGTATACAGTATGTCACGATCATAGTTGCGCGACGTGCGCGAACAAGCACTTCATAAACTTCAGAATAATTTTTCGTTATTGTAAAAGGTATTATTATAGGCCAGACGTAAAGTGCGCCAGCGCGCGAGCGCTTAAAAAGTGCAATCATGTACAGTAGATGCCCGGCTCCCCCCCCCCCCCCCCCTCAGTGTTATTTAGGGTACGCGTATGCTCGTTTCCTCCCTTTGAAAGCACCCCCCCTCCCCCCTATCTCAGGACTGCCAACATTTATGGTTGTCAAATTTGGCATGTGCGTGCATGTATGTATGCATGTATAAATTTAAGTACATGTGTTTGGGTATGTGTGTGTTTTTTGTTTGTTTGTTCGTTTGTGTGTGTGTGCGTGTGCGTGTGTGTGTGTGTGCGTGTGCGTGTGTGTGTGTGTGTTGTGTGTTTGTGCGTGCGCGATCGCGCGCGCTTGCGTAAATTAGTGTGGGCGTGTGCTCGTGCTAGTATGTGATGGCTATCGCCGATCACCCCCCCCCCCCCCCCACTCCTCGGTACGGATTTACGCCCCTGTTCACTGTACATGCAATGCCCATCTTCTAATGTTAAACATATTCAATTCATTTAAAATTCATTCGATACCTTATGAGTTTGACAACTTGGGAATTCATACTCTGTACATCATACCACAACACGAAATACTAAATGCACTTCAAAAGTTTAAATTAGAAAATAATATTGTTCGAAAATAGAAAAAAAAAGACAATAAGATAATGTATATACAGTAGGCTTACTACTTACTACCTACTAGAAACCTAATTAACTATCCTGGGTTAAGTGTGGCAAATGTAGATTAGCGTTTTACCAAAGGACGTTAGTACTGTGGCAGGGATTCAAACCCCATACCCCGTGGTTCAGAGTCCAGAGACTTATTCATTGTAACTGTCATCATAGAATTGCTACTTCTGTCCCGATCTTTAATCACCATACGGTTGTTTGACTCTACCGACGCTCGGGCATCAGAACATCCACACAATCATCGCGCTTCATCTGCTTCAGAATGAGCCTCAGATCCTCGAGGCTGCAAATCTTCTTCTGTCTCCCCGCCATGTCAATCAGATATGATGTTGGGTCTGGCTTGTTGGTCAGACTAGCGATGCAGTCATCCAATCGCAAGGCACTAGCAAGTCCCTTCCAGTCGTCATGAGTAACACGGGGACGGTTCAACAGTTTACTCAGCTCTTGTCGTACCACAAGGGGGATGATCATTGGGTGCGGCGGCACAAGTTCATGTCTCCCTGTATCATACATGGAGCCGATGTTAAAAACATTCCCATGTATGTTCACCGAGGAGCTTGGAACAGCTGGCAGATCGTTGATTCGCGGGAGGATCCGCTCAACCTCTGAAGCAACCCGTGCCGCTGTTAGGGGCTGTGTGCCGAGGTCAGAGGTCACGAGGTGTGCAATCGATCCTGAAGAAAAATATAATAAAATTGAAGATGATTTGCATAGCACATCATAGCAAAATATAACTTTTTAATGGCTTAAGAGGGAAATGAGGACTGAAGGTTCCATGGAAAGCAATGGTGAAGAAAGAAAACGGTAAGGTATGTATACATGAGGAGGATGCCTGAGACAAGAAGAAATGGGGGAGAGAGTCTCAGTAACACCTCACAAGAGGAAACTTTTCGACTTTGATAATGATATCGATGATGATGAAGACGGAAGCCCTCTGGCATAAAAAGATATAATGAAAAACATTTACATTTTATACTCTTTTTGGGGAATTCATAGCTGACACTACTTTTAGTGTTTATGTTTGTGTAATACCTGCAATTTGGATACAACGTTCAATTAAATTAGTGACACCATTACAAAACAACTCATAACTATGATTCATTCATAAAATCAATATGTAGCCCCATATACACATTTCTGTGTACATTGTGTGTTCTCTATCATTTTCAGGATACCGGAACCTCACAGTTAATAAGAATGGAAAGTGCTTATATAGCTCATAAGAATTTGTAGAATTTCGCTTAACTTCTTGTTAAACAATAATATATTAACATACATTGTAGCTGAACATAGAATACATGGATTTGTGAGAACTATTCAACCAGATATTAATAACATAGTGAGAGCAAATTATATTACGTATTTGTGACTTGACTGGTGGAACAAGCTCCCAACAAACCCAGAGAAAACCACAAGCAGAACAGCCTCATGAAATCCTTGAAAACAAATACGTTTCAAGGCCCCCGCGAAACCCTCCATGATTGTGACCTATTAGGCTACCAAATTTGGTCAGGTAGCCCATTTCAAAAGAAAGGTGTTGCGGCTGAAAAGGTATATACCAATACTTATCTGCTACACAAGCAAACTTTGCTGATTGCTTTCAGTTTCTTTCACAGTGGATTAGCATTCCCAAAACTAAGCTTTATCTTTAAATCATATGAAACTAACCCACTGATGATCTTTCTTTGTTCTTCCTGATGCTAACATCAATGGTCCTCTTTAGTTTGTCCTCTAGAGAGTGATCATTGATGCATGCATTTTCCAAACTCTGAAGCGATAACGGAAGATTACTCTCCTCGCAGCATCGGATTGAAATCACCCGGCCATTCAAACTCCCGCCCACCGTCGACTGAAATGCCATCCCCATCATCATGGTCTGATATGGATCGTTCTTCTCGCAATCCTCCTTCGTGATTATAAGGACCACGTGGGAACAGGTCTTCAGGGCGTCCTCGATACTGGTCATTTTCGGGACACCAAGCCTGCTGTCGGCAGCAGTCATCATCGTCCAGCCATTCCTGCGGATGATATCCTTCACCTTATGTACATCATCCGTGTCTTGACTAAACTTAAGATAGATGTCATAGAACTTCGGCTGACCTTGAGAGGATCCGCTGGTTGCACTTCTGCTTGTTTTGGTAAGATGGAGCGCTTCTTTGTGTTGATTCTCCAGTTCTTCTTGCATCTTCATTCCTTTGCAAAGAGCTACTTGTTCTGGAATATAAAGAACCTGAACCAAAACAAAAAGACGGATGACGATTTTTCAGAATAGTTTTCGTAATGTAATCACACCTGATGCACAAATCTTTGCTTAGTGCCTCATTACAAATTATTCCTATGTTTTGATACCATGTACCTTCATATCAAATTTCATCAAAATCCGTGAAACATTACTAAAGTTATCGAACAGGAACCAGAACGGACGGACGGTAGCGTTACTATATCCCCTCCGACTTCATCGGTGAGGGGAGAATAACAGTAAACCCTCTCTTAATTGACACACGACATAATATTCTATACTAACATAATATGTTAGTATAGAATACTACCATTTTATATATGTTAGTATAGAATACTACCATTTTATATATGTTAGTATAGAATACTACCATTTTATATATGTTAGTATACAATACTACCATTTTATGTTAGTATAGAATACTACCATTTTATATATGTTAGTATAGAATACTACCATTTTATATATGTTAGTATAGAATACTACCATTTTATATATGTTAGTGTAGAATACTACCATTTTATATGTGTTAGTATAGAATACTACCATTTTATATATGTTAGTATAGAATACTACCATTTTATATATTATATAAAATGGTAAGATACTTGTTAGCTTATTGACTAGGCACTCCAGATTCAAACTACGAAAATCCTTACAACATGATTCTAGAAAGAAAAAAAAGGTTGAGAATGAGAGGATGAAGTGATTGCATACTTACTTTCGTTCCCTGACTCCACTCCTTCCTCACTCATACCTGCGTAAAAAAACATGAATAAATACATTCAAATTATAAAAGAGTTGAGGTCTAGTGCATAAATCAGAGTGCGTATTAAGACCTCACATAGCCTGGCCTTTTTAGGGTTAAAGGCACAACCAATACATCTTCCATCTTATCGTTTGTGGAAAATCTGAATGTGTATGATTAAAGTGAAAAAAGTGAAATGTGCACCAGATCATCATGGCATGTTTTAGAATTATTAAAACAATTTAATACAGGATCAGGGCCTTTTTACAACACTATTTTTTTTATTTTTTTTTTGCTTCCGAAAATTTGAAAATCGCGCCGGCCAAAAAGTCGCTCATTGGGGGGGGGGGGGGGGGGGGGGGTAGTGAGCACATTTATTTTTGTTGGTCCTCGAAAATTTAAAAATTTGCACGCCCCCCCCCCCAAAAAAAAGGTAAAAATCACGTGTTTTTACATGATTTTTTTTCTCAAGGGGGGGGGGGGGGCCCTGGATCCGCCACTGAGTACCACGAACTTCGTTTATACACAAAAGTACAGTATTTGCACCAATAACCCAAAAGTGCACCAATCAATTGAAATAATATTTTGTACAGCTAGAAGGTACACAATAAGCTGAACACAATTTTACCTGGCATTCTATGCAATACTAATTGAGGAGTATGAAGAAACAAAATACAACATATCCCCCATATACGAGACTAACGTTGGACTTGGGTTCCATGCAGGCCCTATTCTATGTCAGTGTGTACATGTGTGTCAACTAGTCCACACAAGAGTGACTTTTATCTACATTACACACGCATAGTATAGTGCTCTCTTGGATAATTGACGCCATTCCGGTGTTTACCAAATAACAGGTGTTATCAATGACAGGAAAAGCCTTCAGTTTTATGACCAACATGCCTCATGTATTGCTCTTGATTTACCATCAATTACCCCATATAAAAAAAAGTTATTATCTTACATTTCCTTCACTCAAAGACTCTCCAAGAGACTAGGGGGTATTTATTAATGGGACCATCGGTTTGCTGTGCGGGAGATTTGTTTCAATACAGAGCAAAATAGATGTTGGTGGGGTTACCAAGTCGTATAGACTTACCAAACTTGAACTGGATTGCAGCTGTACGGATGCTATGTAGTCCACACTTGAGTGACTTCCCCTTGAAGCAGTCTTCAAGCATTTTCTTCTTGTTGCACCTCGGGCACAGAAAGAGTACATCATACTTGATCCTCCTAGCCCAGTGCTGAATAAGACTATCAAGGGTTTGCGTTATAAAGTCCACCACCTGCCATAAATACGAAAACAGCCCCGAGACAGATATCATCTTTTAATTTCTTTTGGACTGCTTCATGCTTATTTAACTTTGATTTAAATTAACAACAGACGGATCTACAATGAGACTGTCATTCGTATAGTGCATGAATCACACGTCACATTGGCTTACTTTCTCTCTTAACCTAACAAAGTCTGCCGAGACACATGAACAGGTATTGCCAATTTTTGGTGGAGGGAAAAAATCTTCCTTATCCATAAACAGTACATTTATTTTGAGGTTTGTTCAAATATATCTCGACCCAAAATTAGTCGAACTATTGATATTCTCTTGGAAGTTCATTTACAATTGTCCATAAACCTATGGACACAGAAAGGTTTCAGAAAGGTCTACCATTTTGATGAAGCACAACGTTTCACAGTTTAATAACTGAACTGAAATACGACATAAACTAGATGTAAAATATGGCTTAAATTAACCAGACATTCAGAAAAAGAATTGGAGTTAATCCTGCCTTTAACTTTAGTTGATTTCTGACTCAAGTTTAAGTGTCATTTGGTCTAACTTTACTGTCCTCTAATCTAAGAAGACTCAAAGTTTCACCACACTTTAGGACATGGGACCGTTAGTGTAAAGGTAATTACAGTTATATCTGCATAACTCAAGTACAAGTCATATTTGTGTTATTAGTTATACATTTTCTTGAAATCATGTGTTATTTACACTTCTTAAGTCGAATTTTGACTAAGTCAAACTATTTGTTTGCGGTATCAACCGATTCAACTTATGCAACTAGAAACGCATGTTCTATGACACATCCAAACTATTATTTACCAGTGACAGTTTCAATTCTATGTTTCAGAGACCTTTCTCAGATGTGTACTGGCAGACACAAGCAAGCTACCAGTTTTCAGGACTCCTCAATTTACCCTCTCTGTCACATGGTGCACCCGCAAGCCTACTGTATATTTGTAGTTGAAATATAGAGTTGAATTTGAATTGATTAACAACAAAACAACAACATAACACAATGTTACAAATGTATTCAAGTGGGTAACACAATAACAAAAATATCCATGTACATGAGTTACAAAGAAAAAGAAAATATCCATAGTTGAACCATGGGTACAAATTAAATTAATCATATACCATGTCATATCAAAACCTGTGAATTAGCTATAACTTAATAATACGTAGAGATTTGTGGCTGGAATTGAAATTCACAGAGTACCAATAGCGTATAAGTGATTCAAATAAAGGATATTTTTAAACTTAAAAACTTGAAATGTTGTTAAAGGGAGAACCAAAAGTTAGCACGAGTGCTAGTCGGGATTGGTTCTCCGAGTTTCTAAAACTGTATGCAAATTCATATTGATATTTATTTTGACTTAATATCATATTATTCGATCCTCATGATTCATCTCTGCTTAGGAGTTTAATTCGGAGATTTTGACAAAATGATGATCTTGTTTTGTATTCTCTTATATTTATGGGCAAATTATTCCACAGCTTTGCTCCAATGAAAGAAATTGAAAAAGTGCCATGTGTCGTACTACATTTAGGTAATCGTAGCATTACATGTTCTCTCCCTCTTGTTCTATACATGTGATTCATTAAAACAAAGTAATCCATTAACGAATGTGGTAAATGTCCTTTCTGCAGGTCATATACGAATGTCGATACTGAATGTTTGAACAGATTATGCACATCTAATACCTGTAGACGTACGAACAGTGCCTTTGAACTTGTTCTAAATAGGGAAAATGTTATCACACAAATGGCCATTTTCTGTGCCAATAGTATGCAATTTAAATGACTTTTATAGCAACTTCCCCAAACTTCAATGCCATAAAGTATGTGCGGCTGGATGAACGATTTATACAAGAGCATGAGAATGTGCTTAGGGACATATTGTCTCAACTTACACAGCAGTCCAATCTTCCTCCGTATATGTATGTATATAACCCTACATGGTACATTAAGTGGACATTAACCCTAACCCTAACGCTAACCCCTAACCCTAAACCTAACCCTAACCCTAAACCTAACCCTAAACCTAACCCTAATCCTAACCCTAACCCTAATGTCTACTTAATGACTCTTTTTTTTCACTCCAAATGTCCCTCCAATGACGCCTTTAGTAAAATTACTTATATAGAGAGAGAGATATATATTTTTAAAAAATGGACTTCTATGAAAAATAAAACGTAAAAAACGTTAAGAGGACACCAAATTGTCCTCATAATGACAATTTCTACTTAATGAATCATTTTTTCACTCCAAATAACCCTCTAATGATGCCTTGAGTAAAATATACATATATATATATATATATAAAATATATAGGCGTGAAGAAAAGGGTCTAGGAACGTGAGACGTAGTGCTTTTATATATATATACATATGCACACGAACGTCTTTAAGATTATTTACCTATTTCTAGAATATAATCTTGATCTTTACTGGTTTTAAAGGCTTGTCGGGGAACTCATCAAGACAGAACATAAGTGATTCTGCAAAGCCATTGTGTTGCATAAAGCAATCATTTAATCAATGGATGGTTATCATTGTGTGTAAAATAAGGCTAATTCCTTATGTTAAACCTAATCTTGAACAAAATATAAAGCCAGCGTCTGGTTTACAGTTTATTAGAATACAGGCCAATATGTTTGCCCTAATATCCTGCGTGGTGTTTCTCAAAGTGCGGGGGCTGAACAAGCTCGACCCATAGAACCAGTCGTGGAAGACATCTCCGGGGTGGTGGCTCAAAAAAAGGGGGGGGGCAATGAATAATTACACGTTTATGTAGCTTAAGTAGAATGAAAGAACAACATCTGAGAGAGCATATTACCAAGGAAAATATGGATATTGAGCTTAGTATTACAGACCTATTTATCATCATTACTGTAAAGGAAAGATCTACTGTTGTGTGTTTTTTGTTATTATTTCATATTCAAACCTACATGGATGCCGCTCCTGCTTAAGATTTTACAAGGCAACGCATTACTCGATATATCATGACTCTTATTTTGGTGGTGTGGTAGGCCCTATTAAAATCGGTATTTCAAAAAGCAAGTCTGTGTGCATGTGTGTTTGTGTGTGTGTGTATGTGTGTGTGTGATTGCGTGTGTGTGCATTGATACGGAATCACTAGACTGTCAATACAGGTTGCAAGATGTTTTTCAATTTCGAATATTGAAAGTATGCATTCTAGATAATCCTACAGCTAAATAATCGCATATGAAAGGGTAGTACTTAAGGGGGAAATACAGGGGCTGCATCCCCTCTCATATATGATTTTGTATTGGTTCCTAGCCATACATAAACTGTTATTCTCTACAATAAACATGTCTATGGTACCTTGTCTTCATTTATTGATCCATGAGAATGTTTAACACGCCCGGTTTGCGTGGATTTCAATATTTGTTGATAAACAGAACTTTGTGCCTTTGTCAATATTCAACCCAGTTCTTTGTATGTGAATATTGCACAATATCACTGGTTTGTACAAATATTTCAGATATGATGCGGCAAAAGCATATTTGCCGCATATTTTTTTATGATGACGTAAAGTGAAATAATCTTACTATTGTTGTACCTTATAAAACAGTGCTCAGTGAATACATGCTATTGCTTTGCTGTGCAGAGTTGCCTTTATACACGTAAAACACAACTTTACAAAAACGCTCCAGCTTTTTTTTGGTGGCGGTTTACCGCGCCATATCCGAACAAGCCTTAATGGTTAACAGAAAATATTACTTGTATTAAAAATAAAAACAATATTTTCGGACTTTTCTCAGTATTGGTTTGCTTTGTTGTATTCATACCGACAGAATAGATTTGTTTCCTTAAAGGAATTGCATTTGAAATCAAAATGCCCAATAATTACAAGTCAACGCAAAGCGTAGCATCCCCTTGCAGGGTACAAATGGCCTATATACGTCAGAACTAGTTACCTCCATTGGACTATACTATTATATTACTAGGCAAGGAAGTTAACCACATTTTCACAGAAATCGAACTTAGGCTGTGCATGTATTTTGATACCATAAACCTTCATATCAAATTTCATTAAAATCCGTCAAACAATACTTAAGTTATGGATCGGAAACCAGATTTGGCATATTTAATGAGCTATGACCTTTGACCTACATACTCAGAAATCAAACGTAGGCTGTGTTTTGATACCATAAACCTTCATCTTAAATTTCATTAAAAAAAATTTCAAACATTACTCAAGTTATGGAAACCAGATTCGCATATTTAATGAGATATGACCTTTGACCTATACACTCCGAAATCGAACTTAGGCTGTGTTTTGATACCATAAACCTTCATATCAAATTTCATTAAAATCCGTCAAACAATACTAACTTATGGATCGGAAACCGGATTCGCATATTTAATGAGTAATGACCTTTGACCTACGTACTCCAAACTCGAACTTAGCCTGTATTTTGATATCGTGTACCTTCATATTAAATTTCATTAAAATATGTCAAACATTACTGAAGTTATCGATCGGAAACCAAATTTGTTACGGACGCACGGACGGAAGGAAGGAAGGACGGACGGCAGCGTTACTATATCCCCTCCAACTTCGTCGGCGAGGGGATAATAAATATTTAAAGAAACGGGTGAAAGGCCTGGGGCCGTATTCTGAACCCTGTGTTATCTCTAATATTGTTGTATCTTTGGAGATAAGATAAAGTTGGTATTCTGAACATTGTTGTAACTGTTGTTGTATCTTTTGTTGTATCTTTTCTCTCATCTGTTTGGTCGCGCCTGCGTTCAAACTTTGGTGCGCTTGTAATTGTGCTTATTAGTAATAAAATGGCGCTTAATCCTCATTTGCCTATGCGCACGGGAGATAGTATGACAAGATAAATGGCATTCTGAAAATTGTTGGTATTTACAACAATATTTACAACAGGTAGGGGGTTGTTGTATCTTTCGTGGTGACATAATGGCGGCAATATGTCTTGCCCAGAACCAACTTCTTGTCAATAGACGAGTTAGAAGAAGATTGAGTGTTGACCGGAAACATCACAGATGAGAACTTCAAGTGTAAGAAATTACATGCTAGGATATGACGATTTAAATGCTCTCATCTTAAACAATATAGTAAAAGCGTGATTTGTCTTCATGATCCACATTTAACAGCGCATATTCAACTACTCCGAAGATCAAGATTTAATCTTGATCTAAGGAGACACGAACGAACGAACAGCGCATAGTGGTGACGCGCGTAATAAGCGCTCAAATAACTAATTATGCCCAAGATTAGTATGCGTTAGGCTCATCTTCAGATATGGCTTAAAGTATTCCTATTGGTTGACCTACTTAGCATGCTTATATATATACGAATGGGCGTATCAAAAGTGGTCAAAAATAAGATAGAGGCAGTCCTTCAAGAGATAACACAGGGATAAAATGATGTTCAGAATACCAACTTACAACAATATTAGCGCTGTGTTATCTCTGGAAGATACAACAAAAGATAACACAAAACTTACAATGTTCAGAATACCACCCCAGGACCAACCGTTTGCATTTTTCATATTAAAATGTGTTTATGTTTCTAATTTTCAGCAAGACTGGGTTTGTTGCTGTTTTTTCCCCATTTAAAACTGCACAGTCGAAATCAATATTGTTATGGAATCGTATTACATGGTCACCCTTCCCAGCGTTTTTCAGATAACTGCGTTACGTCCAATAATATTCCCATGATCAGCACGCAATGTTATCTTTAGGATGCAGACTTTGTATTACTAAAAGTAGTTAAACAACTCGAAGTGACAGATAAGAGATACAATTGCTTTTGCATCTCCTGAAATCAGAGACGTGCATTTCGGATAGAAGTAGGACACGTAGGGGGAGGGGGTTGCACGAGGCGTGTTCCCTCTTCCTCGCCAATAGACTAGTTCTTAATTAGCACATGGTACAAATAACCCCAAACATCTCCAGATCTTGTGGACATGGATACGACCCACTCTTCGGCATGTTAGAATGATCTGGCTGTGCTTCACAAATACCTGTTTTTGCCCTCTTGAACATGAGCTTAAAGACAAGGTTCAGTGGAAGAACATTAGAGAAAAGATGTTCCCTGAGAAATATGGCTCCTCAAAAGCCTTCATATTCTAAATATGACAAGTAATGGCTTGAAAATGAGTCTCGATTTGTTATGACACATGTTTGTGTAATCCCATATAGATCTATCTGTGTACAGTGCTTGTTACTATTACCAAGACTGGGCCAGATTTCGTAACATGTTGATGACTCCAGAACCTTGCAGTACACACCGATACTTATATGCTACATGATTAACCTTTTCTGTTGTAGTCCCATATAGATATGTCTGTGTACAGTGCTTGTTACTATTACCAAGATTGGGCCAGATTTATTAACATGTTGATGACTCCAGAACCTTGCAGTACACACCGATACTTATATGCTACATGATTAACCTTTTCTTTTCGATTCCACATCGTTTCTTTCACAATGCAATCGCATAACTAGAACTCAACTTCATCTTTAACTTTTGGATCACTCGATAAAAAAGAATGGATGCCGCTTTGTATTGGATAACTGTTTTATTCAATCTGCAATTAAAGAGAAAATTCAGATAGCAAATCCGGTAAATCAGATATTTAGTATTCAGAAGAATACTTATTCGTAGAGTTACACACAAGATATTTCATTGAATGGTTCACTGTATTTTTTGCCAAAAATCCATGATGTTCAGACTTTAGAGCACAAGCACTTAGGCTGTGCATGTATTTTGATACCATAAACCTTCATATCAAATTTCATTAAAATCCGTCAAACAATACTTAAGTTATGGATCGGAAACCAGATTTGGCATATTTAATGAGCTATGACCTTTGACCTACATACTCAGAAATCAAACGTAGGCTGTGTTTTGATACCATAAACCTTCATCTTAAATTTCATTAACAATTTTCAAACATTACTCAAGTTATGGAAACCAGATTCGCATATTTAATGAGATATGACCTTTGACCTATACACTCCGAAATCGAACTTAGGCTGTGTTTTGATACCATAAACCTTCATATCAAATTTCATTAAAATCCGTCAAACAATACTAACTTATGGATCGGAAACCGGATTCGCATATTTAATGAGTAATGACCTTTGACCTACGTACTCCAAACTCGAACTTAGCCTGTATTTTGATATCGTGTACCTTCATATTAAATTTCATTAAAATATGTCAAACATTACTGAAGTTATCGATCGGAAACCAAATTTGTTACGGACGCACGGACGGAAGGAAGGAAGGGCGGACGGCAGCGTTACTATATCCCCTCCAACTTCGTCGGCGAGGGGATAATAAATATTTAAAGAAACGGGTGAAAGGCCTGGGGCCGTATTCTGAACCCTGTGTTATCTCTAATATTGTTGTATCTTTGGAGATAAGATAAAGTTGGTATTCTGAACATTGTTGTAACTGTTGTTGTATCTTTTGTTGTATCTTTTCTCTCATCTGTTTGGTCGCGCCTGCGTTCAAACTTTGGTGCGCTTGTAATTGTGCTTATTAGTAATAAAATGGCGCTTAATCCTCATTTGCCTATGCGCACGGGAGATAGTATGACAAGATAAATGGCATTCTGAAAATTGTTGGTATTTACAACAATATTTACAACAGGTAGGGGGTTGTTGTATCTTTCGTGGTGACATAATGGCGGCAATATGTCTTGCCCAGAACCAACTTCTTGTCAATAGACGAGTTAGAAGAAGATTGAGTGTTGACCGGAAACATCACAGATGAGAACTTCAAGTGTAAGAAATTACATGCTAGGATATGACGATTTAAATGCTCTCATCTTAAACAATATAGTAAAAGCGTGATTTGTCTTCATGATCCACATTCAACAGCGCATATTCAACTACTCCGAAGATCAAGATTTAATCTTGATCTAAGGAGACACGAACGAACGAACAGCGCATAGTGGTGACGCGCGTAATAAGCGCTCAAATAACTAATTATGCCCAAGATTAGTATGCGTTAGGCTCATCTTCAGATATGGCTTAAAGTATTCCTATTGGTTGACCTACTTAGCATGCTTATATATATACAAATGGGCGTATCAAAAGTGGTCAAAAATAAGATAGAGGCAGTCCTTCAAGAGATAACACAGGGATAAAATGATGTTCAGAATACCAACTTACAACAATATTAGCGCTGTGTTATCTCTGGAAGATACAACAAAAGATAACACAAAACTTACAATGTTCAGAATACCACCCCAGGACCAACTGTTTGCATTTTTCATATTAAAATGTGTTTATGTTTCTAATTTTCAGCAAGACTGGGTTTGTTGCTGTTTTTTCCCCATTTAAAACTGCACAGTCGAAATCAATATTGTTATGGAATCGTATTACATGGTCACCCTTCCCAGCGTTTTTCAGATAACTGCATTACGTCCAATAATATTCCCATGATCAGCACGCAATGTTATCTTTAGGATGCAGACTTTGTATTACTAAAAGTAGTTAAACAACTCGAAGTGACAGATAAGAGATACAATTGCTTTTGCATCTCCTGAAATCAGAGACGTGCATTTCGGATAGAAGTAGGACACGTAGGGGGAGGGGGTTGCACGAGGCGTGTTCCCTCTTCCTCGCCAATAGACTAGTTCTTAATTAGCACATGGTACAAATAACCCCAAACATCTCCAGATCTTGTGGACATGGATACGACCCACTCTTCGGCATGTTAGAATGATCTGGCTGTGCTTCACAAATACCTGTTTTTGCCCTCTTGAACATGAGCTTAAAGACAAGGTTCAGTGGAAGAACATTAGAGAAAAGATGTTCCCTGAGAAATATGGCTCCTCAAAAGCCTTCATATTCTAAATATGACAAGTAATGGCTTGAAAATGAGTCTCGATTTGTTATGACACATGTTTGTGTAATCCCATATAGATCTATCTGTGTACAGTGCTTGTTACTATTACCAAGACTGGGCCAGATTTCGTAACATGTTGATGACTCCAGAACCTTGCAGTACACACCGATACTTATATGCTACATGATTAACCTTTTCTGTTGTAGTCCCATATAGATATGTCTGTGTACAGTGCTTGTTACTATTACCAAGATTGGGCCAGATTTATTAACATGTTGATGACTCCAGAACCTTGCAGTACACACCGATACTTATATGCTACATGATTAACCTTTTCTTTTCGATTCCACATCGTTTCTTTCACAATGCAATCGCATAACTAGAACTCAACTTCATCTTTAACTTTTGGATCACTCGATAAAAAAGAATGGATGCCGCTTTGTATTGGATAACTGTTTTATTCAATCTGCAATTAAAGAGAAAATTCAGATAGCAAATCCGGTAAATCAGATATTTAGTATTCAGAAGAATACTTATTCGTAGAGTTACACACAAGATATTTCATTGAATGGTTCACTGTATTTTTTGCCAAAAATCCATGATGTTCAGACTTTAGAGCACAAGCACTTAGGCTGTGCATGTATTTTGATACCATAAACCTTCATATCAAATTTCATTAAAATCCGTCAAACAATACTTAAGTTATGGATCGGAAACCAGATTTGGCATATTTAATGAGCTATGACCTTTGACCTACATACTCAGAAATCAAACGTAGGCTGTGTTTTGATACCATAAACCTTCATCTTAAATTTCATTAACAATTTTCAAACATTACTCAAGTTATGGAAACCAGATTCGCATATTTAATGAGATATGACCTTTGACCTATACACTCCGAAATCGAACTTAGGCTGTGTTTTGATACCATAAACCTTCATATCAAATTTCATTAAAATCCGTCAAACAATACTAACTTATGGATCGGAAACCGGATTCGCATATTTAATGAGTAATGACCTTTGACCTACGTACTCCAAACTCGAACTTAGCCTGTATTTTGATATCGTGTACCTTCATATTAAATTTCATTAAAATATGTCAAACATTACTGAAGTTATCGATCGGAAACCAAATTTGTTACGGACGCACGGACGGAAGGAAGGAAGGGCGGACGGCAGCGTTACTATATCCCCTCCAACTTCGTCGGCGAGGGGATAATAAATATTTAAAGAAACGGGTGAAAGGCCTGGGGCCGTATTCTGAACCCTGTGTTATCTCTAATATTGTTGTATCTTTGGAGATAAGATAAAGTTGGTATTCTGAACATTGTTGTAACTGTTGTTGTATCTTTTGTTGTATCTTTTCTCTCATCTGTTTGGTCGCGCCTGCGTTCAAACTTTGGTGCGCTTGTAATTGTGCTTATTAGTAATAAAATGGCGCTTAATCCTCATTTGCCTATGCGCACGGGAGATAGTATGACAAGATAAATGGCATTCTGAAAATTGTTGGTATTTACAACAATATTTACAACAGGTAGGGGGTTGTTGTATCTTTCGTGGTGACATAATGGCGGCAATATGTCTTGCCCAGAACCAACTTCTTGTCAATAGACGAGTTAGAAGAAGATTGAGTGTTGACCGGAAACATCACAGATGAGAACTTCAAGTGTAAGAAATTACATGCTAGGATATGACGATTTAAATGCTCTCATCTTAAACAATATAGTAAAAGCGTGATTTGTCTTCATGATCCACATTCAACAGCGCATATTCAACTACTCCGAAGATCAAGATTTAATCTTGATCTAAGGAGACACGAACGAACGAACAGCGCATAGTGGTGACGCGCGTAATAAGCGCTCAAATAACTAATTATGCCCAAGATTAGTATGCGTTAGGCTCATCTTCAGATATGGCTTAAAGTATTCCTATTGGTTGACCTACTTAGCATGCTTATATATATACAAATGGGCGTATCAAAAGTGGTCAAAAATAAGATAGAGGCAGTCCTTCAAGAGATAACACAGGGATAAAATGATGTTCAGAATACCAACTTACAACAATATTAGCGCTGTGTTATCTCTGGAAGATACAACAAAAGATAACACAAAACTTACAATGTTCAGAATACCACCCCAGGACCAACTGTTTGCATTTTTCATATTAAAATGTGTTTATGTTTCTAATTTTCAGCAAGACTGGGTTTGTTGCTGTTTTTTCCCCATTTAAAACTGCACAGTCGAAATCAATATTGTTATGGAATCGTATTACATGGTCACCCTTCCCAGCGTTTTTCAGATAACTGCATTACGTCCAATAATATTCCCATGATCAGCACGCAATGTTATCTTTAGGATGCAGACTTTGTATTACTAAAAGTAGTTAAACAACTCGAAGTGACAGATAAGAGATACAATTGCTTTTGCATCTCCTGAAATCAGAGACGTGCATTTCGGATAGAAGTAGGACACGTAGGGGGAGGGGGTTGCACGAGGCGTGTTCCCTCTTCCTCGCCAATAGACTAGTTCTTAATTAGCACATGGTACAAATAACCCCAAACATCTCCAGATCTTGTGGACATGGATACGACCCACTCTTCGGCATGTTAGAATGATCTGGCTGTGCTTCACAAATACCTGTTTTTGCCCTCTTGAACATGAGCTTAAAGACAAGGTTCAGTGGAAGAACATTAGAGAAAAGATGTTCCCTGAGAAATATGGCTCCTCAAAAGCCTTCATATTCTAAATATGACAAGTAATGGCTTGAAAATGAGTCTCGATTTGTTATGACACATGTTTGTGTAATCCCATATAGATCTATCTGTGTACAGTGCTTGTTACTATTACCAAGACTGGGCCAGATTTCGTAACATGTTGATGACTCCAGAACCTTGCAGTACACACCGATACTTATATGCTACATGATTAACCTTTTCTGTTGTAGTCCCATATAGATATGTCTGTGTACAGTGCTTGTTACTATTACCAAGATTGGGCCAGATTTATTAACATGTTGATGACTCCAGAACCTTGCAGTACACACCGATACTTATATGCTACATGATTAACCTTTTCTTTTCGATTCCACATCGTTTCTTTCACAATGCAATCGCATAACTAGAACTCAACTTCATCTTTAACTTTTGGATCACTCGATAAAAAAGAATGGATGCCGCTTTGTATTGGATAACTGTTTTATTCAATCTGCAATTAAAGAGAAAATTCAGATAGCAAATCCGGTAAATCAGATATTTAGTATTCAGAAGAATACTTATTCGTAGAGTTACACACAAGATATTTCATTGAATGGTTCACTGTATTTTTTGCCAAAAATCCATGATGTTCAGACTTTAGAGCACAAGCACTTAGGCTGTGCATGTATTTTGATACCATAAACCTTCATATCAAATTTCATTAAAATCCGTCAAACAATACTTAAGTTATGGATCGGAAACCAGATTTGGCATATTTAATGAGCTATGACCTTTGACCTACATACTCAGAAATCAAACGTAGGCTGTGTTTTGATACCATAAACCTTCATCTTAAATTTCATTAACAATTTTCAAACATTACTCAAGTTATGGAAACCAGATTCGCATATTTAATGAGATATGACCTTTGACCTATACACTCCGAAATCGAACTTAGGCTGTGTTTTGATACCATAAACCTTCATATCAAATTTCATTAAAATCCGTCAAACAATACTAACTTATGGATCGGAAACCGGATTCGCATATTTAATGAGTAATGACCTTTGACCTACGTACTCCAAACTCGAACTTAGCCTGTATTTTGATATCGTGTACCTTCATATTAAATTTCATTAAAATATGTCAAACATTACTGAAGTTATCGATCGGAAACCAAATTTGTTACGGACGCACGGACGGAAGGAAGGAAGGGCGGACGGCAGCGTTACTATATCCCCTCCAACTTCGTCGGCGAGGGGATAATAAATATTTAAAGAAACGGGTGAAAGGCCTGGGGCCGTATTCTGAACCCTGTGTTATCTCTAATATTGTTGTATCTTTGGAGATAAGATAAAGTTGGTATTCTGAACATTGTTGTAACTGTTGTTGTATCTTTTGTTGTATCTTTTCTCTCATCTGTTTGGTCGCGCCTGCGTTCAAACTTTGGTGCGCTTGTAATTGTGCTTATTAGTAATAAAATGGCGCTTAATCCTCATTTGCCTATGCGCACGGGAGATAGTATGACAAGATAAATGGCATTCTGAAAATTGTTGGTATTTACAACAATATTTACAACAGGTAGGGGGTTGTTGTATCTTTCGTGGTGACATAATGGCGGCAATATGTCTTGCCCAGAACCAACTTCTTGTCAATAGACGAGTTAGAAGAAGATTGAGTGTTGACCGGAAACATCACAGATGAGAACTTCAAGTGTAAGAAATTACATGCTAGGATATGACGATTTAAATGCTCTCATCTTAAACAATATAGTAAAAGCGTGATTTGTCTTCATGATCCACATTCAACAGCGCATATTCAACTACTCCGAAGATCAAGATTTAATCTTGATCTAAGGAGACACGAACGAACGAACAGCGCATAGTGGTGACGCGCGTAATAAGCGCTCAAATAACTAATTATGCCCAAGATTAGTATGCGTTAGGCTCATCTTCAGATATGGCTTAAAGTATTCCTATTGGTTGACCTACTTAGCATGCTTATATATATACAAATGGGCGTATCAAAAGTGGTCAAAAATAAGATAGAGGCAGTCCTTCAAGAGATAACACAGGGATAAAATGATGTTCAGAATACCAACTTACAACAATATTAGCGCTGTGTTATCTCTGGAAGATACAACAAAAGATAACACAAAACTTACAATGTTCAGAATACCACCCCAGGACCAACTGTTTGCATTTTTCATATTAAAATGTGTTTATGTTTCTAATTTTCAGCAAGACTGGGTTTGTTGCTGTTTTTTCCCCATTTAAAACTGCACAGTCGAAATCAATATTGTTATGGAATCGTATTACATGGTCACCCTTCCCAGCGTTTTTCAGATAACTGCATTACGTCCAATAATATTCCCATGATCAGCACGCAATGTTATCTTTAGGATGCAGACTTTGTATTACTAAAAGTAGTTAAACAACTCGAAGTGACAGATAAGAGATACAATTGCTTTTGCATCTCCTGAAATCAGAGACGTGCATTTCGGATAGAAGTAGGACACGTAGGGGGAGGGGGTTGCACGAGGCGTGTTCCCTCTTCCTCGCCAATAGACTAGTTCTTAATTAGCACATGGTACAAATAACCCCAAACATCTCCAGATCTTGTGGACATGGATACGACCCACTCTTCGGCATGTTAGAATGATCTGGCTGTGCTTCACAAATACCTGTTTTTGCCCTCTTGAACATGAGCTTAAAGACAAGGTTCAGTGGAAGAACATTAGAGAAAAGATGTTCCCTGAGAAATATGGCTCCTCAAAAGCCTTCATATTCTAAATATGACAAGTAATGGCTTGAAAATGAGTCTCGATTTGTTATGACACATGTTTGTGTAATCCCATATAGATCTATCTGTGTACAGTGCTTGTTACTATTACCAAGACTGGGCCAGATTTCGTAACATGTTGATGACTCCAGAACCTTGCAGTACACACCGATACTTATATGCTACATGATTAACCTTTTCTGTTGTAGTCCCATATAGATATGTCTGTGTACAGTGCTTGTTACTATTACCAAGATTGGGCCAGATTTATTAACATGTTGATGACTCCAGAACCTTGCAGTACACACCGATACTTATATGCTACATGATTAACCTTTTCTTTTCGATTCCACATCGTTTCTTTCACAATGCAATCGCATAACTAGAACTCAACTTCATCTTTAACTTTTGGATCACTCGATAAAAAAGAATGGATGCCGCTTTGTATTGGATAACTGTTTTATTCAATCTGCAATTAAAGAGAAAATTCAGATAGCAAATCCGGTAAATCAGATATTTAGTATTCAGAAGAATACTTATTCGTAGAGTTACACACAAGATATTTCATTGAATGGTTCACTGTATTTTTTGCCAAAAATCCATGATGTTCAGACTTTAGAGCACAAGCATGTGCATATACATGTATCGCCTTAATCCAATAACTTGTCACATACACCTGTCAAAGTGACTTTCACAACTGACCTAAATAATTATGCGCGGAAGAAAATTTGACTATTTTGCATTCAATCGACCTTGCTTAATAACCGTTGCTGTTTTTCAACTCAGCCAAAATGAGAATGTATCAAACTTTTAAATCTTCTTTCTTTTGATACAACTAAATAAATGACGAAATTATTCTTTAGAAATTTGCATACAATTTATGCGCACTCATTAAGTGTTTTCTTGTATAAACTTATACAAATAGCATGTCATTCTTTATTTTGCCAAAACAAAACCTTTTAATTTATACACTTGCATAAATTGCATTTTATACGTACATGTTTACTTTCTCCAAATAAACAAATTTCCTTGTTCATATGAGCAACCAAAGTTCAATATGCATGCTGTATTTTTACAAACCAAATATCAGGTCCTCAAGACACTTCATGTTGTAAATGACCCTAATGACAGTGACCTACTTTTTGCAAGCCAGATTTCATGGATGGTGAAATTAATTCTTAAAGGTATAGACCAGTTATGGTCATGCGATTGCATTGTGAAAGAAACGTTGTGGAATCGATCAGAAAAGGTTGATCATCTAGCATAAGTTGAAGTATTTGTGTGTAGGCCTACTGCAAGGTTCTGGAATCATCAAAATGATAAGAAATTTGGCCCAGTCTTGGTAAAGTTACAAGAACTGTACATAAACATATGTATATGAGACTACGCACACGTGCGCGACACGTGCGTTATATCTATCAGGTCCAAATAGATATAATAATTTACCAAATATATCAATTAGTAGGTGGTTTCTCGGCAAATTTGTATCATCACGTATTACTCAAAACATATTCTTTCACATGATTGGTAATAAGAGCTTCCATTATATTTGTTGACTAGGGGGCGTTTCCAAAACTGGTCTTTTACCTTTAATCTTACAGGTAAAATTCAAAGAAAATCACAATATGTGAACTAATGTATCACTTGAATCTGGTAAGCTAACAGATGGTCATCGTACAAGTTTTAGGTCAACTACATATCGGGTGATTTATAAAAATACAAATACAACCACCTCCATAGCAGCTGGGATATACGAGAGATTCGCCGGAAAAATAACGATGTTTTAATGACGTCACTTTATCACTACCCAAGCAGACGACATCCCATAAAGAATGAACATAATTGGAAAGTTATTATTTGTCAAATTATAATGAGTTTAGTGTATATAAATATAATGGCATGTCAAAACATTCAAAAGGGGATATGACCCGATTCTGATAACTAAAATCTTTTGCTTGTAAATACACAGGGTAGGGGTTAATTACCAATAAACAAAAACAGACTTTCAAATTGAAAAACCCCGGAATGATATTAAGGACGACATTTGTTCCCTCTTGAAACGCCGAACATACCGCGGTGTGTGTAGCTGAATATACAATGGCGTTTTTTTTGTTAACAAGCGACAGATTCCTTTATTTTTGTATCGCTGCATTTGTCATCAAAATAAAACCATACGCAGGGTTTACAGTGAGGCAATATATTATACATTTAGCCTGACGGTAGTGAAGTAAGAGAAAGAACTCAAGAAAAGATGAAAACACAGGCACTGAAAATGTGTGAGATGTCATGGGACATCGTCTGCTTGTGCAAATCATGTCTATACTGTGATCTCACACATCTCACCAGCGTTCGGAGAGCTCTTCACGTGCTACGCCGGAGCTGTATTTAAGCGTTTTGTAAGTTACAATCGTTACTTCAAATGTTTCCAAGCATTGAATTTTGTCGAACCTTGTCGAATCAAAGTTTCAACTTTGCAATAATGAAAATGAAGTTAGCTTTTAAAATCAATGAATATTTACTTTAAAGGTGTTACAAAGTTTTGGTATGGGGTCTTGAATTTGGTTCAAATGAACATATTGGAAGCATATGCGATCATATAATATTCAGTGATCGTTGTCGCGGTTGAAATCGAGTCTAAAGTTACGAAATTTTAAATAATAAACTCTTTATGTTGTATAGCTCCCTCTCAAGGTCAAGATATTAAGTAGGCTATAAAACGATATTTATTGACTAAAATCGACCAAATAGCTCTGCCCGTTTCGAAATTATATATCACAACTATATATCTGAGATTTTCATGGTCGCACCAACCATTGTACGGCCGTAGGTGCTATTTGAAATTTATCAAAATTTACCGGGAGCACCGGTAAATTTTTATATTCAATTGTTCTCGAAAGCAGAAGTGTTTTGGGGACTAATTTTTCTAGTGCTTATAATACATCCGCAGGGGCATCCAAATATATCAAAATTTAAAAGAATCATTCTCCTCCCAATTTTCAAAAGTTCCCAACACTTTGTAATACCTTTAAAACCAATCTTAGTTTCCTTGATTTTTAGGTAAATAAGCTATAATCAAATATCTCACTCGATTTACACCAGGCGCGGATCCAAGGGGGGGGCCGAGCGGGCCTTGCCCCCCCCCCCCCCGCAAAAAAAAAAAAAAAAAGAGAGAAGAAATGAAAAGAAGGGAAAGGGAAAGAGGAGAGAAAGGGAAAGAAAGAAGAGGAAGAAGAAAAGAAAAGGGGGAAGAAGGAGATCGGGGGGGGGGGCGAAAGGGCCTTGCTTCCCAGGCTGTTGCCCCTTCCCCCCCCCCCCCCAATCAAAAAAATAAGAGAGAAGGAAGGAAAGGGAAAGACAAAAGTTAAAGAGGAGATACTGGCGTACTGATATGGGGGGGGGGGGGGCTTGGGGGAAATCAAATTCAAACTCATGGTTTATTTCTAATTCCACAACGGTGGATTACAAATAATGCTAAAATGACATAATTTCCGAGATTTTTCCTCACTTTTTAGTAAATTATACGTTTGTATGTGTTTGTTGGAAAATGACAAATTTCTAAATTTACAGCCAGGCAAGAAATATGATTCTTCAGATTCCTACATGTCAGGGCCCGAGGTACGGCGGGGATCGGGAGCCCCGAGCTCCCCACCTCCCCCCCCCCCCCCCCCCCCCACTTTTTTGAAAAAGTATATTAAAGAGAAATAAAATAGAATGAGAGTAAGAAAGAAAGTTAACTGCCAGTGTTAAAAAATAATGAGGCATCAAAACATGCTCATCTGACCGTGATTAATGCCTAAAACCCCTAAGCTTCGGGGGCTCTGCCCCCTGGATTCCACCTAGGGCCCTACGGCGGGCCCTTAGATGCTCATCTGACGGTAATTTAATGCCTAAAACCCCTGATTTTTGGGGGCTCCGCCCCTGGACCCCACGCCAAATAGTTACCTGCCAGTGTCACAAAATAATAAGGTATACAAAAAAAAGCTTCCGGTGCCGGCTCCGCCGCCTCGACCCCACAAGGGGCCCTAAGACGGGCCCCTGAATGCTTATCTGATCGTAATTTATTGCCTTAAACCCCTGAGCTTGCGGGGTAAGAAAAGGTATCAAAATGTGTTTATCTGATCGCAGGCGCGTAGCCAGGGAGGGGGGGGGGGTCTCCCTAAATCGGAAGAGGACGTAGGAAGAAATTCAGACAAGGATTAAGAAGAGTATAGAGAACGGTACAACGAATCGTCTTCTTTCTCTCATAATCTTATGAAACGCCAAAGCTTCCGCGCTTTGCGCGGGAGGGGGGAACCTGAATTCAGACGAGGATTCAGAGGCGAGAACGGTAATACGAATCTTTAATGATTTTAATGAAACGAAAAAGCTTCTGCGCTTCGCGCGGGATGGAGGGGGATCTAAATTCCGATGAGGATTATTTTCGAGAACGGTACAACGAATCGTCTTCTTTCTCTAATGATTTAATGAAAATTAAAAGCTTCCGCGCTTCGCGCGAGAGGGGGGAACCTGAATCCAGACGAGGATTAAGAGTCGAGAACTGTACAACGAATCGTCTTCTTTCTTTAATAGTTTAATGAAACGTCAAAGCTTTCCGCGCTTCGCGCAGGAGGGGGAGGGGGGGGGGGAAACTGAATTTAGACAAGGATTAAGAGTCGAGAACGGTACAACGAATCGTCTTCTTTCTCTAATGATTTAATGAATCGTAAAAGCTTCCACGCTTCGCGCGGAAGGGGGAAAACTGAATTCAGACGAGGATTAAGAGTCGAGAACTGTACAACGAATCGTCTTGTTTCTCTAATGATTTAATGAAACGTAAAAGCTTCCGCGCTTCGCGCGGGAGGAGGGGGGGGGGGGAGAGAATCTAAATTCAGACGAGGATTATTTTCGAATACGGTACAACGAATCGTCTTCTGTCTCTAACGATTTAAGGAAATTTAAAAGTTGCCGCGCTTCGCGCGGGAGGGGGGGGGGACCTATATTCAGACGAGGATTAACGGTCGAGAACTCGACAACGAATCGTCTTCTTTCTCTAATAATTTAATAAATCGTAAAATTTTCCGCGCTTCGCGCGGGAGGGGAAAAAGTAATGGCAGACGAGAATTATTTTCGACAATGGTACAACGGATCGTCTTCTTTCTCTAATCATTTAATGAAACGTAAAAGCTTCTGCGTTTCGCGGAGGAAGGAGACGGATAAACCGCCCCTCCCTGCACCGACCCCCCCCCCCCCCGCGCATTACGTCACTGTTGGTCACCATAACGTACCAATATTTGGCTCGCATAATTTAAAATTTGGGCCCCCCCCCCTAAGAAATCCTGGATCCGCGCCTGATTTACACTCACTTCTAAATATATCTGTGCAATACTTTGTGTCTCTGCGTTAAATTACGATTTCAACTGAATTTACGGCTGTTTCTTAATAAACGACAACTTACATTTGAAAATTACAACAGCGCGCACAGTACCCTACTTGTAGCTGTACACACATACCAAATACTTCTGACACGTCGACACAAAATCTTGCACAGTTTATATCTCAAC
Organism: Strongylocentrotus droebachiensis; assembly: GCA_035222895.1. Taxonomy (NCBI): domain Eukaryota; kingdom Metazoa; phylum Echinodermata; class Echinoidea; order Camarodonta; family Strongylocentrotidae; genus Strongylocentrotus; species Strongylocentrotus droebachiensis. The sequence goes on from JAVYIG010000202.1 coordinate 722,599, forward strand.
ATTGAATTAATCTACACATTTTTATTCTTCATTAAACAAGTATTGAGTATTTCATGATTTAAACTTACTCTATGGGCGGCGTTAAACTCAACGTAAAGGAACAAATTTGGGGACTTTCCGTCCCACCGGAATACTCGTACTCTGAATTTCTCTGTAACGTTTAGTGTCTCATGTCACGGTGTCTTCAAGTTTCAAACAACATTTAAAGAAAATATCTTTAAAATGATTAAAGAAACATTTTTTTGAATAAAACAACTTTCATGAACACATATATCTCGTGGGGTTTTACAATTTCGGTACAATTACCTTCATCTGCTCATGTGAAGTTGTATCTAAAGAAGAAGGTTATCCACTTTTCATGCCCCATTTCACTTTTTTAAAGAGAAGGTTGATTTCTAGGAAAGGAAAACAATAATTTTCGAGCTTTTTTCAATATTTTGTATCATTCAGTTTGGAAGAGTAACCGTTAAAAGGTGTCTCATAAAAGGATGACTCTTTAAATGCCCTCATATTCAAAACATGGTAAGTAACAGCTACGCATTGTTGACAACATTACAATGCCTGCCACATGTTTGTGTAGTCCCATATACACATTTTTCATGTACAGTGCATCTGACTTTTAGCAAGACTGTGCTAGTTTCTTATTATTAGAGACTTTTAGATTTACATGAACTGATACTTGTGACGTCCATTCAAGGCAGTGCATTAAAAGGACGTCGATCGTAGCAATCCACGTTGTCGTTGTGCAAATCTAAAAGTCCCTAACATGATAGTTCTGAAACCTCACAGTATACACCGATGAACTACTACTAGGTATAGCACACCAAAAATAAGTACAACAAACACATGTTATTTGATGATTGCAAATGATCAAGCTTCATAAAAGGTACACAAAATAAAAAACATAATTGAAATCGGTCAATGCGTTGTGATTTTATACCATTTTTTTGATATCGCATAATTACCGAAAAACCTGCCAGAAATGGTCAAATTGGCAAAAATGGCAAAATTCGACAAAGTTTACAACTTAATTCATCACTTTCTTGGACACAAATAATAAATTAAATTATCAGACACTAAAATATCATCTTTGTGGTAAAAAATACAAAAAAGAAAATTCATATATCTATTACCGTTTTGAAAACAGAAGCAAACAAAATAAGTAATTTTTGCCATTTTGCGAATCTGCAGATATGAAAAAGTTGTGAAAATAACTAAGTCCGTGTAATTAATATGCGCATATGTAATCAAATCAAAACTGAACATGATAAATCAATGATACCTATGTTTATCAGACAGGTATGGAAAAAAAAATGAAAACAATTATGAATATTCATCAAATATGCAAATTAGGTAATTTCATATATATATAGGAAAGTCAAACTGTTCATTTTGTTGGCATTTTTTAAAATCATATATTTATAGATCATATTTACACCAAATATTAACATTAAATTCCAAACATTTTTGCAATGCCAATAAAATATGGCGATGGAAATAACTTGGATCACCGTTACAGCTATTTCCTCATGTATCACAAATTATTCAGAAAAACTGAACAAATGATAAGAATCTGCAGACTTTCAGCTACATCACAGTATAGTTTCTTTTAAAAAAATGTCAGATTTGAGGATTTATGACGATTTTCTGAGAAACCATTCAACTTAACAGGCCATAACATTCCACAGGGACTGAATTTTAAAGAAAAACAAAGTTTGGTGAACCCAGTATAGTTGTGGCTACCTTGAGTGTAAACAACAAATTGATTTAATGAGTGAAACATATGAGGATATTGTATTTTTGTAGGGGAGTTTTATGCATTGAATTGCATTTTCACCACGCAGAATAACAGTCACTGGGCGATCAGCGGGCCATGTCACACATGGCTGAAAAGGCAATATTCTAATTAATAATTTAACATATTTCCCACATGCCTATAACAATGAAACTACACAGAATTGTAGTTAAAGGTATGCTTGAAAGATATGTGAAATACAAATTAAAAAATATTGTTCAGTTTTTTTTTAAATAAATTTACGAAAATTGCTATTTCTAGCAACTGACTGCTGTTGTGTGTGTGTGTGTGTGTGTGTGTGTGTGTGTGTATGTGCATGGGGCAGACTGTGTGCACATGCAGTGTGATCACCCTACTACTACATAACCAACGCCTTCCAATCACTTCCATGTAGACTTGTGTAAAATGCAATTGCGCATGAGTAGATCTCACACATATCTTTCAAGGCAACCGTCACTTTACGCTCGGGCAGCGAGGTCGCCTTTTTCTAGACTTTGCAAGCTATCCACACACATCTTCAAAAGTCCGTAAAATAGATATAAAGCAATACTGATCTCATGAACTGTCTGTCCTAGCGTACACAGCGCCATCTCATGGTCAACTTTATAACAGACTATTCCCCAATACCTAATTTCTGCTTTGCCGACAGAAGACTCAATGCGAGAGGTACGGGACCATAATGCTACAGCTGACGAAGAAATACAAACTCACACTCAACGCGCATACATTCTTGTCTATCCTCCCTTGTTACAACCACACACAAGTGCAATCTCCACGCACACACACACACATACAAACACGCATCAGGGCCTTTGTGGGGCACCTGATTGTGGGGTATTTCTGTGCGTTCCAGATATACCTTGTGGTCCCCTACTAGTGGGGTATGTACAACCTGGCGATAACAACCCGGCGGTGTGCTTACGATGTTACCATAAAAAAGTGTGCAAGTTTTAGCACACGCTCACAAAATGTCATTTATGGGGTACCACTTCTAATGCCCCGCAGGGCATAGGACACCGAATATACAGTCAGTGGGGTCCTGAAAAAGTACCCCACAAAGTAAAAATGCCTCACAAGGGGTATGTGAAGCGCACATAAAAAACCCCACAAAATTAATATGTTCTTACTTTTTATTCAAAATTTATTGTTTTTGCATGACTTTGCCCCGTGAAAGTCTTTACCATTTCCACTAAAGCTTTGCCTCTACTTTTCGTGACGTCATAATAACGGTTGTGAGGTCCGAACTTCAACATCAAGATGATAGTCAGACCAACATTTTGATTTGAGATCACGTAGGATAGAATTACAAGGTTGTAGGTATGTTTTCCCCTCGATTATCTGTATTTCCAAATATTTCTTTCAAGTTCTCAAGCGAATATCACAATTGTGTCTGTCCAATAATAGCCTTTAGAATTGTGCAAACAGAACATTCAAACTATCTTTCTTATTGGAATTATCTATATCAAATGGCGACTGGCTGAGCAACACACGTGCTTCTTAACCTCTCCAAAAGATATATTTGTATACACTCTAGATAACATCTTCAAACAATCCACAAGTGGCAATTATTCCTGAAAGGTTTACTTCTCAATTGGAACATTTTAGTTTTCCATCATGACCCGCCGTAGCCAGAAAGAAGGAGCAAAGAAAGCCAACAAGAATGAGGGAGCAAACTTCTCCATCTTAGACGATGAGCTGGATGGTGCTGCTGCCGCTCCTGACGGGCCAGCTGAAACCTCAAATCCCGTAGAGGAAGATGACTTGGGCTCTGTCACCCCGTCTGCACTAGCTGAATATATTAAAGGTGCATCATGCAACTTCGAACAGATGATGAACAAGGCTATGAAAAATATGTTGGAAAGTCTTCAGAAAGTGGAAAAGGCCCTTGAATTTGAGGGTCTCCGGATCAATGATCTAGAACAGAAGAACAAGGAGCTGAAAAGCAGACTAGGAAAGATGGAGAAAGCTTATAATGATCTGGAACAGAGAGTTAGTAATCAAGATCGTGAAGCCACCAAGGCTGAACGATTCTCTCGGAGAAATAATCTGCGGATCGTCGGGATTGAGGAATCAACAGGCGATCAAACAGAGGATTGTGTCGTGAAAGTGGAAGACATCCTCAGTACGAAATTTAACATGAACATCAAGGTTGAGCGTGCTCATCGTGATGGGAAGAAAGGAGATAAGCCACGACACATTTTGTTCAAGACATTGTCAATACGTGAGAAGGTCGACATCATGAAGAAGTCAAGGGAGGCCCTAAATAAGGAGAAATACTACATTGTCGATGATCTGACGCTGGCAGACCTTACAGAAAAAAAGAAGTACAAAAAACAAGTACAAGATCTGTTCATGAAGGGAACTAAACTACGCTTTTATGCAGGAGTTTGGAGGGGTGATGGAGGTGTTCCTTATTTCTCTGCTTAAATGTAGTTTTACTATAGTGCGACTTTAACTGACCACCCACTAGCTGGCTCAAGGACACAACTTTCTGTTTTATTTCATTTATGGCTTACTTCTCAGAAATGAGTCATGGCTCCTTGCATGTTATCAGCACATGTGTGCTCTTGCTCTCTTCTTCATTTTACCTCCTCTATTCCATTGCTACTAAAATTCTTCATGTGATTTATGTTAGCTGTATTTTCACATTTTAATGTTTTTAGGTGTGTTTTGGCAGTTACTTTTACTACTGTTAACATTAATTTCTCTTAACATATAGTTTCAATTATGTTTGTATTTAATTATATTTTATTTTTTAAGACTTGCACCCATTCCCCGACCCCCTTTTCCTGCTATCATGCATTTTGTAGACACATTTTTGTTATTATGTCATGGACAATATATTCTTTGATGTTTCATGTAACTATATATTATGTTCAATATTGATGAATTGAATGAATCATTGGATGACAAAGTGGATTGTAAATATATTATCTTCCTCATGAATTTAATTCAAGATTTGAGAGTGAAAATAATTTCTTTAGCTTATTACATACAAATGCACGAAGTCTTGTTAAAAATTATGAATATCTGAACATTCTGCTGTCGGCCCTCACCAAACCGTTTTCAGTCATAGGAGTCACAGAAACGTGGCTTAATGATACATCTCCATCTACTTTATGTAATATTGACAATTATTCGATTGTACGTTCTGATAGAAAAACCGGAAGGGGTGGTGGAGCTGCTATGTTTATCTCAAACTTGTTAACATACAAAATTAGATCTGACCTTAGTTTGAAGAGTGATGGTACTGACTCGATATGCATTGAAATCAATATGGCTCAAAGGAAAAACATCTTGATATGTACAATATATAGGCCTCCGCATACAAATGTTGAATTATTTTTTGATGAGTTTGATAGGATGCTGCATAAGGTCAATCTAGAAAATAAGGATGTTTACTTGATGGGTGATTTTAATATTGATCTTTTGCAGGAAGATAATACTTTTCATAATATGTTACGATCAAATTCATTCAATGCCATGATTGATAAACCAACCAGATTGGCAAATAACTCTTCTACATTGATAGATAACATTTTTACAAATGTCACCAATAACTATATAGGCTCTGGCCTCTTGTATAGTGAAATCTCTTACCACCTTCCAATTTTCCTGATTTGTAATCATGTTCGCAATTATCCTGAGGACGAAAAGAATCAAGCTATGATACGTAAAATCACAGCTGAAAAATAGCCATGTTTAATGACGAACTACTCAAAGTAACATGGAATGACGTGGTCGCATGTACTGACACCAATAAGGCATATGCACTTTTTTGGAACTTGTTCTCCTCTCTTTTAAATAAACATATCCCAATGACTAAAAAAAGATCGGCAAGAAATAGAATGAAGCAGCCATGGATAACTAAAGGTATCTTTTGCTCTATTAAAAAACGGAATAGATTATATAAATATAGTCTTCGACACCCGGGAGAGGAAAGCTTGAATAATTACAAATCATATAGGAACAAACTAACCACCATTATTAGACAGTCTCGACAAATGTATTTTGCCAAGCAGTTTGAAAATGCAAATGGAAATGCATCATCAACGTGGAATGTGATCAATCAAGCCCTCAAAAAACAAAAGAGTAAATCAAAGTGTCATATTACCAAAGATAATAATACAATGGTTGATTCAAAAGAAATAGCAAATTGCTTCAATGCTTACTTTGTTGGGGTTGGCCCCAATCAGGCCAATACAATAGCTTCGAACGGAGTCGACTTCTCACAATTGCTTCAAACTCCCTGCAACAAGTCATTATTTCTCAAACCAACAAACTTGATTGAAATCTTGAATATTGCACGTTCTCTTAAAATAAGCTATGCTAACGGTCATGATGGGATAAGCACATATCTTTTGAAACAAGTTATAGGAAATATAATAACCCCACTAGTGCATATTTTTAATCTCTCTCTGACGACAGGTACATTTCCAGAAGCATTTAAGATTGCTAAGGTTGTTCCGATATACAAAAAGGATGACTCTTCCCAAGTCTCAAACTATCGCCCTGTTTCTATTCTCTCGAGTTTGTCCAAAGTATTGGAAAGACTTATATACAGTAGGCTATATTGTTTTCTAACAGAAAATGACTTACTGAATCAGGATCAATATGGTTTCAGGAAATACCACTCAACCGATTTAGCCCTTGCAAAATTATATGATAAGGTTTCGAATGCTTTGGCGTCTCGAAAGCATGTTATTGGTGTATTCATGGACTTAAGCAAAGCATTTGACACTCTTGATCACAAGGTACTATCGAGCAAACTTCATTATTACGGAGTAAGAGGAGTTGCTCTTGACCGGTTTAATGATTATTTGTCAGGTAGAAAGCAATATGTAAGCTACGAATCTGTAGATTCATCATTATTGCCTATGAAATGTGGTGTCCCACAAGGATCGATACTCGGTCCTTTATTGTTTCTACTGTATGTTAATGATATCTCGAACTCAACTACATCATTACAATATATTATATTTGCTGATGATACTAATGTGTTTTGCTCCAATTCCGATTTTCGATCACTTCAGAGAATTCTGAACACCGAGCTACCTAAGCTGTCTTTGTGGTTTAGGAGCAACAAATTGTCTCTGAATCTAAAAAAAACTAATTATATCCATTTTCAAAGCAGGAAAAATGCAACTGATAAACCTATACCTGAAATAGTCTTGGATGGTGAATATTTGGAGAAAAAACAAAATACTAAATTTCTTGGAACTATCATCAATGAAAATCTGAAATGGAGTGATCATGTACATTACGTTTCAAAGAGAGTGTCACGCACTGTTGGTTTACTGTATAAGTTAAAACATTATGTGCCTTTGAATGTTCTATATATGCTATACAATTCCTTGATTCTTCCTTACATGTCTTATTGCAATATACTGTGGGCAGACTCAAAAGTATATACTGATAAAATGCTTTTTACAAAAGAAAGCGATTCGTGTGTGTACCAATGCTGGATATCGCGATCACACTGATCCCCTATTCGCGAGGTTAAAAACTCTGAAAGTAACTGATATTAACTTTTTACAAAAAGCACTGTTCATGTTCCGTCTACATAATGATTCCCTACCTTCCCACTTCCCACCAATGTTTTGTTTGAATAGAAATATTCATACATACCCAACCAGACAATCAAATAAATACCATTTATGTAATCCTAAAACAACAATGGCTATGAAATCTATAAGACATTCTGGTCCGGATATTTGGAACTCACTGTCCGTTGACATCCGTAACTTGAAGTCAGTATATACTTTCAAGAAAAGTGTGAAATCAATTTTATTGAGCAAATATTGACAAATCTCTTAAATTAACACATGATATCATATATGTTTGTCAGCATTTCCTTGATATAGCAGGAAAATCCCCCTCCCATGCACCCTCTATCCCATTTTTTTGTTTTTGGTTGCAAGTCACTGTTTATTTTTTGTTATTTTCCCCCAATTATGTTTTGTAATTTACTTTACTTTACAATCGTTATAATTTTAAATGTTTCTGGACTGCAAGCGTATCAAGCTGTCACGCTTAGGCTGTAGCCCTTCTGTATCATCACCTCTTCGAGCGTATGTATCTATGATTTACTGAATGTGGAAATGTAATTTAACTTATGTTTTATACTCATGTAAAGACATTGTCACATTATTGTTATAACCTATGATGATTCAGTAACCAATAAATATTTCAACTATTTCAACTGTATCGGGTCGTCAACCGAAGTGGTTGCGTAAGAGAAATTTAAGTTATATTAAAGGTTAAGTTATATGTGAGATTTCGCATTGTGTTTGTGGTAGTATGTATACATTTAACGAGAGAGAATATCCCCTGAAACGGATTGTTCTTCAATGGGCCCTGTATGCCACATCTAGTTTAAATTATATTCAACAGTTACGTCATACATACAAATCACCAGAGATTGATCAAGACATGCATAGCAATCCTTAGATTGAATATTTGTGAGCAAACAAACTTTAATAATAGATTTATGGTGAGAATTGTGAAAATCGGCCAAGCATTCACCAAAACTATATGTCCCTTTCGATGAGACTAAGTTTACTTCTTATTATTTGGGTATTAAATTCCGAACTCTCGCGTTATATACCAAGTTCTTTTTACTTTCTTCGTTACTTTTTTTTTCTTCACGATATAACCTTTTGACCAGAACTCCACTAAATCTTTAAAAAGTAGTGTGCCGTATTTCTTATGAGCTATAGCATAATATACATGATACTAAATGCAGGAAATATTTGTTTTTTTTTAACTCAATCTCATATTACAAGCTTGGAAGAAACAGGAAGAGAGAGGAGGAAGAGATATACTCCCTCACTAGAAATACTGGAATAACCTCGTAACGTTAAGACCGGTCGCTTTCTTATCTACGACCTATTTCCAGATTATAGGCATACACACAATAGCCCAAATCCACAAAGGAGTTTTAAATCTGTAATCTGTAATGAAATCTGTAATATACAACAAATATACAAGGCACTTTTTAGTGATTAAAATGTAATGCCAGTGCGCCCATCTCTGGTCGTTGAGGTCGTTCCATGAAATCGGTAACCAGAGCCATTGACTAGAATAGTTCGGCCAACCCGTTATGAATTGGGCACAATAAGGCGAATACTGTTTTGTGGGACAATCACAAAACGAAAATTTAGACGCCATGTTGTATCCAACTTAAACTCATTTGGCTAAACCCTCTGTATAGATCGCCATACTGTGGAGTGGTGGTGAAATGACGTCACTAGGAGCCATAAACTCTTGGCTGTGATCGGAAGAAAGAAAAGAACGAAGAGCGCCCTCCACGTTCAGAAAGCTGACAATCTTGAAGATCTAAGCTGCATAAGAAAACAGATGGGAGAATAAAAAGATAAAGAAGAAGTAGAAGGAGAAGAAGAAGAAGAAGAAGAAGAAGAAGAAGAAGAAGAAGAAGAAAGAAGAAGAAGAATAAGAAGAAGAAGAAGAGAAAAGAAGAAGAAGAAGAAGAAGAATAAAAAGAAGAAGGAGAAGAAGAAGTTAGAGGAAGATGGTTAATTTATGGGCTTTCACGATTTCTTTTCTTAAATCTTTCTTGCAAATTATAATATGTTGCATTTTAAACATAAGAAATGGCATTATGGGAAGATATTTAAAATATTCGTTAAAGTGATTACCCTAAATATCACACTAGGAGAATCACAATTTACCTAACTTATAAATCAGGCCGTTTTTGATAATGTAAACATAAACTCTGCCTTACGTGTAAGGTTTCACGCTAGCCAAAATGTACTAGAGCCTTATAGTAAATACAATATAGTGATAAGTTGTGGTTGATTTCAGTTTGTTATTAAAATAATGATCAAATATCTTATAGGAGTTTCATTTTTAACATTGGAGTATGTGGAATAGTGTTAACTCTTTAAAGTATAATGATAACCCGAAGAAAATGACGAATTTGGAGGGCAATTTTCTCAAATTTGGTCAGCGATAGGGTATATAATTTTGTATATGGCTGAAAAGGGCATATCTTCAAGTATCTAAATTCAAAAAAGGGTACGGGTCTGCCAAGCCATAATGGAGATACGGCCACAGAAAGAAATTTCGCTATTTATGTTTTGCAAAACCATTAGAGCGTGAAATTTAGCATGGCTATGTGCAATTATGAGATAAAGATACTGTAAGATTTAAATACAAAACGAAATTTATATGAGAAAGTTATGGCAGTTTTAGGACCTAGGACAACTATCCCCCAGACAACTTCCCCTATGATAGTGGTCCGGGGGTATTTGTCCTAGAGGATGGTTGTCGTAGGGGGCAGTTGTCTGGGGGTAGTTGTCTTAGGGGGGAGTTGTCCGGGGGGTAGTTTTCCTAGGGAATAGTTGTCGTAGGGGGAATACAAAATAATGTATTATTAGGGAGAATCCAACCGACCCTATCCAAGCTGAAGCTTTCTCTCTCAATCTCTCTTTCTGACTCACACAAACACACACACACTATCTCTCTCTCTCTCCTCTCTCTGAGAAAAAAACAGGCAAACCGTCGGACGAGTTTGTACACGAAAGAAACAGTGGTGATAAGGAGGGATAAAGGTAAACCTACAAGTCAACCTTGATAACGGACATCAGATAGTGTCTATTGAGTACACACCATGTTTGTTTGTTTGTTTGTGTTCCTTGTGTGCATCAGAATGCCTTTTTAGTATGATGCAAGCAAACATATATCAAAGAGCGCAGAGATCTAATATACATCACACGACTCTTCAAATTAGCAAATCGCCTGCAATATATTTCACCTTCATTACTTTGTTAACAGTATCAGACAAGCAGAAAACAGGTGTTTTCATGTAATAGTTATGATATGATTTCTTATTTTTATTTGTCTTCCTTTCTATTTGAGCACTCAAATTGTCTAACGGGTAGGCCTGCGTAAATCCATTGAATGTGAAGGAGAAAACCCGTTAATATATGACATTCCATTGCGGGCCTACCTGAGAGTAAACAATGAGACATTCTGGTCTGAATAGATTATCAGATTGAGTAGATGAAGAGAATATCATCGCCTTTGACCTCCATATCATAAAGCGTGACATGATTTCACCCTCTATCACTATGTGGTAATACTCATACAGGTAAGCTATGAAGGTATGACGTAGTGGTTATGGGCTACACTGGATAGTTAGAAAGGCATGGTGTGTATTGGCAGTGGTAAGGTTGATACTCTGTACGGGAATGTATTGTGACAGATACAAACGTTTAACGTTTAATGTATTTTGTTCGGACTATAGACAGGGGTGTGCAGCTGAAATCTCCGAACCTTTACCTATTTATACGAGTTATTTTGACACAAAAAGAATACCCCTTAGTATTAATATGGATGAAAAGGCGAAATGCTTTTTTTTTTTTTTTCTGGAAACAGTGTACTTTATTGAAAATAAGGGTGATGTCACCACAATGTGTAAAGCCAGATTTCAAAAAATTGGGGCAAGATGCAGTGATTCTGCACAAAAAAAATCCCCTCCTTCCCATGATCTGAGATCTCTTTACATCGATTTCCATATTTTTGTTCTGTGGGATGTGGGGAAAGGGAGTTGGCAGTGTAATTAGATGTGAGCGTGCTTGTTAATATATGTGTGGGCGTTTTTGTGTGTGTGAGTGTGTGCATGTGTATTGAGAGAGTATTATATTGAAATAATGGAGGACAGGGAGAAATATAGAGATAGGGAGAGATAATGAAAAAGAATGGAAGAGAGAGAGAGAGTTGGGAGAGAGAATGAGAAAGAATGGGGGAGAGAGAGCGAGGGATGGGTAGAGAGAATGAGAAAAATGGAGAAAAGAGAGAGAGAGAGAGAGATGGGGAGAGAGAATGAGAAAGAATGGAGGAGAGGGAGAAATATTCAGATGGGGAGAGAGAATAAGAAATAATGGAGGAGAGAGAGAGAGAGATGGGGAGAGAGAATGAGAAATAACGGAGGAGAGGGAGAAATATTCAGATGTGGAGAGAATGAGAAAGAGAGAGAGAGAGAGATATGAGGGGCGAGAGATCGAGGGAGAGAGCTGAAGAGAGAACAATTAGGAAGAAGAAGAGACAGAGAAAGAGATGGGAAGGAGAATGTACGGTTGAAAAAAGAGTGGTGGAAAACAATATTTCATAAATACCTCTTCAACCGATTGTTGGGTTAAATCCACGCTGAAAGTATATCATTTCTTAAATTATAATACCATTTCGTGTATAATGTTCAGCTATATCACATGTAACAGCCAAAGGCATAGCTCCATACGTATGTATGTGTAGATGATTACAATGTCATGTATTATTCAGTCTTACGAAACATGGTTAATAAACTTCGACGGTACATTTCAGTTCAACATTTCAGTTCTCTGCAGCGTACGCTGTTGCGTAGACGGATTTGTTCAAACTGTTTTGGTGGTGAACGTCATATGCATCTTGTATGACAAGAGGTGTCTATGAATTTACCTTACTTGTGTAATATCGAGAAGTAACATATAACCACTGTTGTGTGGTTAAGGGGCATGTATCGGAAGCCATATTTTCCAAATTAAAGGGCAGATGAAGTGGTTATCAGTTTCAAATTAAACCAAAACGACGCCATGCGATTTTGTAACAAGCATGGGAGATCGTATGCTATTTTTTTTTCAAAGCAGATTTTTCTGCATTTATTCAAAAAACAAACAGAAAACATTCAAATAACAATAATAGTATAAGATATAATTGATTTACATAAAAGTGAAAACTAAAATAAACACACAAAAATGCATACATATATATATATATATATATATATAGGCCTATATTAATTGAGAACTTGTATGGAGGTAGGTCAAATAATCAAGATAAATGCAGAGGCTAACTATCATAAGCGTGAATGCTTGAGTCGATAGCATCCGGGAAAAGGGGGAGGGGGTATATATGCCGCTGCTATAAAGTGTGTAGGAGAATAGAGTGTCACGTAGATAGATTTGTTTTCTTTAGAAAGTATCTAAATAAAGAGTGGAAAGAAAGTGAGGAAAGAAAGAAAAATGCATGTGTGTGCACGTTGGTGTGTGCATGTGAAGTGTTCGATTCGTATTGTTCATGAACTGGTCGTCTAAAATTAAATTTATGAGCTACTTTTCCCGAGCGTTCGAGAGTGATGCGCGCCATTTGCAACTCACTGTAGTAACTATTCTTGCATAATTCAACCTATCTATTGGACAACATAAGCAGAGCGTCATCTCTTGGCGAGACCTTTTGAACCATTACATCATAGTTGGTTTGGGTCGAGGGGGAATCCCCATTTTCGGGATCTATTCCTATGCACTGTGTCCTTAACTCAGTTCGGCTTTTAATGCTGTCTTTCCTGCATAGATCGACTGCAATAATGACCATTTCGTCTTGAGCATGAGGAAAAGGTGTGTTTTTGCAATATGAGGAATTACAGAATGATAGAATCAAAGATTCTCTATGATTTCCATACGTGGATAATGAATGATTATGCATATAAATACTAGCCTACTATGCCTCTTAATTAAGTTTTTGACTTGTCAGTTTGACTTACAGACTCTCTTTAATCTTTAACTTGTTAACAACAAAAGCCTGGTGTATTGAGAACCCCCTGAGCTACTTCTAGCAATAAACATGTAGCTAGAGCGCACAATATAAATTTCCAATCGCTTGGAAAAAAGCATGGTGATCATTCTGATGATATGCTAACAGTTCCTGAAAATGAATTTGTGACATTATGAAGATCGAGATGATGATGATGATGATGATAATGATTTGATGATGTATCATCACCATGATATTTAATATAACTATGGTGACTATACATCAACATCATCGTCACCATCATCATCATCATCATCACCATCATTATCACCATCATTATCATAACACTCGACATGGTAATAGCGGTGCAGCCCGTTGTGAAGCTCTAGTGCCGGTCAAATGCTTGGTCGTAGGAGGGTAGGCCTACCTCTCACTGGTCAAAATGAGGATGTTGAATAATCATTATACTCTTCGATGTGTTATTGATGCATGGTGTTATAAAAAATATTTCTGCGATAACAATCATGTGTCTTAGGCACAATCAAAGGTCTAGTTCTTTGTTTGTTTTCAATTTGATTTTGTTTGTTTCTTACTGGTGTCTCCCCACTCCTTCCATCCCCTCTCTTTCTCCATCTCTCTCTCTCTCTCTCTCTTTGTCTCTCGCTCTATGTTTCTCTCTCTCTCTCTCTCCCTCTCACCCTCTGTCTTCATTTAGTACAGGTGCTGTGGTCTAGTGGATAAATCACCCAACTGCAGATCACATGGTACGGGGTTGGAGTACCGCCGCGGCACTAATGTCCTTTGGCAAGACGTTAATCTACATTTGCCACTCTCCACCCAGGTGTTAAATGGGTACCCGGTAGGATGCGAAAGTTAATGTAGTTAGATGAGCAAGTGCGCGCTTAAATGACGTCTGGCTTGAATGCTCCCCAGGGAATGGAGAATGTGCATACATTGTGTGGGGGCAAGCCTGAATCCGATGACCGGGGTAAAAATAATATAGAAAAAAAATAGAGACATCGATGTATTAAGCACTATATAAAAGCGGAATAGTATTATAATTATACCCCAATAAACAAAATCACGTAAAAATCACGTCAATATCAAGGTATCGACTTGAGGAGAGTTACGTTCTTCAAACACCTGACATTTACGTAAATGTGTTAATACGTTTATTGCACTAGGTAACTTAAAACACACGTGCACTAAATCACGCAATTGTCACTGCAATATCACCATTATAATAACGTGATTATCCCTACCTTGGAGACCATGGTTTGTAAACCTAATACTCCCGTGTTTGTTTGGTTATGAAATTACATCTTCATAAACGAAATTATCGCGTCACAGAAACACGTGAAGCGTTAGTGATAGTTTTAGTCAAAATATCTGCGTGAAATTCACGTGAATATAACGAGGCTGACTTGAGATGAATCATGTTCTTTATTCACGTGAAATTTACGTCGAAGAGGAAGTATGTTACTGTAACCCGCGTTCAACCCAATAATTACGCAAATGTTACACAATAAATGAACCAAAATATTGACGTTCTCATCCCGTTTCTGAACATCGTGTCTTGGATCTTCCATAATTACGTCCAGGCGCGCCGGAAGCAGTTTGGGATTAGAGGGGGTTGGGGGGGGGGGGGGGGCTTGGGTGCAAACATCCCAGAAGAGAAAGCAAGTTGCAACTGGTCCAGTTGATGAACCATATAACTGGTAACCCTGGAAATTGAAATGGGCTAAATGATCCAGTTGATCCAGGCCAGTTATAATTCAACTGGTCTAGCTGAGCCATTAAAACCATTTGGTAAAACTTCCAACCAGTTGAACAGCAACAGTACTTCAGTACTCTGTATTTCCAATGTAAAGGCATTGGTAATAAGTAGACTTACATAATTGAATTAATCGAGAGAAAAAAATCGTATACTTGTACTTTATTGAAATTATTTTAGGTCATAGTTATTGTTTCCCTTATTCATGTTTAACTAAATGTAATTTATACGAAGTAGCGAAATGTCCAAATAACTGGTAATTTATATTTGTAGTATTTTCGAAATGAATTGCATATAACTAAATCAACAGTAATTAAGAAATATGCTGTAAATTCAGATAAATTGTTTAAAAAACATAGATCTGCACGCACCCCATATTCAATATGCAAATTAATTGGTGTCAGCTGGTTCAACTCGAAAAATGCCAACACTCAGTCATCAACTGGTGCAAATGGAAATATGCACACTCCAGTTATCAGCTGGTGCAATGAAAATATGCCAACAGTCAGTTATCAACTGGTGAACATAGAAATATGCCAACAGTCACGGGATTATCACCACGGAACTTAAATGGTAACTGTGAAACCATCAAGACACCCAAGAATAACTCATTTTCACACCTGGAAAACACGGAATACCCAGCTTATATTAATAATCCGTTTGAGTCACGAGATCATCACCGCGGAACTGCTGGCAAACGTTGACTACCATTTAAATAGGTGTTTTAAGACACCTAATAATGACTAATTTTCACTCCTAAAAGTCACGTATGCCCAGCTTAGATTAATATTCCGTTTGAGTCACGAGATCATCACCGCGGAACTGCTGGCAACTTTGACTACCATTTAAATAGGTGTTTTAAGACACCTAATAATGACTAATTTTCACACCTAAAAGTCACGTATGCCCAGCTTAGATTAATCATCCGTTTGAGTCACGTGATCATCACCGCGGAACTTATGGCAACTTTGACTACCATTTAAATAGGTGTTTTAAGACACCTAATGATAACTAATTTTTCCCACCTAAAAGTCACGTATGCCCAGCTTAGATTAATATTCCGTTTGAGTCACGAGATCATCACCGCGGAACTGCTGGCAACTTTGACTACCATCTAAATAGGTGTTTTAAGACACCTAATAATTACTAATTTTTCACACCTAAATATCACGGATTCACAGCTTAGATTAGTAATCAATTTTAACTACGTGATCATCACCAAGAAAGTTATGGTAACTTTGAAACCATTTAAAAAGGTGTTTTAAGACACCTAATAATTACTAATTGTTCACACCTAAAAGTCACGTATGCCCAGCTTAGATTAATAATCCGTTTGAGTCACGAGATCATCACCGCGGAACTTATGGCAACTTTGACTACCATTTAAAAAGGTGTTTTAAAACACTTAATAATTACTAATTGTCACACCTACATATCACGTATTCACAGCTTAGATTAGTAATCAGCTTGACCCACGTGATCATAACCAAGAAATTTATGGTAACTTTGAAACCATTTAAAGAGGTGTGTAAGACACCTCAGAATTACTAATTTAATATAACCAGTGATTCACGGACAGAACAATAAGACGATTAGCCGGTGTAAGTAACGTGATTATTACCATCAACCTTGGATAACCTGTGAAACTAATCGATAAAGGTGCTTACAAGACCAAATAATTACGTATTTATCGCCACCATCGGATAACGGAAAAAAAAACTCGTTGCTTGGTCAAGTGGTTATTTGGACATAAACACTTGATTTACAGAGGTAAGTGGAATCACATTACTCCAGTCGCGTGATAAACTGGTGGTTTTTAGGTTAGATGAAAACGTGAACAGGAGTACCTTTTTTGTTTAAATGAAGGCACGTGTCGATAACGTTTAAATCTAGTTCAAAAGGCACTATACTTTAAAATCACTTAAAATACACTCCCAAAAGAGGTTACTTTTTAGTGTTCTTTTTTTTTTGGGACATTACCATTTCTCTCGCTGATATCACTTAATCCTATTTCAACTACGCTTCATGATTGTTCATTTGTCTATTTGTAAAAAATACTGTTATTTTTAAACTCCTTGATTTTAAAAGTTATACTAAAAGAACGACAAATAATGTTCTTGATTACGTTGCTACTTTAATTGTTTGAGCTCATTAAATGAAAATCTAGGCTGACAATGTTTACTGTACACATATGACAGGCAATATAAAAATAACAGATACCAGAATAAAAATGAACGAAATAAAAACAAACTACAAAACTACTCGTCAGATACCACGATGAACGTGACAAAATAATCATGACTACCAAACTACTCGTCATGATATGAGAATGAAAATGAACAAAATAAAGCATTATTGCAAATCTTCTCGTCAGATTCCAGTATGAAAATTTAAAAAAGATAACCGTAGGACCAAAGTACTCTTAATTTTTGCTTAGGAACTACACCGTACGGTTTTGACAAGTGATATTTTTTTAAAAACTAAACAAAGACAATTATATTTGGATAATATGAAACAGATAATTCGACTGATAAAGCATCACAATTAACATAAATGTAAAGACATATTTCCATAACTAGTTTCCTCTTTATCAGCTATATTTAGCAACTGCTTGCAAACTGCATTTCCTAGCCTAATATTGTTGTTTTGTGTTGTTGACGATTTTGTTTTTCTTTTAAAGCCAGTGTAACCGCATTTGTCAGATGTCTAGGAATGAAAGCTAGAACAAAGTGAAGTTACATGTTTATAACCCTACAGTGTACTGTTACGTAAGATAATTATTATTTCATATCCCATGAAATCTAAACTAATTAAACTTAGAATAATATGCGCATTCCTGCACTGTACACACATATATATATATATATATATCTTGAAATATAATTTGAGCAAAAAGAGTGAACTATACATACAAAGAATGATAAGAAGGCGGGAGACAATGAACAAAACCGTTCCATACTATCTCTAGCACCCCGAAGGCATCATTAAGTTGACATATTCATCTAATTCAATTCATTAAAGTAGCAAATGAAATCTGATAGTCTGCGGTATCATTCATTGCAAATCATTACATTGTACATAAATGTACCGAATAGCATTGATATAATGAAAATACTTTGAAACATTTTAATGTAATTGGTCAGTATTTGATTACTTGATATCATGATTAATTGTGAATAAGTTCCATGATTATTACACATATACTACTAAAGAAAAACAAATATTATACATCATACTTCTTGTTGGTTCATTCCATCAAACATTATCTTCCACCTTGGAAAATATAAAATCATGTTGTGGTTAATTCACAAGATGTTTTTGTCTTTCACATAGATAATTTTGTATAGAAATGAGATATATTTTCATTTTACGTATTCAGTTTCATATCATTGTGTCAATATTTAAGGCATGATATTTCAATCAAGGCATGGTCATTCACGGAAGAAGTTTTATCATAAATTTATGATAAAGAAAGTGAATAATTATCATTGTGGATAATTATCATTGTATTGTTTCATTCATTCATAAGATCAATTCAATCACACATATTTTATTTGAATCAAAGTATTTATAGACTTTTTAAAATAAATGCTACATCCTAAAGCTAAAAAAAGTACCGAATGTTAAATTCATGATTAGGCTAATTTCTCATGTACCAAAATGTATATTCTTTGTTCAATTCATGTTACTAAAAGAAACTGAAGAAAAACAAATGATTCAACAAACTGTACTATGGTAGTATGATAAGTTGAATTAATTTTCTTCCTTTGCAACATACAACATTCCATGGAAGAATGCTAATTGACTATCTTGTAAATGCCATGATGAATAAATTAAAATAACAAAAGTGTATAAGACATACATATAAAGATAATATGACAAACACATAAAGTTTATAAGACATACATATAACAAACAACAACATAATACATCATATCTACATAACATACACATCTTATAACAGTTCCGTAAGCTATTCAACCTATCAGCTTTAGTATTACGCCTTTTTAGACCTAACTTGTAATGCATGATTAACTTATCAGTAAAAGTATTATCTTGTGAAACCCCAAAACAGTTTCTGAATATACTAATGAAAATCGCATTGGAAATTCAAAAGTTAATATCAATTATATACACTTTACCGTACAATTTCACAATCCATTCACATTCTCATAATAAGTATTTGTTAAATAAATTATGATCTGTCTTGATTACAACCTGCACATAAATGCACATTTTGCACATAACCTGGACACCTACCGACACTTCACCTTTTGAACAAATATTTAAAGGCTAATACTTTTCCTGAATGATAGATGTTGTTAGTCTATGTTCTGCCTAGGGGCCCTGCAATTAAATTTTCCCCAGCTGCAAATGATAGGTACCCACTTACACCCGGGTAGAGTGTGATAAATGTGTATAATGAAAGTGTCTCAAAGCTCTACTCTTTGTCCATGATCAACAATAGATTATTTTATAACTTTGTATGTAAAGCGCTGTGAAACAACAGTTAGTTTGTAAGAGCGCTATATAAATGACTTATTGTATTGTATTGCCAAGATTTGAACCCCAACCCTTGGATTGAGCCTCAAGTGAATGATCCACTACACCACGACACCTTTGGTTATGAGATCAGGCATGTGTACAAAGTGTCAGGTAGATACATGCAATGGATTGTCACCAATACTTGAAGGAATAATTATGAAAGTGATACCCTCGATACTCCTGCCACGTTGAGTCATTATCAATGCGGCTTCTCTCTCTAGGGCGAAGTTCAAGTAGTTCTCTAGCTGTCCTGTATTACAATGTCGAATGGATGTGAAATTTAGCTGATTCCTGCGGCTTTTTTTTTACTTTCTCTGCAAGATCTCTCCTCCCCAAGGCATTGCGAAGATCCTCCACCATCCTCCTCTTATCCGTACATGATGATCGGTTTTCAAAAGTTGTAGCACAGCACAAATGCGATTCACTGGTATTCTTTTGCCCTCTGTGATGTGCTCAACAATGTGCTTTGATTGCAAGCTGTAAGATAAGGTTAACAAATAAGTAGTGGACTGTGATGTTTATAATAGTCTGCTTACATCACATCTGATCTGCAGGATCACTAACGTAATGGCCGCACAGTACGTTGATTTCCTTGCAAGCTTTAAAATAAGGATAATAAATTGGTGGTAAACTGTGAAGTTTATAATAACATGCTCAGAGCCTGTCTCCTGCACAAGATTACTAAAGTAACGATCGCACAGTAGGTTGCTTTTCTTGCAAGCTGTAAGATAAGGATAATAAATCAATTTTGACCCATGGAGTTTATACTAACAATAATTCATTCAAAGACAAAATGCTTGTGTGCCCCGTATAAAGATACATACACAAATTCAGGACAAATGTTTAAATTTTTTGTTCCGATATGGACATAAAAACTTATAATATAGATCAGTGATACCCTACTGCTGTGAACAATACAAATGATATATGGATCATGAAACATGGTACAGATGTACAGTCAAAGAAAGATCAAAAGCTTAGAATGTATATTTTCTACATATGTATTTGCTGACTGTGCATCCCTTTGCACTTTTACACCAGTGACGTCACATTCAATATAATTTTTTATTATTTTTTTATTCATTCAAGTGGACCACAATAAGGAATAGATTTGAGAGAAGATGATGATGTAGTCGTAGTAGTAGTAGTAGTAGACTTTATTGGATAACATGTTTAGCACAGGGCTAATCTGCCACAAGGTAATCATACATCTAGAGGTAATGCTGCCAGACTGTCAGCCTGGCACCCTCACTATTGAATGTACTTCCTCTCCAGCTCTGAGAAGCGCACTTCATCAATAATTTCAAGCATTCTCTAAACTGAACTAC
The DNA here is from genome assembly GCA_035222895.1 of Strongylocentrotus droebachiensis. Classification (NCBI taxonomy): domain Eukaryota; kingdom Metazoa; phylum Echinodermata; class Echinoidea; order Camarodonta; family Strongylocentrotidae; genus Strongylocentrotus; species Strongylocentrotus droebachiensis. Next base: position 743,570 of record JAVYIG010000202.1, read on the forward strand.
AATTGACATTATGTTAGAAGTTAAGATAATATTTTATCACGTTATATTTTCTCATTAAATCTTAATTGTGTATGTTGTTTTCAATTAAGTATTATATTTAGAATCTCCATGTATTACCCTACTTTCTTAACTGAAGTAATTGAGTTACTGTTGCTACTCTAAATGCTGTATAATGAAATAAGGTTGAAGGTTGTTATTTTGCTATTTGTTAAGTGCATAATGATGGCAACGTATTACGTGCTATATGCGTATGTATTAATGAGAAATAGCTGCAGCTGAAATTGCATGTTTGTACAGGACTATATAATTCCAGGTAACAATCATGATATACACAATGGATGAGAGATACATGTACTACCGCCAGCAGATTGGGCGATGATGCATCTGCCCTGTACCCCCTCCATGCTGTTATCAAAGAGGGAAACCTTCTGCTGCAAAATTCCTTTTTTGCTGTTGCTTTTCTTTGTCAGATAACTATTTTAACTCTTATCCTGCCATGAGACTGCTAGCGCGCTATTGTTATAGTGCCATGTGCACGCGAGCGTGCTATCGATTGAAAGCCACGTTCATGCTAGCGAGCCACCGCTACGGTGCTTCGTGCGCGCTAGCGCGCAGATGTAATAACAGTTATTGTTCATGCCCATTGCACCGTGCTGAGTGCTTTTGCAGCGCTATTGAAAGTACCATCGCGTGCATCAGATTATCGGCTTTGGATTACGCGTCTTTGTATACAACAGTCAGATTGGATTTTCTCGAGTAATTCAGCGATTTGTTATTTGTAAAGATTTAAATAACACGCACTTGAACCAACCTTAAAATTAACTTGGCACGCAGAAGATTAGCACTGTGGCACAATAGGAATTAGCACTGTGGCACTGGTTGCATTGTATGGGTGGCAGCTTAAGAGTTAATAGAAAGGCGGCGCCATAGGCGTACGTATTCATAATATAATAATATTTGCCATGAAAACTAAAACAGCATCAACAACAACCACACCTTAAACTATATAGAACTACAATGGTATCAGAACGATGTGCATGCTTTGTGATTTACGTGTTAAACGAAAAAAAACCTATCGGACTATCCAGAGCAATGTGTTAGAAGTTTGTAGCTTCCAGGATAAGGGAGATATGTAGGCCGAAAGAAAGGCGTAAAAACGGCCCGAAACGGACAAAATGGGGTCTGGACGGTCACGCTTGAGTGATTTCGGATAACGAAGAATTCACTGACCCTCATTGGGTGCTAGATGCCTATGAGGTTCGAAAGGCATCAGGATAACAGAAGGGACCTAGATAGGGCTTACAAGCACTGCATGCAAACCGAATGGGTGAACAAAGAACACGTCATGATGCGAGCTATGGTACAAACGGCCGTCCATACTAACATAATCATGCAGACTATAAAATGGTGTCTAAAATGCCCCCCCCCCCCCCCCTTTGACAGATACAAAATAATCGGCTTCGAGGTGACCTGCGTTCGGCCACCCAGACTACGCTTGCAAAATTTCAAGGAAAAAGGGACGGAAAGGGGACGAAAAGTGGTCCGAAGAGAGCCGATACGTATTATCATTGTGCCGAAAATCAGCAGAATTCGTATAGTGACCCTTGTTGAAATGCGATTCATTCACAATGTTCTACGTGAACATATGCCGTATTTTGTATCATTCAAAAGGGTATTTCCCTGAGGTCAGTTCGACACCGTTGTCATCTACGCGCTATGTACTGCTAGTATTTAACAGGCCGTTACCCAATGCAAAGTAAATTCATCATTTTGGGCGATAACTTTGCGATAACGGCATCAAATTTTACCAAACTTGGCAAACAGTCACGTGTATGGGTAAATATGTCTGCTTAGTTTCGTTGGTGTAGTTATAAAGATAGCCATTTAATAGCTAGTTGAGGTTATTCCGCTTTTTTCTTGAAAACTGCAAATTTGGAGAACAATTTTTTAAAGTCGGTCAGTGATATGGTATATATTTTCGTACTTGGTTGAAAAGGGCATATGTTGAAGTGCTTAGATCCACCAAAAATGGTACGGGTTTGGCCAGGTAGAATAGGGCTACGGCCACCGAAAAAAAAATGTCGTTTACAGAACTTTAGAGGGCGCTATTTGTTTCATGCGTGATCATTGGAGCGTGGAATCCAGCATGGATATGTGCAATGATAAGATAAAGATACTGTAAAAATCTAAAACAACACAGAATTCATTTTGGTATATGAAAGCTAAGGCCAAATTAAATTTTTAGGGATCAATTTTTCAAGAATTTTAGCAAGATGGAGGTGAAATATTACTTAATTGAACAATCAAACTTTTGATCATTCATGTAGGCCTTTATGTATAGAAGTATTTTTAACTTAGTTATGCACATAATTATACAAGTCCAGTTTTATTCCCATATACTTTTATGAAACATTATGTCTGCAGTACATGAGACTTTCAGAAAAATTTAATAAATTCCTTACCATTTAACACAAAAAATACACCCCCCTTTTTTTTAACAATGTAATTCATTAAGGAGAAATCTCAATTTGAATGTTTAATTATTTTTCGTAGAAATATCCTATGAAGGCAAAGATAAATGATTGCATCCGATTATTTTTTAAATTGTGACATACTATTAAAACATTTCTCCTGTTAATGGAAGTTCCTTTAAACGGTATGTTCTTAAACATAATTTACAGTTGAAGGAATTTATTGTAAGCATCCCAATACTGATAGACCCACCTGGAATACTAGGTGTCCCCTTGAGATGTGTATCAGCAAGCACGACCAGCTTAGTATCATAAAGAGCTTGTTTCAGTCTCCGATGCTGGTCGCAAGGCTCCACGGTCTGTCTCCAGTCAAACAGCATGCAACGTGTTCCCTTGCAAGTTACCCGGTCACCTTTGTGGTTGGTGTCAGTGTATTTATTGATAGCTGCCATCTTAAATCCAAGTACTTGTCCCAAGGCCTCCATCTGCTCACTCGTCTCAATGTCTTCAGCCAGCTTGAAGAGAAGCTCATCGGCAATACTTTCTTGCGTCGCCATTACTATAGAGCCCATACCAAAATAAGGAAGAAGGGAAATAGACATGGCTCGCAAGCACTGCATGCAAAACGAATAAATGAATAAAGAACACGTCATGACGCGGGCTATGGCCCAAATGGACCTCCATACTAACAAAATAATTTAAAGAACCATTTTGGAAACATTTTCTTATACAATTTGGTAAAAAAAAGGAAATGAGACACGGACACGGTATATTTTTATAAAGAATTAACGAACGAATGTGTGTGTTTTTCTTCGCTCGCTCGGATTGCTTGCAACATTTAGAAGCATGATGATTTAGCGCAGTGAAGTGCCTGAAATCCTCCATAGCTGGGCAACAAGATGCCAGAATGTGTATTTTGACAGGTATATTTGTCCGAATATAATCACATAAGGGCAGCTTGGTGTCCGAATATAGTTGTCAACATTTTTTCTACCAATATAATATTTAAGAACGCTCGTTCGCTTCACCCGCTTAGTTTAATTTATTAATTTTAATTTATTTCATATTTTGCATTCACATTCATCACACAAATCATAATTAATAACAAATACGAATTTAGAATAACCCTTTCAATATGTGTACAAATGCATACAATATCATGAAACCATGACAGTAATAATACAGTTCAAATAACATATGGAGATAACAATACAATTGCATGTTATTTAACCTGAAATTAGACAAATGTATTTTTCAATGGAATATGAGGGAATCTATCAAAAAAGCTAAGGTTAATAATTGTAGATTCCCTTGTTAATAGCAGTAGTCTAATGTGCATATCAACTAAATTAAGTAACCAACAAAAAAGCACTTAGAAATGTGATGATTATGGGCAACGAAATGGGATTAGGGTGCAGCAAAAGTTTTATTTATAAAAAGGTTGCCTTGCTTTAGCACACTTTATTTCATCCCTTCAGTTCATTTAGTATTATAAAAATAAGATCTCCTCTCTCTACGCTCCCTTGCATGATAAACTTTATAATGGTAATATTAATAATGATAATGAAAATAATTATGATGATAATAACAATGGTATGTTGTTTTACCCACGTATGCCTTCTCAGCTTCTCTACAATCTCCTTTTTATCCCCTAATTGTATGTAACTCTTATATTTGTATTTTTTTGTAATTTGTATTTTATCTGTCTGGATAATTTGTAAATGTTATTAATATTATTATTTGCAATGTTGTCTTCTTTCGAATACGGACTAGATGAAAAAAGCTTTGCAACTGAAGGCAGTCTTCTGTAAACATCAAATTAAAATAAATCTAACAAATGAAGGCAAGCATTCAATGGTATAAAGGGAATACTTTGAAATATATCAAATAACAAATTGAATTTCTTGAAATTGAGAATGATCATTAGTTATTTGAGGTCCTCGTTAATATGACAATTTTGAAAATATGAACAGTTTTAATCACGTTTTATCTTACTTTTAGTCATATATCTAAGATCTTCAGGTTGCTGAATTGTGAACTTGAAATGTTGGAGTGTTTACTAACCCGTTTTATTTCTTGAAATATAATTATCAACATGAAACGCGTAGCTAGATCTACGCTAAATATCATTTATTTGAACAAATAAACTATGGACAATTCATGACGGCCAGTATTCTATGTATCAAACTATGTTTAACTTAGTTGTGCAAATACCTATACATGTCCAGTTCTATTCCCATATACTTTCATTAAACATGTGTGTGGTTCATATACTCATTTCGTTTATTCATTACAAGAAATTTCAATTTTTATTTTTTAATTATTTTTCGTAGAGATATTTAATGCAGGCAAAGATAAATGATCGCATCGGATTATTTTTATATTTTGACATTTTATTAAATGATTTCTCCTGCTTATGAGAGTTGCCTTAAATTGTAAGTTCTTAAAACCGATTTACAGTTTAAGGAAGTGATTGTAAGCACCCCAACATTGATATACCCACCTGGAATACTAGTTGTCCCCTTGAGATGTGTATCAGCAAGCACGACCAGCTTAGTATCATAGAGAGCTTGTTTCAGTCTCCGATGCTGGTCACAAGGCTCCACGGTCTGTCTCCAGTCAAACAGCATGCAACGTGTTCCCTTGCAAGTTACCCGGTCACCTTTGTGGTTGGTTTCAGTGTATTTATTGATAGCTGCCATCTTAAATCCAAGTACTCGTCCTAAGGCCTCCATCTGCTCACTCGTCTCAATGTCTTCAGCCAACTTGACGAGAAGGTCATCGGCAATACTCACTTGCGTCGCCCTTACTATAGAACCAAAGCGAAAGAAAGGAAAATACTAGAACTGCAATTATATTAGAATGATATGCATGCATTGACGCCCGTATTTATACGTGACAAGAAGGAGCATCTCCCGGAATATCCATAGCAATTTGTTAGAAGTCTGTAGCATCTAGTATAGTGTATATAGGTATATAGGCCAAAAGGAAGGCTTCAAGAAACAGCCCGAAACGACAAAATGTCGCCTGGACAGTGACGCACGACTGATTTCGGAGAACAAAAGTAAGCCAAAGATTATCCCCATTAATACCCCCTTCACATACACAGATTTTTCTTACGAGTCCTTTCGGATCGCCAACTCGTAGTCAATCGCGAGCATCCGTTAATCACTCGCTGGTATCCGTAAATAACTCGTCACAACTCGCAACAACTTGTATAATGATCCGTAAAAAGAGAGGCAAATTTGTTGACATGTCAACAATCTTCTTACGATTGTCCACGGATTGAATTGTCCGTAAATAGCTCTTAAATAGCTCGTAACAATCCGTAACCATCCGTAAACCGCTTGCAACAACACGTAACCATCCGTAAACTGCTCGCAAGAACCCGCAAATGACTCGTACAAGATTTTTGTAACGATTCTTTACGGTTAGTTTACGATTATTTGTTTACGGATTATTTACGGATTATTGCGAGCAGTTTACGGATGGTTACGTGTGCTTACGTGTTGTTTACAATTTTATTCGGGTCATTTTACGATGGTTTACGGATTGATATGGGTTATTGCGGGCATTTTACGTGTAGTTATGAGTACTTTACGAATAGATACGTATACTTTACGTATGCTTACGAACGGCTTACTATTTGGGGAAAGGTATAACAAATTTGAACACTTCATTTTCAGTTGATATTTTTTCCTAAAAATCTCGAAAAAAATGACTCGTAAATACTCGTAACTTACTCGTAACTATTCGTAACAACACGTAAACAGGTCGTAACTTACACGTTAGTTGCTCGTAGTTATCCGTGACAACTCGTAACAAATCGTGGCCTGTTGCCGTAAATACATCGTAATAATTCGTAATAATTTGTAATAAACCGCAAACAGCTCGTAATAACTCTTAAACCGGTCTTAAAAGTGGCCAAATCGTAAGAATCCGTGAAAGATCTGTGAATTTGTGCGATCCGTAAGGACTCTTAAGAAAAATCCGTGTATGTGAAGGGGGTATAAGTTTGAAAGAAATCAGAATCTAAGAAGGGACCTAGATAGTGTTCGCAAGCACTGCGGGCAAATCGAATGGGTGAATAAAGAACAAGTCATGACGCAAGCTATGGCCCAAATGGCCCTCCTTACTAACAAAATCATCCATCGTATTGATTGGCTTCTAAAATTCCCCCCCCCCCTCCCCCACTCCCTTGACAGGGTATTGAATGGCGTCTTAAATGACCCCCTAGACTTTTTTTTCCAAATCAGGCTTTGAGATATCCTGCGTTTGGCCACCCAGAATATGCTTGGAAAATTTCAAGGAAAAAATATCGGATAAGGAGCGAAAATCATTCATACAAATTACGTCATAGCCGATACGTGTGATAATTTGGTGGAAACCCAGCGGAATCCGTATTTTGACCTTTGTTGAAATGCCATTAACTTAATTTTTTCTGCGTAAACATATAACGTATTTGGTATCATTCGAAAAAAAATGTCTTTGCGGTCAATTTGACACCATTATCATCTGCGCGCAATGTACTGCAATCATTTAACGGGCTGTTACCTAATGCATAGTAAATTCACCATTTTGGGCGATAACTTTGTGATGACGTCATCAGATTGTACTAAACTTAGCAGACAGCTGTCAAATGTATAGAAACATAAGTAAGTCAAGTTTCATTTACGTAGGTTTAAAGACCTTAATTTTATAATAAGTTGAAGTTATTTCGAAATTTTTCTTCAAAAATGTGGATTTGGAGGGCAATGTTCGCAAAGTCGGTCAGGTATAGGGTATATTTTTTGATTTGCCATGTAAGAAGGTGTCTTGAGGTATCTTAACCCCCAAAATGGTACGGGTTTGGCCATGCACGATAGACCTACGACCACAGAAAGAAAGCCGTTTTCAGAACCTTAGAGGGCGCTATTTATATTATGCGGAATCATTGGAGCGTGAAATCCAGCATGGCTATGCGCAATGATTAGATTAAAAAAACTGTGAAAATGTGAGACAAGACAGAATTGGTATAACAAAGTTATACACATTTTAGATTGTTAGGGTTCAATTGTTCACGAATTTTTGAGATTTTTCTTAGAATTTGAATTCCAAGTACGATGATGGCATTTGGAAGATTAGGGCCCCATTTCACAAAACTTGTCATCAGTGACAAATGGCTTTATTTTTTTTCAAGCTAGTGAAATCTTTGCTTCTGATTGGTTATCAGTAGATTTATCACTGATTTGTTTTCATTTGTCATTGAAAAAAGGCTTTGTGAAACGGGTCCCAGGTTCAACGTCGCAGATAAAGGAACATCTCTTTAACTATCTTGAGATATTTGTTAAAAGTCTGTATGATCTTAAAGTGGAGATATGACAAAGAAAGAATGGAATTGATGCCAGAGAGGATGCCGCTAGTGAAAAGGACCTAGATTGGAATACCAAGCACTGCGTGCAAAACGAATAGGATTTTCGGGGAAAAGACCAAGAAGAAGACGACGAAGAATTCAGAAGGCGAACAATAACAAGGCATTGACGAAAGTCGTCAATGCAAACATCTGATGGCCCTTTATTTTGCTTGTCAGAAATCTTATGGAGTAGACTGCTCCTCTTTACAAAAATCCACTCCCGGTTGATACTATTTTTTAGAATCTGCTTCCCGTTTCATAAAAATTGTCATCAATATCAAGTAACAATAACTGATATGAGCTACAGGAATTGTGGCATTTGTTTGGCTGGGAGCTAATTTCTTATACATTTTGTGTGCATGTGTTAATGATAACGAGTTGATGAACAGTGCTCTGGTTCACCCAAAAGAGTGACAGTCGACACGATCCATTCTCTGCCTTTCATTTATATTCTTTAACTCAACTCACTGCTCAACAATTGGCGCAAGTGAACACAAGTATGGTGTCTCTGAAAAAAAAGAAAAACACTATTCTATATGCAGACGATTATACATTCATTGGCAGTGTGTTTTGATCCCATTCATGACACCAAATAGAATAACATTAAACCCCCTCTCGATTGACACAATACATTATATTCTATACTGACATAGAATATAATGTCTTGTGTCAATCGAGTGGGGGGGGGGGGGGTTACTGTTATATAGAATGTAAACGTAGTTGTGAACTAATTGAACAGATACTGCATACTTACTCGTTGGACTTTTTCCCGCTGACTCCACCCCATCCTCACTCATACCTGCATAAAAAAATAGTTGAGGTCTAGTGGATACATCTGAGTGCTGTGGATCATAATGTATTGGGTTCAAATCCCTGCCACAGCAATAATATCCACCGACAAGATGTAAATCTACATTTTCGGGGTTTGTGAGTTTGGAGTTTGACCATAAACATTTCAGGTACAATAATTATGAACCTAATCCAACTGCTGAAACCAAAATAATAGAATCAGACATAATATTCTATACTATTTTTGTTAGAATAGTAAGATATTTGTGAGATTAATCTCAATTTCAATTTCATGTCAATTTCAAATTATTCAACCATTTAATAATCGTTAATGTAATAAAATTTAACATATACAAAGTATTAAAGATTAGGAGCCCTTATTTGGGTAAGTAAAACACCCGTAAGAAGGGGAACTTCATGTGCATAACCAATACAAGAAAAATTATTATGAATGAAGTAAGGCATGATGGGATTTAAAGGTTCAACCAATTCATCACCAATCTCATCGTTTGTGGAAAATCAGAATTTGTATGATCAAAGTGAAATGTGCAACATGTTGTGGAATTATTAAAAACAATTTAAAACAAAATCAGGCCCTTGTATAAACCGGGAGTACCAATAATTATTTTAAACACAGAAGTACAATTATTGCACCAATAACCCCAAAGTGCGCCAATCAGCTAAAATATTATTTGTGTACAGCTAGAAGGTTTACATTAAACTTAACACAATTTTACCTGGCATTTTGTGCATCAATATTTGAGGAGTATGAAGAAAATCAAGTAAAACAGGTCCCCCCCCCCCCCCCGCATACGAAACTAAAGTTGGACTTTGGTTCCATGCAGGCTCTAGTCTGTGTCATTAGGGACTTTTAGATTTGCACGACGAGAACGTGGACTGCTACGTGGACATTCTAATACACAGCAAAATAGTTTTTGGTGGCGTACCAAGTATTATAGACCTACCAAACTTGGACCTGATTGCAGCCTTAGGAATGTAATGTAGTCCACACATGAGTGACTTTCCCTTGGAGCAGTCTTTAATCAGTTTCTTCGACTTGCACTTCGGATTCGGGCACAGAAAGCGGACATCATACTTGATCCTCCTAGCCCAGTGCAGAATAAGGCTATCAACGGTTTCTGTTACAAAGTCCATCACCTGCCATAAATACACAAACATCCTCAAGACAGAAATTTTATTTTAAATTCTTGTTGGCTACTTCAAGCTTGTTTTACTTTGATTAAAATTTACAATATATGGATCTACAATGAACCTGTCATAATGGTAGTGCATTGATCACACGGCACATTGACTTTTATTGTCCCTTTACCTAACAAAGTCTGCCAAGACACATGAAAAGGTATTGCTGATTCGGGTGGCGAGAATAAAATGATCCTCCCTTCTTCCTGATCAATAAACGGTGCATTTATTTCGAGGTTTGTTTCCAATTTATCTAGACCAAAATTAATCATGAACTATTGATATTCTCTTGGAAGTTCATTTTAAAATTGTCCATAAACAAACTGACACAGAACGGTTTCAAAAAGGTCAATCATTTTGATGAAGTACAATGTTTCACAGTTTGATAACTAAACTGAGTTACCATATAAACTAGATGTAGAACGTGGCTTAAATTAACCCGACTTTCAGAAATACAATTAGAGCTAATCCTAGCTTTTAACCGTAGTGGATTTTTAATAGTCAAGTATGAGTGCTCTTTGGTTTAACTTTATTGTCCTCTAATATATTAACAGGACTCAACGTTTCACCACACTTTGGGATATATGGTCGTTAGTGTTAAGTCAATTAACTCTGCATAACTCAAGTACAAGTCATATTTGTTTTCGTTAGTTAAATCAATGTTCTTGAAAAACCTATGCAAATTATGTGTTATTTACACTTCTTAAGTCGGATTTTGCCTAAGTCAAACTATTTTTGTTGCGTTGTCAACCAATTCGACTTATGCAGAGTAAACTGTACTTTCTATAAGAAAATTATGGTCTATGACACATCCAAAGATTATTTACCAGTGACAGTTTCAAATCAATGGTTTAGAGACCTTTCTCAGATGTGTACTGCCAGACACAAGCAAGCTACCAGTTTTCCAATCGAACAACAACATCATTTTCTCTTTTCATTTATATTGTGTAATAATTGAAACCATCCCGTTGAGCTACCTACCTCTTTGACAGCGCTTGGGGCTGGGGGTTTGTGACTATCCCCATCATGATCAAAACCAGCAGCCGCTCCTTGATATACAATGACCTGACATGTTCAGCACCAAATGTAGAGGGAAACAGATTTTGAAGAAATTATTGATATGATGGTGTGTAATTTTGTTCATTTCCACTCAGTTTTTTGAGAGTGATGTATTAATTTATTTATACATTTTTAAATGTTGTGTTCGTTCAACAGAGTATGTTCCTCAGCACACATTAACTGATTTGCAAGAGAGTACTTATTACATGATACAATTAAAATACAATGTAAAACAAAACAATTATAGCATAACAAAATATTACAATACATTATAAAACAAAACAAGAACAAAAAGATAGGTTGAAAATAACAACAATTAAAGGGCTTCTGATCAAATCTTGAATACACTTATTAGCTGTGTGTGTATTTAGAACCAATACAAACAGTGAGATATTTTGAGGTTCCATTTTTCAGATTAGAGCACGAAGAAGCAGACCTTAATACTGAATTATATGTAAAGTTTAGAGGGTTACACAATGCAATTATTTCACAGAAATAAGAGCACTGGTTCTTTACGTATCGACAGTATGATTGTCTTCAGGATTCAAGAGCACGAAGAAGCAGACCTTGATACTGAATTATATGTAAAGTTTACAGGGTTACACAATGCAATTATTTCACAGAAATAAGAGCACTGGTTCTTTACGTATCGACAGTATGATTGTCTTCAGGATTCAAGAGCACGAAGAAGCAGACCTTGATACTGAATTATAGGTAAAGTTTACAGGGTTACACAATGCAATTATTTCACAGAAATAAGAGCACTGGTTCTTTACGTATCGACAGTATGATTGTCTTCAGGATTCAAGAGCACGAAGAAGCAGACCTTGATACTGAATTATAGGTAAAGTTTAGAGGGTTACACAATGCAATTATTTCACAGAAATAAGAGCACTGGTTCTTTACGTATCGACAGTATGATTGTCTTCAGGATTCAAGAGCACGAAGAAGCAGACCTTGATACTGAATTATAGGTAAAGTTTACAGGGTTACACAATGCAATTATTTCACAGAAATAAGAGCACTGGTTCTTTACGTATCGACAGTATGATTGTCTTCAGGATTCAAGAGCACGAAGAAGCAGACCTTGATACTGAATTATAGGTAAAGTTTAGAGGGTTACACAATGCAATTATTTCACAGAAATAAGAGCACTGGTTCTTTACGTATCGACAGTATGATTGTCTTCAGGATTCAAGAGCACGAAGAAGCAGACCTTGATACTGAATTATAGGTAAAGTTTAGAGGGTTACACAATGCAATTATTTCACAGAAATAAGAGCACTGGTTCTTTACGTATCGACAGTATGATTGTCTTCAGGATTCAAGAGCACGAAGAAGCAGACCTTGATACTGAATTATAGGTAAAGTTTACAGGGTTACACAATGCAATTATTTCACAGAAATAAGAGCACTGGTTCTTTACGTATCGACAGTATGATTGTCTTCAGGATTCAAGAGCACGAAGAAGCAGACCTTGATACTGAATTATAGGTAAAGTTTACAGGGTTACACAATGCAATTATTTCACAGAAATAAGAGCACTGGTTCTTTACGTATCGACAGTATGATTGTCTTCAGGATAATTGCGGAGGCTATTCATTGCCTATGAAGGTGTCCGATGCACGGCCTCAAAAACTTTACATACAATTTAGTATCTCCACCATGATAACAAAGGTATCGCTGACGCTTGACTCAGACCTTGATAGTTGCTTCACAGGGAGGTAACATCTCTATTAAGGCATGGTGCACTCCATCAACCATTAGACTGATGTGACGATGGAAAAGAGTGACTGGTTCTCCATCTCTTTCACCCATCCATCTGACTGCTCTCGCCATCAACCGATGAAACAGCCCATCTGTAGAAATGACAAATGAGAGTGATGACGAACAGATTATGGCTAGTAACGTTTTGAAAGCCAGCTCAAAAACATATATTAGCTGCAATAATACTTAACAACAATTATATATTTCTGAGAAACAAAACACGAGTTTCTAACAAAATGGACTACACTCCGACTATCAACATAGTCATAACTATGTCTAGTGGCTTTTACAGCTGACCGCCCCGACACGTCCTTTGGCAGGACATTAATCTACATATGCCACTCTCCACCTAGGTTTTAAAAAGGGACCGACAGGGAGGAATTCCTTGATTTGCTGGGGGCAACCTACATCAAGTATCCCAGAAGAGCTGGGGTATTATTAGAGCACATTGAGCAGCTTGCGTGGTGGATATGTGCACTCTGAAATAATTCAATATTGATATTATCATTCGAATTAAAGCAAATAAAAACGAATATTGTAGACAAATCTGATACAAAAGACACATCAGAAATAGTTTGTAGCTTACCATCTTTCTACTCAAGGTTGAAGCCAATCCTATAATTTTTAAACTTATCCGTGAGTTGGAGAAAGTGAACTTCTAGTTTACTTTGGATACATGGGTGATCTTTTGCAAGAACCTATTAAGGTCAGTCAAACTTGTCTATTGAGGCCACTCAAAGGAAAATAGAGCAAGTGGCCACTGTAGACAGGTGGTCTTTCAGAACACACATTTCTTTCTCAAGGCAGACGAAATATATGGCCTTTCTGGACAGGTGGCCACTTAGACAGGTTTGACTTTATACCCACCTTGTTGCAATATAATTACAATATGGTCTCTTTGGAGCAAGAGAGCATTAACTCTGCAATACATTACACGTGTTAACACCCTTCTGGCTGTAAACAGATGATAAATTCATCCTCACCTGGTAAGAAGCCTCTGAAGTCCACATAAAAGTCTGTAGAAGATTTGATCTGTTTCATCTCTTCTGGGGGGCAAGGAGACGTCAGTCTGGAAGGAACATAGTAGCGCTTCTGCAGCACCTTCTCTGTTTCATTTGATACCTACAATATAACACCGTATCCAAACACTCAAACCATCAATACAAAGCAAAATAAACAAGAAACGATTTTTTTTTTTCTTCCAGAGATCTAAGCAAAAAACAAAGCAATTCATTTTTCAATCGTCAACAAATTGAGCAATTTTGATTTCAATTTTCAGGAATACACATTTGTAAAAGCTTTCAAAACTCTCCTTAATCCCTACATTTCACGGCACAAAACAGTTTTAAAAAAATACTAAGGAACATGTATGCATATATAAAAACAAATTACGTTATCCAAACTAAAGCATATTTAAAATAAGGACATTGTGTACCCTTTTTCAACCCTGAGTCAATATTTGCACACAAACATATATATTTATATGTACCAAAGCTGGTACATATCCTTTATTTGCTCCTATATTGTTTGTATATTTCTAGTCACAATATTCTGAAATTAACGTGAAACACTAAGGTTAACGTGAACAAGATGTTTAGCACCTGCAATAATTGCTTTTGACGTTATCAGTATCCTACCCTAACCTAATTTATAACCTAATAAGTGCAGCAATGGACCAAAACATATGTCCCAACCCTAACCCTAAACCAAATACCCAATTGTAACCATGAACCTAAGCCTATAGTTATGATAACATAAAACACGGGGCATTGTTGGGGGAGCACGCACGGCGCGTAGCACCATTTAGCTGGATATTTTACCACAGTATCTACTCCATCCTGCTGGAGTCGTTGTACAGGAGCCTCACAGATGAGATCAAACTTGGCCATGAGCTCGACTAAGGCCTCCTTCTTCTCCAAAAAGCCTTGCCACATATGCTGAATCAACCTATCCTCTAAGATACCAACCTCCTCAAGAGTGGTCCAAGCATCACTCACGATCCCATCCTGGAATTAAAACACAATGTCAACTTAATCGCAGTTGGAATAACTGGACATATGACTATGGATTGTAAACCATTTCTACTTGGTGAAGAGAGAGATTTGTAAAATCAATATTATAAATAATATGTCCAATCATACTCTAAAACTCTGTCTCTCAAGAGACTTAGTAAGAGCAATGTTCATTCAGGTCATAATGCCACAGTTTACCATTACATGTTGTTAAGTGTACTTCTAATTTACTATATTTTAACACATATATGCATTGTGTCTGAATCCGATGCCGGGGGAAATGATCCATTTGTAAAGCTAATACAGACATTGTTGATGTATTAAGCTCTATACAAACCCAGAGCACTATTATAAATGGAGGGGAAGATTTTTCACCCTTTATGCAGAATCGTAGATGATAATGACCTGCCTGAATACATCAATTAGCTACATGTTCTCCTACGACGTCTTGTATGACAGACTGCATAGGACCTTTGTGGTATGCGATTACTTTTGAATGTCCAATTCCCATGCATTTCGTTATATAAAAAAATGCTGCAGCTTACTGCAGCAAGAGTGAATGAGGTTGTAAAGGAGGAGGTTTCTCACCCTCTTTGCGGGAGCCAGGATGGTTATGACTTGTTTGAAGACATCAATTAGCCATTGAGGATTCAGGATAACCATGTCTCGTAGGAGAGAGTGCTGGTCTTCGATGCCTCCGTAGTAGACTACATTACCCAGGTCGTGGTAAAAGGTCAGCATCGTGAGAAGTTCATGCTCCAATTCCATCCCGACTGACTGCGTCAGTTCCTTGGTCTGGGAGAATGCAAAAAATGGCTTCAAAATCATCATATTATTGGTTAGAAACATCACAAAAAGTAGCTATAATATGAATAAATATCGTAACAGTAACACTACATTTAATTTACACAGGGCATACACAGAATGTGAATATATTAATCAAGCAAATATGTTACAGAATGCAACACGAAGCCTTCATTTTATGCCAAGATTTTCAAAGGGACTACATCCATTTATTGAAACAGGCATGAAGTGGGCCATTTACAAATTGAAAGGGTATCACTGATGGATGCATTTAAATAATGTAGCATAACATATTCCCAACAATACCAGGAGAGTTGTAGGTAGCGATGAAGAAATGAAATAAGGACTTAACTTAATTTTCCTTGCAAATGAAATATATACATAAATAAATTTGTTAGAAAATTCAGTACCAACACATGGACAATTTGAAAGAAAAAAAAACTTTCAAAGGAATAAAGCCCAACTAGGCTTTTAAAACTTATAGTTCAAATATGAACTGTAAATATACAATTGATCTCAAATTGTCTACCATTACAATACCCGAACGCAAATAACATGAGAATGACAAGAATTAACCTTGCCGTCCTACCTGATCTAACGACATGTAATTGATTTCATGTGCAGCTAGAGCTTCCTCAAATAAGAGCCATCTGAGTGGAATCTCTTCTCCCATGTAAGGCTCTGCCATCGCTACTCTCTCAATGTGTCTCCTCAACGCAACCAGCTACAAAGGAGAGTAATTATTGGTTGTTATTTTTTTAACGTGACATGCAGCTCATCATAATAACAACTTCTTAGGAACTTTCATGAAAGTGTTTTGGAAATTATCATAGATTCATATTGAGATTAGATGTCAAAAGGAATACACACCTACTTTTAGAGTAAGCAGCTTTTAACAATTTTGTAAACAAAAGTCAGATATTAACAGATGGCTATGTCACTTCTTTGTGTATGAAAGAGCATTTTAATATATGCCATAGTTAAACGATTGGGACAATATTCAAGGCCAAAAATAACCCTTAATCTAAAATCCATCACATTTCGTCCCATGACTCCAAGCTGTTGTATGTATTTTGTTACAGAACAATGGACTGCATTAGCTTAACTGTTTGACGTGATATATAATTGTTGAGGTGGTCCAATTATGTGGAGCAATTTGAGCAGCACTTTATAACTGCAAGGAAAAGTAATGTTACATTTTGGATTGGATGTAACTGGATCGGATATATAATTAGTAATACTCTTTTGTTACAGGTTACTATAAATTATGAAAGTTGATGATTATTTATGATGTACCATATCGTCTTTGTCCTCTAAGCTGTTTTCAATTGCGTAATACTCGGGGACCACATGGCATTGAAACGGCCTCTCCATGATAGATTCACGGATCTTCTTAAAGGCAGAGCCAATCTAGAAGACCAAAAGAGTGAAATGAACATGAAAATACACATCTTAATAATAATGTCAAACATGCATGCATACCTCACTTTAGATGAGAACACGATAATCTATGCTCAATTACAGAATGCCGATATGAAATAGCATAACGCAATTAAAGTACACCATGATATCGCATTGGTTTTAATACAAGGGGAAAAATGCGAGAAACAGATCAGTGAAGATTTGAACAAAATCTGTTTACAAACAAGAAAGTCATTACATTTGGAAGTTATTATCAATGCAACACAATTTGGCAAATATGTGACTTATCTGTTTACGAGGTCGTCTCCCATTTGCTTGGTAGTGCAATTTTAATAATGTTTTATTTTCTAGCTTATAAATTGAAGAAATGGGGCTGTGTAAAAACATATTTGTAATGATTGGTTACATCTAGCATGTACGTACGACTGAATAGTTTGTTCAGATTAAATAAATATACTTTTAAATGTATTACCCTTTAATCAGATATTGCTCAAATTTTCAGTGATCCGTTTCTCTAATGTTCTTGTACTATCAAAACCAAAATAATACCAAGTTGAATTCCTTTTCAAAACGTCCATTCACAAGAAAGTGAAAAATCCAAATGTTGCAAAGTTTTATATAGTCAAGCTGTTATAATGCGATAGCACAATCTCAATGCCAAACTGACTCCTATCTGAATCCAAATGGCCGCTCAGGTTTAGACAGAAATAATCGTTTGGTATGGGGAATTCTTTAATAAAACCACATTTTAAAGACTCCTGTTGACGAAAAGTCTTTCTCGAAATTAAAAGTAAAATGAGCAAGATATCGTAAGCCAAAGTATATATATATATATATTTTTTTTTACAATAACAGGGAGTGTAATTGTGCAGCCAAAATGGATATGTGAAGATGTGAAGGTGTAAAGAGTGAACGAATTGTAGCATCTCATCCATCTCGGTCAAGAAAAACAGTTGGGCTAAACAAAATATTTTTTTTCATTATAAACAAGTGTGTATATAATAAACTATTACCTTTTCCCTTTTCTCTCGTGCATCTCCTTTCACACTTTCTCGATGCGTACCAACGATGAATATTGGTGGAGATTTCTGGGCGGTTTTAGACGTACTCTTATTTATGACTGAAGACGGCGCCACAGCATGGGCGTAGATGGAATACAACCAGAAATTGATGAACTCTAGACATGTCAGTTCTGATTTGGCACCTCCTTTAACCTGCGTTTTAATTGTAAATTATGTGTATGATAAGGCCAATAATAACTAGATGGAACTTCGACCGCGCGCAGACGAAAATAATGCCTCTGCTATAGAGCGATTTTACAAACCAAAACGGAAGTCATTTTTAATATTGAAGTTCCATTAACAGGTTCTCAGAATATTGTGATGACAAGCTTTTTTCGATATACATGGCTCTGCGAGATACATACATGTTCTGAGTTTGATAGTAATCCATCTTTCGGTTTTAGTGAAAATGCGTTCACAAGCTATTTATAGGCATACATGATGAGCCCCACTATTTTGACCTGTGACCTCTTCACTATAAAAACGAATCAGTTCATTGGCTCTACAAGATACATACATGTTTTCAATTGTGATGGTAATCCGTCCACCGGTTCTTGAGATAACGCGATACAAGCTATTTTTGCATTCATAATAAGCCCTGTGACATTTGACCTCGTGATTAACCTCGATAGTAAATTAATTATCAAGAGAAATTACAGTACTCCTCGATATTCATTCGGTAAAACATCACCAACTATTATGATTGGTATTTTTTCCCTCAAAATTTGATCGCTTTAATGACGTGCCCAGGTGTGGAAATGATCGGCAGGATGACCTCGTAGGCCTACGTGGATTTTCAAAGAGATAGACATTTTAGCTATTTAATATCACAGTACACCCTGCTCTGATAAAAGACGGGAAAAGGGTTAATATATCACTGATTTAATCGTACCATTAATTACACATGAATTAATCTACACCGCAACAGGTAGTTGAATCTACATTTTAAAATAGTTAACATGAACAAGAGCTACTATAATATTTTGTACGAGTAATGAATAATAAAAATATGTAACATTTTACAAAATAATTAAGGCAAAATAAGGTATGTTTGGCAAAGAAAACACAACACTATCTAAAATGTATCTATCCTCTGTAAAGCATAATTTATTTTGCCATGCAGTATTACATGAAATACAGACATACCATTTCATAATTCTTGTCTCTGGATTCAGGGGGAACGACAGAATCCAAACTTCTACTGAGATCAAAGACAATCACATAAATAGCTCGCCACGTCAGAAATACCTACAGGAGAGAGAATAAAAGTGATGCATAAGTATTTAATAACTACAATGCTATGTTGTTTCTATATGCTCTATTATTGTCTATAATAATAAGGGACCTCAGGCACTGTTTATATACGATCAACAACTAAATGTTCCATACCATTTGGTGTGTGTGTGTGTGTTTTTCGTAACTCATGAATGCAAGGTGGACTGATTGAATGAGGGCCTTTGTTAAATACTTTTAGATGTAAGTTTCAATATGTCACATTCTCAAGAAACTTAAATCTTGACAAATCAATTGTTTACGTACTTAAGAAATAGAAAACTTGATAAGGGTATGAATAATGTAGTTGTTAAATGTATTGATATAGAGAGTATAATTAAGCAGTAAGGGCAAGAGGTCTCTAAACTGCAATATCTTTTTTCAAACCCAAGACAATGCATTCATTTCAAAAATTGTATTAAGTTCTCTGAATAAAACTGACTGATGTAGATCCTCTGGTTCCATATATATATAGCCATTATCAATTGCATATTATTATTAAATCCTAGATAACTCTGTGACAATGACAGGTCAAAGGAATAATAAACTTCTGTTGAAAAATAAATAATATTACACAATTAAGACATAGTTCTTAAGTTTTTGCAGTTTACAGCACTTTTCTTCACTTTATTAAATAACAAGAAGCCAGCAATTCTTAACTATTGTGAAGTCTGTTCTCCTTCAATGGAATATCAAATATATAAACGAAGCAATAATTTAGACACTGGGCATGACTTTGCATCTATGACTGGATCACACATTAATGCACCTGTATGAAACGTCACTAAATGGTTCAACCATATATGTAGGCCAACAGCTGTGCATATTAAAAGTACATGAATCCATGTGCCCTGAACTGAAGCATTATATTGAGACAGTAATTTCATTGAGAATGAGATATCTACACTGAAACTGATCAGAACAAAATCACAAGAGAAATATAAAATATTTAGGACAAAAAAAGCCATAATGGATGTATGGGAGACTGAAGTCAATACAATTTATTCAATTTTTTCTATATAATCTAAAAATACAATTTGCTTTCATGGCAATACGGTATAATTTACAAGGAATCTAATATTCTTAAAATGATATTGAACCTGATGGGTTGAGTAATATATGTCGTGTCCAGCAAAGTCCCATATACTTAGTGAGACTCCTTCTCCCCTACCGCTATCAGTCCTGTCTGTTCCTATATCCTGAGGAATGAAGAAAATGAATACACATCTATATGAACAATTGGCAACAACAACATTTAAAAAAAAAAATGGAAACATCAGTACTAATCCTGAAGACAATCACAAAACAACTTTGTCCAAACGCGTATCATGAAGAAATCTTCTATATCACATACTGTAGCATCATTTTTAACAGAGTATGAGCAAAACTTCCAGTAAGCAAATCACCATTTTGTATCCTGTATATATATTCACAAGGTTTTTTTCTCGATGGAAACCTATTTCAAAAAAGGCAAATTTTATTCCTTTCCTTGATACATATTTGCTTCAGGATCTAACATAGATTGTTCACCTTACTCCTGACACCAAATAAAGTTGAGATCAGCTGTTACGCTAATCTGTATGTTTTCTTGGATTTTGAGGTACTGTTATTTTCCCTCTCTCTATCTTTCAGGGTATAATGGAGTATCTGCCGTTATACACTCCTGTGAAAACACACCATTATCCGACGATACCATTAACTGTAATGATACTTATAATAATAATAATACACAACATTTATTAGGCGCTTAATACGGGTGCTCTAAGCGCACCATTGTCTGACTAAAAATATTAACCCAAAATTATAATAAACACACAAATTATTAATCAGTTCTTTATTCAATAAATCATGCAAATATAATAAACCAAAAAAAATGAGATCAAACATACATAAGGTCAAACATAAGATCAAACACACAAGGAATAAGACGGCGTGCACCTCCTTTGACCGACTCATAATTGTACATAGATAGATTATGCATGCAATGGTATAGATCCTTTAATAACATGGAACAAAGACGTGGAAGATTGTAGGATGAAACAAAGGCAATGTAGAAAATTGTGTTCGTATTATACCACATGAAGTTACAAGGTTAACAAATGAATACTACCTTTAGGTGAACCTGTTCCTTAAGCATTTTCTCCACCAGACTTGCTATTTGATTTGGCATATTGTCACCCTCCTCTTTAGCCTTGGGCGTCTCCACATTATCCAATATAGATTCTTCTGTAATAAAGGAGAAATACTAATACTCGTAGGATACATACATGCATAATTATTCTACATCTGCCACTCTACACCCAGAATGGTTGGATTGGCATGTGTGCGTTTGTAAAAATGGAGCATGTGTACTATCATTCTACCACCTAAAAGGGCCTTCAAAAGTTCAAGTATGATTATTTTCTATCATAATCATTAATATTGTCAGAATATGTCATGTAACTGAAATTGACAAACAAAATTGATTGTAGTTTAAATTGATTACTGGGTTATAACAATTGTTCTGTGGTAACACTTATAGGGATTTTATACTTATTTGTTATCAACTGTTATTGATACTGTATATCTTATGGATGATGAATTAAGGATTGATCGACTGGTAAGAAATCAAACAAACAACACGAGCTAACTAAAAATAACAAAAAACAAAACAAACAAAAACTCAAACCTGATCTGAAGAATTCAGGCCTCTGGCGAGAGTAGTATCGCTGTGTGGTTCCAAACTTTCCTCATCCTTTACACAAAATAAACCAGTATTAATATTGCCATCGAGCAGCCTGCACTACCCACATAGAACTACTTTTTAAGTAGTTGGTGAGATGATTACCTCGATCTGTATTCATTTAGACTTTCATTTTAGACTGGCCTAGAGTAATTTATTGTGTCATTGCAAAAAAAACTCGATATTCCAGAAACAAACAGCTGTTGTTTGTAGATGATTGGTGGTTTTAATTTATATTGGTGAGATATTGCTTTCAAATTCATTTAGCGAATTTTTGACATCATTTATTTGTTCAGAAGGTCATCATCAATTCACATTTCTTTCTTCTGGCAGACTTTCACTTCTCCATTATAATCACAAGTCACTACTGCATTTACTTCCGTAAATATTTTTATTTGGATTAACAAGTAAGATAGCCATTTCATTCTCTGACTCTCTCACTGGTTTACCTCAAATCAGAAAAACAATACCTGGATAAAGATTATAATTACCTGTGGTGGGGTCACGGTCAGACTCTTTGCTATTTCATCCGCAAGAGCCTTTTTATATTCATCCTCTGTGAAAGTAAATCATCATATATCATATTCTACAATTGTATAATGTGTTAATATTAGACTGTATGGCTCCATAATAATTTAAATTATATGATTTCGGGGCAATCCTGCCTTTATAGGAAGTTAAAAATTACCAGATGGCTAGACATACGATGTGATGTGATGCGACTCCTTCAATTGTTCCAATATACATCTTGACTGAAATATTATTTCGTATTGAATTGAATGATTAATAAGAGCAACAAGAACAAGATACATCTATAAACCAGAACTAATATGTGCTTACAAATAGTAAAAGATACGTTTTAATTAAAAGT